>CAWUFW010007721.1:600000-974613 GCA_963921515.1 Calotriton arnoldi | reverse complement strand
GTTCACCAACCTCTGGAAAGTGGCAGGTGCATTTTTCAGACCAAAGGGCATCACCACAAATTGATAATGCCCACTAGGGGTTGAAAATGCTGTTTTGGGCTTTGCAGTATCAGCTAGTCTGATCTGCCAGTAGCCAGCTGTTAGGTCAAATGTGCTGAGATATTTGGCAGAGGCCAAAGTATCTATGAGCTCATCTGCCCTGGGTATTGGATGGGCATCAGTCCTAGTGACTGCATTGAGGCCTCTGTAGTCTACACAAAACCTCATCTCTCTTTTCCCACCACTGGTGTGAGGTTTAGGTACTAGGACTACTGGACTAGCCCAAGGGCTATCTGAGGGCTCAATCACTCCCAATTCCAACATCTTCTGGACTTCAGTCCTGATACAGTCCCTGACATGGTCAGGTTGCCTATAAATCTTGTTTTTAATAGGCAGACTGTCCCCAGTGTCCACTTCATGAGTGCACCAGGTGGTCTGACTGGGTGTCAGTGAAAACATATGTCTAAACTGATTGAGGACTTGCCTGCAATCAGTTTGTTGCTGGGTAGTGAGGCTGCCTGCCAAGGCTACACCATCAACTGACCCATCGTCAGGGTTCTGTGAGAGCAGGTCAGGGAGTGGGTCACTCTCTTCCTCCTGCCCTTCATCAGTAGCCATGAGCAAGCCCATGTCTGCCCTGTCCACATATGGCTTAAGTCTGTTGACATGGAGAACCCTTTGGGGACTCCTGGGTGTTCCCAGGTCCACTAAGTAAGTGACCTCACCCTTCTGCTCAACAATAGTGTGGGGTCCACTCCATTTGTCTTGGAGAGCTGCTGGGGCCACTGGCTCCAACACCCACACCTTCTGTCCTGGCTGGTAAACAGTCAGAACAGCCTTTTGGTCATGCCAGGCCTTCTGAAGTTCCTGGCTAGCCTCAAGGTTTTTGGTTGCCTTTTTCATGTACTCAGCCATCCTGGAGCGGAGACCAAGTACATAGTCCACTATATCTTGCTTTGGGGGCTTGAGAGGTAACTCCCATCCTTCCTTCACCAAGCACAGTGGACCCCTCACAGGGTGGCCAAACAGAAGTTCAAAAGGGCTGTAACCAACCCCCTTCTGAGGCACCTCCCTATATGCGAATAAAAGGCAGGGCAAGAGTATGTCCCATCTACGCCTAAGCTTTTCTGGGAGCCCTTTAATCATGCCCTTCAAGGTTTTGTTGAATCTCTCAACTAAACCATTGCATTGTGGGTGATAGGGTGTGGTGAACTTATAAGTAACTCCACACTCCTTCCACATTGCTTTTAAGTACCCAGACATGAAGTTAGCACCCCTGTCTGATACTACCTCCTTAGGAAAGCCCACTCTTGAGAAGATTCCCAGGAGGGCCCTTGCCACCACAGGTGCTGTAGTGGTCCTGAGGGGAATAGCTTCTGGGTACCTGGTGGCATGATCCACTACCACCAGGATAAACCTGTGCCCAGAGGCTGTTTGGGGATCCATGGGACCAACAATGTCAATCCCTACCCTCTCAAAGGGCACCCCCACCACAGGTAGTGGTATCAGGGGGGCCTTTGTAGTGCCACCTGCTTTGCCACTGGCTTGGCAGGTTACACAGGAGCGACAAAACTCCTTACTGTCTTCAGACATGTGGGGCCAGTGAAAGTGAGGGACAATTCTGTCCCAAGTCTTGTTCTGGCCCAGGTGTCCTGCTAAGGGAATATCATGGGCTAGGGTCAATAGGAAGCCCCTGAACTTCAAAGGTATTACCAACCTCCTGGTAGCACCAGGCTTGGGGTCTCTACTCTCTGAGTACAGGAGTCCATCATCCCAATACACTGTATGGGGACCACTAGCTTTCCCAGCAGCCTCAGCAGCAGCTTGCTGTCTGAGGGGTTCAAGGGAGGGGCAGCTCTGCTGCTCCTGGCTCAGATCTGCCCTAGAAGGTCCCCCTGTCCCCAAGAACTCAACCTGGTCAGGTTCAAGTTCCTCTGGGACAGTTCCTTCTTCAGGGCTGAGATCATCCCCCTCAAGGGACTGATCTTCCTCCTGAGCCAAGGGGAAGGCACTGCCTTAACCCTACTACTCCTCCTCTTGGAAGGCACTTGGTCCATTCTTCCAGAATCCAAGGCCTGTTCAGTGCTAGACATTTTGGCTTGTGACCTGGTCACAGCAAACACATCTGCAGGGATCCCCAGCATTTCTGCATGGGTCCTGAGCTCCACTTCTGCCCAAGCAGAAGTCTCTAAGTCATTGCCAAGCAAGCATTCGACTGGTAGGTTTGCACTTACCACAACCTTCTTAAGGCCAGTTACCCCTCCCCAGGAGAAGTTAACAACTGCCAGAGTATGGTCTGTTCTGACATTGCTAGCATTGGTCACTTGGTACATTTCACCAAGCATAACTTGCCCAGGTAGCACAAGGTCTTGTGTCACCATGGTGACACTTGCCCCTGTGTCCCTAAATGCCAAAGCCTCTCGTCCATTGATTAAAGGCTGTTGTCTGTACTTGCCCAGATTACTGGGACTCATAGAGGAGGGCACATCCATGCCTCCATCACAGACTAACACAGCCTGAGTCAGTTCTCTAACTAGGTCAGAGCCCAACTCAGTTCCCAGGGTGAACCCTACTAAACCCTTTGCTGGAGCACTTCCACCAACTGTACTAGGGGGAACAGGTGCCTTAGGGGCATTGGTGGGTGCTGGACTGGAGTCTTTGGACTTGGTGCAATCACTGGTCCAGTGGGTCTTTTGCTTACAGACCTTGCACCATGGTTTTCTTTGGCCTTTACCCTTGGTAGACTGGGAATCCCCACCAGAAGAAGATTTTTGGGGGCCTGATGAAGACTTTTGATCTTTACCCTTCTCCCCACCCTTGTCAGAGTTCTTAGCATCTTGCTTCTTGGTTTCCCCACCTTGGTTCTGTACCTTCTGCTTCACCCTGGTTCTGACCCATTTGTCTGCCTTCTTTCCCAATTCTTGGGGAGAGGTCAGATCAGAGTCAACCAGGTACTGATGCAACAGCTGATTTTGACAGTTATTAAGAATCTGCTCCCTCATTATCAGATTATACAATCCTGAGAAGTCACACACCTTACTGCCCATCAACCAGCCTTCCAGAGCCTTGGCAGAACAATCCACATAGTCTACCCAGTCTTGAGTCTGTGCTTTTTGGGTGTCTCTGAACTTCAACCTGTACTGTTCAGTGGTTAGGCCAAACCCATCAATAAGAGCACTCTTCAAGACCTTGTAATTGTCAGCATCCTCCTCTCTAACAGTGAGGAGCTTGTCTCTACCTTTGTCAGCAAAGGAGAGCCACAAGATTGCTGCCCACTGCTCCTGAGGGACCTTCTGTACTTTACAGGCCCTCTCTAAAGCAGTTATCCATTTGTGGATATCATCCCCACTCTGGTAGGGAGGGACAATCTTGCTCAGGTTCCTATGGTCATAGGACCTTTCCCTATCTCTAGGGACATGGCTGCCACCATGGGACTCTAGTCCCAACTTTCTTCTCTCTTTAAGGAGATCTAGGGATTCTCTATCTAAAGCCAATTGCTTCTTCCTGATCTCCAGTTGAGTTTCCTCATACTGGACCAGTCTCTTTCTTCTCTCATGAGAGGATTCCCTCCTGTGAGAAGAAACAGAGCTCCCTATGGAGGTGCCAGAGTGGTTAGACTCCTGAGAAGGAGACCTAGACTTTCTGAGCACACTCATAATCCTTCCTGGGGGGACAAAGGTGTGGTTCTCTAGATCCTCATCTTCATCTTCCCCAGAAGGGATTGGGTTCTCCAGGTCAGGGTCATTGTCACCCTCCTGGTCAGTTTCAGAGGGGGGCTGGGGGTAGTGGTACCCCTGGCCCCTTCCTCATCTGCTGGCCCACCCTCTGCTCCTACCCCTTCAGTCTCTGAAGACTTACTAAGATCATAAGCCACCAACAACTCCTGGAGGTGTTGGGTGGTGGGACTTTGGCCTGTCCTTAATTTCCTCACGTTACACAAAGCTCTCAGTTCCAAGAATGGGAGTGTGTCATACTTGGAGGGGGAAGCTCAATGGCTTCCTGCAGGGCATCTTTGGATCCTGCTTTTAAAGACATTACTAGTGTGGTGTGGTGTATGCACTACCTACTCTAGTGTGGCCTACTAAACTCTCTTGAGTTGTAGAAAGGGTTGTGCTATCCCTTAACACACAACTCTAAGTTCAGTAGAACTTACTGATATTCTAAGCTTAAATTATATGTACCTTAGGTACCTTTAGTGGTTTTCAGTTGATCAATTCAATTGAGATTATCTGGTAAAACAATAGCAAGCTGGAATCCCACACGCTGCACACCAATGTGAGAAGTTGGCCTGGCATATGCTGTCCACTAATTATAGTGGGCACCGTGCACCAGTCCAAATCGACTCTTATGGTAGGTAGGTTAAAGACAACCTTATTGAAAGCTATCCTAGTGGTAGCTATGGAGAGCAGCCTTCAGGCTAAGTCTTGAAGGAATGTAAAGCAGCTTGTTTTACCAGTCTATAATCTCTTGAGTGACCAAATGAAAGAGCACCACACCAGGTATATATTCAAAATATATGTATTTATTACTAAACACACCCCTCTAGTCTCTTTATGAGGCTAGAGTTCGAAGTACATAGGTTATAAGATCTTAAATCACAGTAATAGCACAAATACACGTTTGGGCCCTAGGGCGTACCAAACCATATACCAATAAAGTGGTATGCGAACCACGACTGAACTAGACACTAGGCCTAGAGCCTCTAGAAGTGCTTGGACCACAAGGAACCACCCAAGGTAGTGACACAGGGGACCCACGGGAGACGCGTGCAGTGTAAATACACAACCGCGATACGCCGTTAACTTCTATGGAGAAAGTCGGGATCGGGAAAATAGAGGAAAGGGACACTTAAAAGAGGACTAGGACAAAACCCTTTGAGATCTAGGACTTTGAAGAGTCTCTACCCACGGGAGCACCGGAGTACTCGTGTTACCTCACCCAGGGAAGCCGGGTGCATAGGTGCCTTTCGGGGTCGGGTTTCGTCGTCGGTTCTTATGGCGATCTGCTGCAAAGTGCTGCTGGCGACCAGGAGAAAAGTGTCCGGGTGGATCCAAGAGTGGATCGGAGTTCTGAAGAACCTGAAAGCAGAGGGGACAGAGTCTGGGTCACTAGCCAGTGACCAGGGAGGCGATGGACAGATGCCCACCGATGTCGAGTGCTTCAGGTTCGATGACGGTCGTCTTGACTCTTCAGCCACGAGGTCCGGGAGGCGTTGTCGGTGACCAGGAGCAGGATTCAGGCTGCTGCTCGATGTTTGTCGAGTGCAGAGGTGTCGGCGACCAGATGGGACCCAACAAGCCTTGGCAACGGCAAGTCTCGAGTAAGAAGTAGATCGTCGATGATGCAGACCAGCAAGGTCTGGGGAACTCACCCAGCGAGGGTAAGTGAGGGCAGGCCTGGAGCAACCAGACTGCCAAGTAAAGAAAAGATTGGCCTTCATTAGGGGCTACTAGCCAACGGGCTAGCGACCGCGAAGGAGCCTTGTGACGCCGCACGTGGAGCTGGCTTACAGGACACTCGTGGAGTGGGGGCCAGTGATCTTCGGTGCAGGTGGTGCTGGAGGCTAGGGCTACTCGGAGCCCAAAGCACGACTTCTTGGGAGACCCAGAAGATGGTGCACTTGCAAATGTGCTCGGTGTCCAGGGGTCACGGTCTCAAGTCACCCACGATAGCCACGGGCCTCAGCTTTGCTGGGGACTCAGGGTAGCCTCGGGGAAGTCTGAGAATCCACCTCTGGTGATGCGATGACTTCGGCGTCCGACGGGAGCTTCAGTGATGCGAACCGGACAGATGCTTCTTTGGTGCCTGCCAAGCAGGGGAGTCACTCCTTGACCCCAAGGGAGATTCTTCAGTCCTCTAATCGTGAGTAGAGCGTCGAAGGTCCAGGATTCTGTTTCAGAGTTTCGTCCAGGTATAATCTAAAGTCCTAGGGACTGGGTTCCTACCTTTATTCTAAAAATAGGGGATGGACTACTCTGTGGCCCCACCTATGGGTGGGTCAGGGCAGAGGGGTGGCTACACCCCTTTCCCTTTGTCCAGTTCACGCCAAAGCAGGGGCTGCAAGCCCCTGATCCGGTTTGAACTGGGGTATGCACAGGGACACCAAATGTGCCCCCAGTGCAGGACTTCAAAGCACCCGAAAGTGCTCCCGCCCAGCCCCAATACACATTGTCCTGTCTGGGGAGGTGGTCACACCTCCCTGGGACAGGAAACCTATTGTCCAGGCCTCCCCTGCCGGAGTTTCGTCCAGCAGCAGGAGGCCAGACTCGTGTCTGTGGCAGCAGCATCCATTTTGTGATGCCAGGGCTCTGGAAAGAAGTTACCGGACTCGTCAGAGTTAACATGCCTTTCCCTCTAGAAGGGTGGAATGCTACCCCCGCCGCCAGGATTGGCGGGGGGTAGTATTCCAAGATGTTTGACACCAAACACGACATGTTTAGGTGCAGCCATTCCATAGTTAGCATTTTACCGCGAGGATATAATGCGTTTAAGAGTATATGGTCAGGCTGCACTACAAACAGCATCAGAGATGGTCTCCGAACGCTGCAGAGGGGCCCTGCTCATGCAGGGGCACCCTCTCACATAGGAACCATGCACTCTGCCTTTAGGATTGATAAGGCCTGCCTTAGGAGTGACTTATAGGTTTATATGTGTGTATGCATTTAGTGATATAGGTAACCTATACCACAGCAAGGGGTGCATGCACCACCTTACCCAGGCTGCAGTAGCAGACCTGTGGTGTCAGTTTGGATGGCCTACCAGGGGTGGCATAATACATGCTGCAGCCCCTGGCAGGCCTCTGAGGTACCTATGCCCTTGGTACATAGTATACCATATACTAGGGACTTACAAGGGCACTCCAGATCCCAATCAGTGATGTGCCTAAGGCACATGGAGACCCTTTTAAAGAGGAAACAGCTAGGCTGGGGTTCTGAATAGCAGGGCCCCAGCCAGACTAATGTCGAAAACCAGTGAAGCATCAGCAAAAAGTGGGGGTACCCATGTGAAGCAGATCCTACTCTCCTACACCCCTACCCTGCCCGAACACCACTGCACTACCCTAAACCCTGAAACACCACCCCCAGCACGACCCCCTACACTGCCCGAGCACCACTTCACTGCTCTAAACGCTGAAACACCAGCCCCAGCACGACCCCCTACACTGCCCGAACACCACTGCACTGCCCTAAACCCTGAAACACCAGCCCCAGCACGACCCCCTACACTGCCCGAACACCACTGCACTGCCCTAAACCCTGAAACACCAGCCCCAGCACGACCGCCTACACTGCCCGAACACCACTGCACTGCCCTAAACCCTGAAACACCAGCCCCAGCACGACCCCCTACACTGCCCGAACACCACTGCACTGCCCTAAACCCTGAAACACCAGCCCCAGCACGACCCCCTACACTGCCCGAACACCACTGCACTGCCCTAAACCCTGAAACACCAGCCCCAGCACGACCCCCTACACTGCCCGAACACCACTGCACTGCCCTAAACCCTGAAACACCATCCCCAGCACGACCAAACAACACTGCACAAACACCACTGCACTGCCCTAAACCCTGAAACACCAGCCCCAGCAAGACCCCCTACACTGCCCGAACACCACTGCACTGCCCTAAACCCTGAAACACCACCCCCAGCAAGACCCCTACACTGCCCGAACACCACTGCACTGCCCTAAACCCTGAAACACCACCCCCAGCAAGACCCCCTACACTGCCCGAACACCACTGCACTGCCCTAAACCCTGAAACACCACCCCCAGCACGACCCCCTACACTGCCCAAACACCACTGCACTGCCCTAAACCCTGAAACACCAGCCCCAGCACGACCCCCTACACTGCCCGAACACCACTGCACTGCCCTAAACCCTGAAACACCACCCCTGCACGACCCCCTACACTGCCCGAACACCACTGCACTGCCCTAAACCCTGAAACACCACCCCCAGCACGACCCCCTACACTGCCCGAACACCACTGCACTGCCCTAAACCCTGAAACACCACCCCCAGCACGACCCCCTACACTGCCCGAACACCACTGCACTGCCCTAAACCCTGAAACACCACCCCCAGCACGACCCCCTACACTGCCCGAACACCACTGCACTGCCCTAAACCCTGAAACACCACCCCCAGCACGACCCCATACACTGCGCAAACACTACTGAACTGCCCTAAACCCTGGAACACCAACCCCAGAATGACCCCCTACACTGCACGAACACCACTGAACTGCCCTAAACCATGAAACACTACCCCCAGCAAGATCCCCTACACTGCCCGAACACCACTGCACTGCCCTAAACCCTGAAACATCATCCCCAGCACGACCCCCTACACTGCCCGAACACCACTGCACTGCCCTAAACCCTGAAACACCACCCCCAGCACGACCGCCTACACTGCCCGAACACCACTGCACTGCCCTAAACCCTGAAACACCAGCCCCAGCACGACCCCCTACACTGCCCGAACACCACTGCACTGCCCTAAACCCTCAAACACCAGCCCCAGCACGACCCCCTACACTGTCCGAACACCACTGCACTGCCCTAAACCCTGAAACACCAGCCCCAGCAAGACCCCCTACACTGCCCGAACACCACTGCACTGCCCTAAACCCTGAAACACCAGCCCCAGCACAACCCCCTACACTGCCCGAACACCACTGCACTGCCCTAAACCCTGAAACACCAGCCCCAGCACGACCCCCTACACTGCCCGAACACCACTGCACTGCCCTAAACCCTGAAACACCAGCCCCAGCACGACCCCCTACACTGCCCGAACACCACTGCACTGCCCTAAACCCTGAAACACCACCCCAGCACGACCCCCTACACTGCCCGAACACCACTGCACTGCCCTAAACCCTGAAACACCACCCCCAGCAAGACCCCCTACACTGGCCGAACACCACTGCACTGCCCTAAACCCTGAAACACCACCACCTGCACGACCCCCTACTACTGCCCAAACACCACTGCACTGCCCTAAACCCTGAAACACCACCCCCAGCACGACCCCCTACACTGCCCGAACACCACTGCACTGCCCTAAACCCTGAAACACCATCCCCTGCACGACCCCCTACACTGCCCGAACACCACTGCACTGCCCTAAACCCTGAAACACCACCCCCAGCACGACACCCTACACTGCCCGAACACCACTGCACTGCCCTAAACCCTGAAACACCAGCCCCAGCACGACCCCCTACACTGCCCGAACACCACTGCACTGCCCTAAACCCTGAAACACCACCCCCTGCACGACCCCCTACACTGCCCGAACACCACTGCACTGCCCTAAACCCTGAAACACCAGCCCCAGCACGACCCCCTACACTGCCCGAACGCCACTGCACTGCCCTAAACCCTGAAACACCACCCACAGCAAGACCCCCTACACTGCCCGAACACCACTGCACTGCCCTAAACACTGAAACACCACCCCCAGCAAGACCCCCTACACTGCCTGAACACCACTGCACTGCCTAAACCCTGAAACACCACCCCCAGCAAGACCCCCTACACTGCCCGAACACCACTGCACTGCCCTAAACCCTGAAACACCACCCCCAGCACGACCCCCTACACTGCCCAAACACCACTGCACTGCCCTAAACCCTGAAACACTAGCCCCAGCACGACCCCCTACACTGCCCGAACACCACTGCACTGCCCTAAACCCTGAAACACCACCCCCAGCACGACCCCCTACACTGCCCAAACACCACTGCACTGCCCTAAACCCTGAAACACCAGCCCCAGCAAGACCCCCTACACTGCCCGAACACCACTGCACTGCCCTAAACCCTGAAACACCAGCCCCAGCACGACCACCTACACTGCCCGAACACCACTGCACTGCCCTAAACCCTGAAACACCACCCCCAGCACGACCCCCTACACTGCCCGAACACCACTGCACTGCCCTAAACCCTGAAACACCACCCCCAGCACGACCCCCTACACTGCCGGAACACCACTGCACTGCCCTAAACCCTGAAACACCACCCCAGCACGACCCCCTACACTGCCCGAACACCACTGCACTGCCCTAAACCCTGAAACATCACCCCCAGCAAGACCCCCTACACTGCCCGAACACCACTGCACTGCCCTAAACCCTGAAACACTACCCCCAGCAAGACCCACTACACTGCCCGAACACCACTGCACTGCCCTAAACCCTGAAACACCACCCCCAGCAAGACCCCCTACACTGCCCGAACACCACTGCACTGCCCTAAACCCTGAAACACCACCCCCAGCAAGACCCCCTACACTGCCCGAACACCACTGCACTGCCCTAAACCCTGAAACACCAGCCTCCAGCACGACCCCCTACACTGCCCGAACACCACTGCACTGCCCTAAACCCTGAAACACCAACCCCAGCACGACCCCCTACACTGCCCGAACACCACTGCACTGCCCTAAACCCTGAAACACCAGCCCCAGCAAGACCCCCTACACTGCCCGAACACCACTGCACTGCCCTAAACCCTGAAACACCAGCCCCAGCACGACCCCCTACACTGCCCGAACACCACTGCACTGCCCTAAACCCTGAAACACCATCCCCAGCAAGACCCCCTACACTGCCCGAACACCACTGCACTGCCCTAAACCCTGAAACACCAGCCCCAGCACGACCCCCTACACTGCCCGAACACCACTGCACTGCCCTAAACCCTGAAACACCAGCCCCAGCACGACCCCCTACACTGCCTGAACACCACTGCACTGCCCTAAACCCTGAAACACCACCCCAGCACGACCCCCTACACTGCCCGAACACCACTGCACTGCCCTAAACCCTGAAACACCACCCCCAGCACGACCCCCTACACTGCCCGAACACCACTGCACTGCCCTAAACCCTGAAACACCACCCCCAGCACCACCCCCTACACTGCCCGAACACCACTGCACTGCCCTAAACCCTGAAACACCACACCCCAGCACGACCCCCTACACTGCCCGAACACCACTGCACTGCCCTAAACCCTGAAACACCACCCCCAGCATGACCCCCTACACTGCCCGAACACCACTGCACTGCCCAAAACCCTGAAACACCACCCCCAGCACGACACCCCTACACTGCCCGAACACCACTGCACTGCCCTAAACCCTGAAACACCACCCCCAGCACGACCCCCTACACTGCCCGAACACCACTGCACTGCCCTAAACCCTGAAACACCACCCCCTGCACGACCCCCTACACTGCCCGAACACCACTGCACTGCCCTAAACCCTGAAACACCACCCCCAGCACGACCCCCTACACTGCCCGAACACCACTGCACTGCCCTAAACCCTGAAACACCACCCCCAGCACGACCCCCTACACTGCCCGAACACCACTGCACTGCCCTAAACCCTGAAACACCACCCCCAGCACGACCCCCTACACTGCCCGAACACCACTGCACTGCCCTAAACCCTGAAACACCACCCCCAGCACGACCCCTACACTGCCCGAACACCACTGCACTGCCCTAAACCCTGAAACACTACCCCCAGCAAGACCCCCTACACTGCCCGAACACCACTGCACTGCCCTAAACCCTGAAACATCACCCCCAGCAAGACCCCCTACACTGCCTGAACACCACTGCCCTAAACCCTGAAACACCACCCCAGCAAGACCCCCTACACTGCCCAAACACCACTGCACTGCCCTAAACCCTGAAACACCACCCCCAGCATAACCCCCTACACTGCCTGAACACCACTGCTCTGCCCTAAACCCTGAAACACTAGCCCCAGCATGAATCCCTACACTGCCCGAACACCACTGCACTGCCCTAAACCCTGAAACACCACCCCCAGCACGACCCCCTACACTGCCCGAACACCACTGCACTGCCCTAAACCCTGAAACACCAGCCCCAGCAAGACCCCCTACACTGCCCGAACACCACTGCACTGCCCTAGACTCTGAAACACCAGCCCCTGCACGACCCCTACACTGCCCGAACACCACTGCACTGCCCTAAACCCTGAAACACCAGCCCCAGCATGACCCCCTACACTGCCCGAACACCACTGCACTGCCCTAAACCCTGAAACACCAGCCCCAGCACGACCCCCTACACTGCCTGAACACCACTGCACTGCCCTAAACCCTGAAACACCAGCCCCAGCACGACCCCCTACACTGCCCGAACACCACTGCACTGCCCTAAACCCTGAAACACCACCCCCTGCACCACCCCCTACACTGCCCGAACACCACTGCACTGCCCTAAACCCTGAAACACCACCCCCTGCACGACCCCCTACACTGCCCGAACACCACTGCACTGCCCTAAACCCTGAAACACCACCCCCTGCACCACCCCCTACACTGCCCGAACACCACTGCACTGCCCTAAACCCTGAAACACCACTCCCAGCACGACCCCCTACACTGCCCGAACACCACTGCACTGCCCCAAACCCTGAAACACCACCCCCAGCATGACCCCCTACACTGCCCGAACACCACTGCACTGCCCTAAACCCTGAAACACCACCCCCTGCACGACCCCCTACACTGCCCGAACACCACTGCACTGCCCTAAACCCTGAAACACCACCCCCTGCACGACCCCCTACACTGCCCGAACACCACTGCACTGCCCTAAACCCTGAAACACCACCCCCAGCATGACACCCTACACTGCCCGAACACCACTGCACTGCCCTAAACCCTAAAACACCACCCCCAGCATGACCCCCTACACTGCCCGAACACCATTGCACTGCCCTAAGCACTACCCCAGCACGACCCCCTACACTACCCAAACACCACTGCACTACCCTAAACCCTTAAATACTCCCCCCAGCACGACCCCCTACACTACCCGAACACGACTGCACTGCCCTAAACCCTCAAACACTCCCCCAGCACGACCCCCTACACTACCCGAACACCACTGCACTGCCCTAAACCCTAAAACACTCTCCCCAGCACGACCCCCTACACTACCCGAACACCACTGCACTGCCCTAAACCCTAAAACACTACCCCCAGCACGACCCCCTACAAAACCCAAACACCACTGCACTGCCCTAAACCCTAAAACATCACCCCCCGCATGACCCCCTACACTACCCAAAGACCACTGCACTACCCTAAACCTTAAAACACTACCCCCCGCACGACTCCCTACACTACCCAAACACCACTGCACTACCCTACCTAAACCCTAAAACATGACCTCCTACACAACAAAAATACCACTGCACTACCCTAAACGCTAAAACACTACCCCCAGCATGACCCCCTACACTACACAAACACCACTGCACTACCCTAATCCCTAAAACACTACCCCCTACACTACACAAACACCACTGCACTACCCTAAACCCTAAAAAACTACCCCCAGCATGAACCCCTACTCTACCCAAACACCACTGCACAACCCTAAACCCTAAAACACTACCCCCAGCAGTACCCCCTACACTACCCAAACACCATTGCACTACCCTAAACCCTAAAACACTACCCCCAGCAGTACCCCCTACTCTACCCAAACACCACTGCACTACCCTAAACCCTAAACCACTACCCCCAGCACGACCCCCTACACTACCCAAACACCACTGCACTACCCTTAACCCTAAATCTACCCCCAGCATGACCCCCTACACTACACAAACACCACTGCACTACCCTAAACCCTAAAACACTACCCCCATCACGACCCCCTTCACTACCTAAACACATCTGCACAATTTGTTACAGGCGTTGCAACGCAGGCCTGTGGTGCTTACTGGAAGTACCTGGTGGGCTAGTTGGGCCCCAGGGACCCTCAGGATTCAAGGTGACATAATCCCCCTACTTAAAACGCGCCACGGGGCGCGTTTGCACAGTGGTGAAGGGAGGGGGCGGGGCCTCAGGTGACATGTGCGCAAACACGCCCTGTGGTGCGTTTTAAGTTGGGGAATTAATTCCCCTCGAATCCTGAGGGACCCTGGGGGCCAACTAGCCCACCAGGTACCTTCAGTAAGCACAACAGAGTTGCGTTGCAGACAGGTGAAAAAAGGTGCGTGGCCTCGGAACGTCTCTCTGCAACTCAGCTCTGTGGTCCTAACTGTAGGTACCTGGAGGGATAGTTGGGCCCCAGGGACCCTCAGGATTCAAGGGGACTTAATCCTGCAACTTATAACGCGCCACGAGGCGCGTTTGCACACATGTCACCTCAGTCCCCCCCTCCCTTCACCACTGTGCAAATGCGCCCTGTAGCGTGTTTTAAGAGGTAGTTTTAATCCCCCTGCCCTATTATGTACTAGGGACTTACAGAGGAGGTCATGCTAACCACAGTGTATGTAGGTGTTTTCACTGTATTCTAAGTGTCTTTTAGCATAGCACTGGCTCTAGGCCTGGTTAGTCAGAGTCAGTTACCACCAGTACCCGTCTGAAAAAGTTGTGGGCACAGGATGATTTTGCAACAAGGCCTCTTTCTGCTCCTCTGTTGGTTCTTTCTGCACATGTCTTGCTTCTTCCTGCACTTTTCTTCGTCTTTGTGGACTTCTGTTGTTTCTTTCTGCATTTCTTTTGCTTCTTTCTGTGCATTTTTTCTTCTTTCTTCACATGTCCTACCTCTGTAGGCATAGTTAGAAACTAGCATTTAAAAAACCTTTGAAATTCACTTAAAAAATCATAGGTTTCAGGCACGTTATAGTTTGGAATTAGCATTTAAAAAACCTTTGAAATTCACTGAAAAAACCATAGGTTTCAGACACGTTATAGTTAGAAATTAGCATTTAAAAAACCTTTGAAATTCACTGAAAAAACCATAGGTTTTAGGGACAGTTATAGTTAGTTGGACATTTCACTCGTACAAAACCATAGAAATTCCCCCGTTATAGTTAGTTCAGCTAACTATAACTCGCGCTCCCGCAATGCACTGCTGATGACGTCACATATTACATCACTCATGACATGGTCAGTGACATCACTGATGACATCACTGATGACATCTCAAATGACATCACTGATGACATCACTGATGACATCATCCATGTGATAATTTCATGCATCTTCTCACACCCTAATATAACTTTTGATACACCCACTCTAAATTACAGACTGCCATTCTCAAAACCATACACACTCCAATACCAATAACTACATACCCACTCACTGATTCTTAGGTCTACACACACACACATCTACTCACTCACCCGTACAGTCACTCATACTTACAGTCACTCAGTACAGGACTATCATATGCACTCATACACCTATATAAACACTCACACACCACCACTCATCCATAGAGGTACTCACACACCTAGTCAGTCATGCAAAAAATTAATCACACACCCATTTACTCACCTATACAGTTATACACACACCAGCTCACTTACTCATACAAATACTAGCACATTCTTACGCTCTTATACAATAACTGATACAAGCACACACGCATCCATACAGCCACTCTCACAATCACACACTCTCACTTATAGCCATTTAACTACTCTAACACACATATATACTGCCTTTTACATATGTAGTTACTCGCACATGTACCACTGAGATATACATTCACTCACTAACACACCCATACACACACTCACCCACCCAAGCAGTCCATCACAGATGCACTCTTGAAATCATGCACCCAGTGAATCACCCACTCACACATCTATGTACAGAGTCACACACACCCCACCCACACAAACACTCAGGCAGCCATACAGATACTCAGAGAACCAATCAATAACTCATATAGACACTTATGTAGCTATTCGCAAATCCATGCATCCACTTACACACCAACAAACAGACGGATACAGACATTCACAAAGTTTAGTCACTAACCCATGCATTCAGTAAGATACGTTTAATCACTCACTTGTAGAGTCAGTCACGCACGTACTAAATCATCCATTCAGACACTTATACACCCACTCATTCTTCAATACGCCTTTCCCTATATATATTAAACATATTTAAACTTTACAGAAACACACAGTCACTGGATGATGTCATCAGTGATGTCATCAGTGATGTCATTTGAGATGTCATCACTGATGTCATCAGTGATGTCACTGACCATGTCATGAGTGATGTAATATGTGACGTCATCAGGAGTGCATTGCGGGGGCGCGAGTTATAGTTAGCTGAACTAACTATAACGGGGGAATTTCTATGGTTTTGTACGAGTGAAATGTCCAACTAACTATAACTGTCCCTAAAACCTATGGTTTTTTCAGTGAATATATATATATATATATATATATATATTCGTGGAATACTTATATGAGCACATGCCTTATGGAAACAGCAAACAAAAGCACCGCCCACTGGAGGGAATTAAAGTAACACTGCCGGTTGGACCACATGTCCCAGAATGCACGCATAAAAGTTATCCTTTGGAGGATCAAGATTTAAATTAGGACATTAGGCTGTGGACACCAGCGATGTGTATGGTGCAGGTTTACCTTTGATAAAGGTCTTTGGAGACCGAAACGCATCAGGACTGCCATGCTGCTTCACCAATCAAGAAATAAAGATCTATAAACAGCAAGTTACGATTGCGGCTCACCTTCTTTCCGTCAAGGGAGAATATGTATATATATATATATATATATATATATATATATATATATATATATGTATATATATATATATACACAAAATTTCCCGTTCTTTGAGCTCCTCACTTGACAGGAAAGAAGGACTCGCACTCCAGGGTGAATGTAATCAATTGTTTTTACTGGCAACGCGTTTCGATCAAATGATCTTCTTCACAAGCCAACATTTCACCACTAGTGACCACCATTTTAAAGTGTATTTACAAAAATAAAAGAAGGACCAACGTGAAGTACAGACATAGAAAACATACTATCCTTGTTGTTTCTAGGTTTGCAGTACAAAGACAGACTTCCTGCTGGCGGGGGGTTACACAGCCAGACAATAAGTAGATACAAAATAAAAAATAAAAAACACAAGTTAATCGGCACAATGTTGACGCATAATTCATATTAATTACGAGACAAGTATTCCACCATTCAATTTCGTCATAGTGGCAAACCAAAAGAAAACGTGGAAAAAAGGTATTTTTTCCATTATTAAAATATACAGTGATGCATGACAGTTTCCTTAGGCTTATCTAAAGCGCATATTACAGGCTGAGTCACGGTCACGCGCAGTAAGCTGATAACACACCGCAAGGTAATGGTTTTATTCCTTTTCATTCACTGCCAAGTGGCTGCGTCCTAGTGATGGCCAAGTGGCCTTTTTTTAAAATTTAGTCAACTCTCAGCCCAAGTTTCACCGCATTCTCCAATTACAACACCAATTTGGTCCCAACAAGTATATACATAAAAAGGAAAAGAAAAGAGTCATCCCTGTTAAACCCACAGGGACTCTCATGTGTCCCATAAGCATTCAATCAATCAATCAATCAATCATGTCACTTATAAAGCGCACTACATACCCGCGAGGGTCTCAAGGCGCTGGGGGAAGAGGGGGGTGGTGCTGCTACTGATCGAAGAGCCAGGTCTTGAGGAGTCTTCTGAAGGCCAGTAGGTATTGGGTCTGTCGGAGGTTGGTGGGGAGGGTGTTCCAGGTCTTGGCGGCGAGGTGGGAGAAGGATCTTGGAGAAGCATTGTCTCTTGCTAGATAAAAACTCTGCTCTAAAGTTAAGTGAAGGGGTTCCCTTTGGGGGGGGTTTGGGGAAAGGGGGGATGGTGCGGGAAAGGCAAGTGCCTGTCGTGTGAGGTGTGGTGGAGGTGAAAAGAAAAAATGTAAATAACAAAGAAAAAATGAAAAAGATTAAAAATGCAGGCTGGACGGACCTTCACGTAATGCTATCATTTATCTGTTTTGTTGCTATATGCACATTTGGACTATGGAAAGTTGAGTTAGAAGTCTATGTCACCCCAGGGTTGGGAGAACAAAACAGGCAATGCTTCCTGTGAAGTTTTCCAACCTGCTAATACTGTGCCAAGGTGGAGAGCCCTCCCCGAGCCACAGTATACACAGAGAAATCATGTATCACCATGAAAGCAGAAGAGAGACAATAAATCCGGTGATGTACTCATCCTATATGTACAAAAGGTTCCTCATCTTCGTTCAGACCGAAGGGGTTCTTAGTGTCGAGTAGTATGATGTACTTTGATTCCAGTACTCTCAGTTGTTTTTTGCAGTCGCCCCCTCTGGGACTTGCTGCCATCCTGTCAACACCAAAGAAAGACAGACTGTTAGCGTTCTTGTCATGGTATTTCAGCCAGTGTTTTGCAGTAGAATAACTCAGATCACTATTTCTGATCGCTCTAATGTGCTCCAAAATTATTTTCTTCACATGGAAGATGGTACTCCCTATGTACATTTTGTTGCAGGGACACACTATAGCGTATACACAGTGATCAGTGTTGCAATTCATGAATTTGATTATATTCCCAGTTTTCCCAGTTGGTAATGGGTAGGTTTTCCTGTTCTTACTTGTGCTACAGGCCTTGCACTTCCCACATTTGAAAAACCCTCTGCTGTTGTATCCAACTTTGTTGTTTGCTAGTACCCATATAGCTGTTGACCAGCATGTCCTTAAGGTATTGTGCCTTCCTGTATGTAACCATGGGATATTCACTGACCTTTGTTCCTATTACTGGATCATTTTTAACAATGTGCCAGTGTTTCTTTAGGGTCTCTCTAACAGCATTTGATTCAACATTGTGCCGATTAACTTGTGTTTTTTATTTTTATTTTGTATTTACTCATTGTCTGGCTGTGTAACCCCCGCCAGCAGGAAGTCTGTCTTTGTACTGCAAACCTAGAAACAACAAGGATAGTATGTTTTCTATGTCTGTACTTCACGTTGGTCCTTCTTTATTTTTTGTAAATACACTTTAAAATGGTAGTCACTAGTGGTGAAATGTTGGCTTGTGAAGAAGATCGTTTGATCGAAACGCGTTGCCAGTAAAAACAATTGATTACATTCACCCTGGAGTGCGAGTCCTTCTTTCCTGTCCGAGTGAGGAGCTCAAAGAATGGGAAATTTTGTGTATATTTAGCCGGGATCCGACACCCGGAACTCGCACCGACTCCGTTGGTCGGAGACTTTCCTCTATATATATATATATATATATATATATATATATATATATATATATATATAACTCACGCCCCGCAATGCACTGCTGATGACGTCACATATTACATCACTCATGACATGATCAGTGACATCATTGATGACATCACTGATGACATCTCAAATGCGAAATGTGATCCGCGTTGTCGGCTCGTCTGAACCTTTGATAATGATACAAGACGTCATTGTAGCTTCCTTATTTAAATGTACAAATGCCTCCAGTTGCCAACATTAACAAAGGACTACATATTACTTTAATCCAAAAAGCTGGTAGCCATATTGGCCTGGTCACGATGTGAAAATTCAGGAATTGATACAATAAAGAAAAGAAAACAAGTGCTAATATGCACACAATGTCATTTCAGCATATCTTGCCCCGTGACCGCCGTACCTGTATGTTCGTCAACGTGACTTGTTCATAATAAACATACTTAGGATTGCAAACATCAACATAAACAATGGACTACACATTACTTTAAAGTGAAAGGCTATCGGCCATATCGATCTGGGCACGTTGCGTGTTATAATGGTTATTACATGAAAGAAAAGAAAAAAAGGGGGTGTTAATATACACACTATCCATAAATAAAGTTCTAGCGATTATAGTTCCATTCCATTCACAGATCATTTGAGATGCGGGGTTGTAAGTTATAGTTAGCTCAGGCAACTATAACTGCTGAATTTCACTGGTTTTGTACGAGTGAAATCTGAGTCTAACTATAACGTCCCTGTAATCTTTGTTTTTTTCCGCGATTTTCTAGTTTTTTTTTAACATTAAGTAAGATGCCTAAAACAATGGATGGTGGGGGGTTGGAAGCAGGGCCTGGCCTGGCATTGTGCTGCCCCCACCCAAGCTTGCTGCTCCTGCCTCCCCTCCTCGTTGCCATCCATTGTCAAAGTCCATGCCCCTGCTCCCTCATTACAGCCCTGTGTGGCCGTTGTTCTGGCACTGGCCTTCCCGCCTTCTCTGAACAGTTAGCTTGCTGCCCCATCCACCTCCTCCCTATCCTCTGTTGTCTGAATCCATGCACTGGCCTTCTCCCTCCTGCCATGCATGGTCTGATGTGCTGCCACTGCCCTCCATTTAGCATGATGTCCCAGTCCACTGCTCCTGCCCTCCACTGCCCAATTCTATGCCCCATCATTGACCTCCTGCTTAGCCTCTGTGCTTAGCTTGCTGCCCTCAACTCTCCTTCCCCCTGCCAGCCGATGTCTGTGTGCATGCCCCTGCTCCATCCTTTTTGCCCACCATGTTCCATGGACCTGCCCCTCCTATCTACTCTGAGTGTTCTGTTGAGCTGCCACTCCCCTCCCACCTGACTAGCATTGTCAGATGACTGTAACCTGTCCCTGCCACCTCCACCCTGCCTGTCCACGTTCCATGCCCCTATCCCCTTCCTCCTGTCCTCCATGGTCCATTTTACTGCCACACCCTTCTGCCCTCCCTGGTCTGTTGTGCTGCAACTGCTCTGCCTGCCTGCCCCATGTGGTCTTTTGTGAGGCCCCTTCCCCTGAACTCTCTTGTCTGTGCCCAGCTCCTACCCCTCCCTTCTATCCTCCATGGTCCTTTCTGCATGCACCTGCCCCCTCCTTCTCACCCATCACGGCCATTGTGCTGCCACTAACCCTCCCGCTTGCCATGCATGGTCTTCTGTGCTGCCACGGCCCCTCCCACCTTCCTGTGTGGTCAGCTAGCTGCCCCTGACCCCCTCCCACCTTCCCCCTCCATGGTCTGTGTGTGCGCCATTATAGTCTCACTGTTGCTCTCCATGGTGTGTCTTGCTTCTAGTGCCCATCCTGCCTGACCTCCATTGTCAGCTTGCTGCTCCTGCCCTGCCCCCTTGCCCCCTGCCCTCTGTTTTCCATGTGCAAACCCCTATTCCCTCCCTCCTGGCTTGTCTGTTCCATTGTAATGCCCCTGATCCCTACCTCCTGCCCTTTATGGTCCGTTATGCTGCAGCTTTATCTCCTGTCTGTCCATTATGGTCAGCTAGCTGCCATTGCCTCTTTCCCCTCTGTTCTCTGCTGTCCATGTGCATGGTCCTGTCCCCTCCCTATTGCTTTCCATGGATTGTTGTGCTGCACTCCTGTCCCGCATGCCCTGTGTGGTGTATTGTGCTGCTGCAGACCCTGATGCCTGCCCTGTAAGGTCAGTTTGGTGCACCTGTCCATGTCCCTCCTGTCCTCTGTTATCCGAGTCTATGTCCCTACCCCAATTCCTCCTGCCTTCCATGATCCAATGTACCATACTTGCTAACATTTCGAACTTGGTAAGAGGGAGATTTTGAAAAAAAACTGGGGTATTGATTTTCCCCATTGACTTACATTGAAAAATAGGAGATAATAATAATAATAATAATAATAATAATAATACAGCCATTTATAGAGCGCGAACAGCTACCTCCAAGGAGGTGTCCCGGCGCTATAGCAACAGGTGACGCACGAAGTCCTGAGCGGCCCGATCCCCGAAGATTAATTTAGGTTAAAAAGCCATGTTTTTGCTGCTTTCCTGAATTGCGTTTCACAGCCAATCTGGCGCAAGGCATTAGGCAGGGAATTCCATACCATGGACGCCCCGAACATGAAAGATCTGCCACCTAACCGGGCTTTCTTTACTTGGGGGGTGCAAAGCAGATTCTGAGAGTTAGACCTCAGTGACCGAGTCTGCTTATACGCAACTAATCTCTGCTTCAGATAGCTGGGACATGATCCATGGACTGCCCGAAAAGCTAAGGTTAAGGCCTTAAATTTGATTCTATTGGCTACCGGTAACCAATGTAGTTCTTTGATGTGCGGAGAGACATGCTGCCGAAATGGGACACGTCTGATTAATCTCGCAGCCGCATTTTGAACCATTTGTAGTTTCTTAACCAGGTAAGCCGGTAAACCCAGATAGAGGCCGTTCGCGTAGTCCAGGCGAGAGGTAACTGTGGCATGGACTACTACCTGACGACAGTTCTCTGGCAGTAGGTGTATAAACTTTCGCAGGTTTCTCAACCTGCCAAAACAGGCAGCTGTCACCTGCTGAATTTGGGCCGAAAAGGATAGATCAGTCTGCCACTTTACTCCCAGATTTTTGGCGCTGCCAGCCGGAACAGGTGGGGAGCCCATTTCCTCCGGCCACCAGAGATCTGCCGCAGGGGGCTGGTCTTTGCCAAAAAACATCACTTCCGTTTTGTCGGCATTCAACTTAAATTTGTTGTTATTCATCCAGTGAGCAATGTCTCTCAGACAGCCCTTAAAGCTCCTGAAAGAATCTTCTGACTGATCATAAAGAGGAAATACCAACTGGGTGTCGTCAGCGTAGGAAATCGCTTTCACACCCCAGTTGGCTATCAGAGAAAATAAAGGGGCCAAATATATGTTGACCAGCAATGGGCTTAAGGCCGACCCTTCTGGTACCCCGCACCATAGGTGTTTACGGTCAGACTGATACAGTTGTAGAGCCACCCTTTATGTGCGCTTAAAAAGAAATGACTTCAGCCAAGCCAGGGCTGTACCCTCAACCCCAATGTCCAGAAGACGTTGAGCCAATATTGAGTGGTCTACCATTATCAAATGCCGCTGATAGATCCAGGAGCACCAGCATAGCTGATGCCCCTGAATCCAGCGCCGATCTTACTGAGTCCGCCACCTCTAGTAGCGCTGTCTCTGTGCTGAAAGACAGGAGACAGATCAAATAAAGCCTATTTGGGCCTAAAAACATTGGGCGTTTCCTGGCTGAATCGGGTCTGTTGGCATGTATGGTTGTACTACCACTGCCTCTTCCATCTGCCCACAATGGTCTATTATATTGCCACAGCCTCTCTTTCCTGTCCTGCATTGTTGGTTTGTTGCCCATGCCCCCCTTTCCACTGCCCTCCATAGTCAGTTGTTCTGCCACTGCCCTTCCTGCCTGCCCAGTGTGGTCAAATTGTTGCCTCTGCACCCTCCTACCTGCCTTCAATTTTCTGAGTCCGTGCCCCTGGCCTCTGCCTCTCAACAGTATCCTAATGAACAACTAGATTGCTAACATTCTATATTTATTACAAAAAGTGTGGCACGCCTGACGTCATCTTGATGTAATCAAAACTGTAATACCAAGAGCATTTCCTTTAGAAATTACAGAAATGAGAGGGTCTTATTTGCATCGAAATTATGGTTAGTGCTCTAAAAAACTAAAATGAGGACATATTTTCTGAGTTTTCAAATAGCGACAAAGCACTTTTAAATTATTTGTTATTTTTATGTTTTTTTTATCCAGTTGACCACTTGATTAAATGTTGCACTTAGGGGAGAGGATGTTGTATTACTTCCAGAGTTGCAGACTTTGCAACTGGGGAACCAGGTTGGAGTTTCTGCTTCAGCTCGACATTCTGTGATTCTGGTCAAATCACTTAATCTCCCCATGTCTACAACCAACATGAATTTGTCCTTGTGTGATGTAACCAATGCTCATGTAAAGCACTCCAATACCTGACCAGTCTGCACTATATAAAACTGCAAAAAACAAAAAATAAAATGTGTTTTGCACACTTCTGTCATTGGGCTATACGTGGGCTACATCTGGGTGATATTTGTGCTACATTTGGGCTCTTTTGTCCCTGGTGGCCATCTTGGGAGACTTATTTGTTATGAAGTTTCCTAATTTCCTCATTTACTGCAGTCTCCTCAGTAGTAAATACTTTCAGTTTTTTACTTTGATTCCATCAAGAAGGCATTCAGATGTGTCACACATTCGGCATAAATTCAGAATGTTAGCACTCTAGTTGCTCATTAGATCACTGTAGTAAAGCTACTGCTCACTAGGGAAGTCTGCTGCTGGTATTGAAAGTGCATGTTTCAGTCTGCATGTCAGAATTTTTTAATGAAATAGAAGATGATTTGAGAAATCACTCAAAATGTGCCCTAATTTTTCTTTCTGCAGCACTAATCATAATTTCTATGGCAAAATGAACCCCTCAGTTTGTTCCTTTTTAAATTAAATGTTTTAAGTGTTACCAGTTTATTCCAATCAAGTTGGCTTCAGGTGTGCCATACTTTTGTCATAAGTCAGACTGTTAGCGCTCTAGTTGTTCTTTAGAACACTCTGGGACATTCTGTCATTGGGCTATACATGGGCTACATCTGGGTGATATTTGTGCTACATTTGGGCTCTTTTGTCTCTGGTGGCCATCTTGGGAGACTTATTTGTTATGAAGTTTCCTAATTTCCTCATTTACTGCAGTTTCCTCAGTAGTAAATATTTTCAGTTTTTACTTTGATTCCATCAAGAAGGCATTCAGATGTGTCACACATTTGCCATAAATTCAGAATGTTAGCACTCTAGTTGCTCATTAGATCACTGTAGTAAAGCTACTGCTCACCAGAGAAGTCTGCTGCTGGTATTGAAAGTGCATGTTTCAGTCTGCATGTCAGAATTTTTTAATGAAATAGAAGAGGATTTGAGAAGTCACTCAAAATGTGCCCTAATTTTTCTTTCTGCAGCACTAATCATAATTTCTATGGCAAAATGAACCCCTCATTTTGTTCCTTTTTAAATTAAATGTTTTAAGTGTTACCACTTTATTCCAATCAAGTTGGCTTCAGGTGTGCCATACTTTTGTCATAAGTAAGACTGTTCGCGCTCTAGTTGTTCTTTAGAACACTCTGGGACATTCTGTCATTGGGCTATACGTGGGCTACATCTGGGTGATATTTGTGCTACATTTGGGCTCTTTTGTCTCTGGTGGCCATCTTGGGAGACTTATTTGTTATGAAGTTTCCTAATTTCCTCATTTACTACAGTCTCCTCAGTAGGAAATACTTTCAGTTTTTTACTTTGATTCCATCAAGAAGGCATTCAGATGTGTCACACATTTGCCATAAATTCAGAATTTTAGCACCTTAGTTGCTCATTAGATCACTGTAGTAAAGCTACTGCTCACCAGGGAAGTCTGCTGCTGGTATTGAAAGTGCATGTTTCAGTCTGCATGTCAGAATTTGTTAATGAAATAGAAGAGGATTTGATAAGTCACTCAAAATGTGCCCTAATTTTTCTTTCTGCAGCACTAATCATAATTTCATGGCAAAATGAACCCCCTCATTTTGTTCCTTTTTAAATTAAATATGTTAAGTGTTATCACTTTATTCCAGTCAAGAAGGCTTCAGGTGTGCCATACTTTTGTCATAAGTAAGACTGTGAGCGCTCTAGTTGTTCTTTAGAACACTCTGGGAAGCTGCAGTAGAACACAAAGGAATCAACTGACAGTCTCTGCCCTTGTTGGATGTACATGTTTTACTGAGAATGTCAGACTTCATTCTCACATGACTGAGAAAGATAATGTGAATTTATAGAAAATATGCTCTCATTTTAGCTTTAGATCACCTTCCAAACCTCTATGGGAAAAGTATGAGAAAATAGTTTTCTCTCAAACATGATTCATGATATCCCAGCAGAAGGCTTTTTCACAGGGTAACATCACCTTAGAAGACACCACAATTCCTAAAATTAGTCTGGAACCATCAACAAATGATTTATAATGTAACTAAAGTCTTATCACCCTTTATACGTTCTCCTTTTGGTGACCCTCAAAACCTTCCATTCACTACTATGCATTTTAATGGGTTGCTATCATGTATATTGGTCCCAAGATGGCTGACAACACTTCTTGGATGAAGTGCTGACAGCCAATCAGATCTCACGATGAGATGTGTGGTTAGGCTCCGCCCAGATATATAAATTTCTTTTTCCTTTAATATTTAAAAAACTACTGAACGGATTTGCACCATTTAAAAAAAAGGGCACTTTCTGAACCAAGAGCTACCTTGTTGCCAAATCTGGTGTAATTCCGTTCAGCAGTTCGGGCTGTAGCCTTGTCTAAAGTTTCCTATGGAAATTAACATGTGGAAAACATGTTTTGGGACCCCCTTTTTTCTCTGCCCCCGCTTAACGAATCACCCCGAAACGTTCAAGACAAGAGCTGACCGGAGCGCCCCATTAGTTTTGAAACTTTCGCGAAGATTCGTCAAACGGCACCAAAGATATTGGCAAAAGAAAAAACGCTTTTTGAATAGAAACAAGGTCCTAACTATAACTACCTACTGGCGACCGCCAGTAGGTAATATATATATATATATATTATCTACTGGCGGTCGCCAGTAGATAGTTATAGTTACAACCTATTATCCATAGGAAATCCGCGACATTCTATTTGAAATAACTCTCTTGCCGGTTGACGTATCTTCGCGAAATTTTCAAACTTTGTGGCCCGCTCCGGTCCGCTCCTACCCTGAAAGTCTCGGGGGATTCGTCAAGCGGGGCCGAGAAAAAGGGGGTCCCAAAACGTGTTTTCCCCATGCACTTTTCCATAGGAAACTTTAGACACGGCTACAGCTCGAACTGCTGAACGGAATTACACCAAATTTGGCAAAGAGGTAGTTCTTGGTTCAGAAAGAACCCTTTTGTTAAATGGTGTAAATCCGTTCAGTAGTTGCTGAGAAAATGAAAAGTAAAAAGTTAGTGATATCTATGGCCGAGTAGGGTCCGCGTACCCTCAGCGCACCCTGCGCGCACCGTCCCGATCACGAGCTGCATGTTAATTGGCTGTCAGCTGGCTGTCAACATTCCGATCCAGGAAATGTTGGCAGCCATTTTGTCCCTCGGTAGAACCGAGGGACAGAAACAAGTGCGCAAAGCGCACAAAGGGGGCAGGGTAGAAACACCATGACGCCCTAGGTTTGCTCAGGGGGTCCCACAAGGACCCCCTGGGCAAAAAAAAAAAAAAGCCCGGTCTCCCGCGCTTCGCTGTTAATTGGCCCCCGGGTGGCCCAAGTCCCGGGGGCATGGTGGGGGGGGGATAATTTAATGGGTGGGGGGCCTCAAAGGGCCCCCCAAGCCCCGGGGACCGCCACCCCCGGGGCTTCTTTTTTATTTAAAAACCTGTGTGGGGGCTCCAGCCCCCACACGCCCCGGGGACCGGCACCTCCCCGGGGCACTAACAAATTAAACTGGGGGTCCGTTTTGGACCCCGAAGCCCCGGGGACCACCACCTCCCGGGGCTGTGCTGATGTAGGGAGGGGGCCGCGCGGCCCCCTCCTGGAGCCCTTGATGGCCCTGGGGACCGCCACCCCCAGGGCCGGCTCCTGCAGTGTCCCGGGGTGCCTACCCCCGGGACACTGTAGTTTGCTATGGCAGGACGGAGCCTCGCGGCTCCCGTCCTGCCATAGCAAACTGCTTTGGATATTGGAAGAGAGAGCAGGGAAACCTGCTCTCTCTTCCAATATCTAAAGCAAATTGCTTTTCCACACGGGGAGCTGCATGTCAGCAGCTCCCCATGTGGAAAGCAATGCCGGCTCTCGAAGAACGCGGGGAGCCGGCGGGACCGTGGGGGCATTGGGGCTCCCCTCACGGTCTCCATCATTATGTATAAACCCCGGGGGATGGGGTCCCCGGGGAGAATACAAATTAGTGATAGGAGCTATCAAAATTTTTACGGGAAAATAAGGAGTCGCGCACCCAGCGCGCGCTCAGCGTGGCCCCTAGTGTGAACGCGTTGGGTGCGCGACTCCCAGCGCGGCCCCCTGGTGTAAACGTGTTGGGTGCGCTCAGGGTGCGCGAATCCTGCCGGAAAAAAAAAATCGAGGCGCGGTCTCCCGCGCTTTGATGTTAATTGGCCCCCGGGTGGCCCAAGTCCCGGGGGCATGGTGGGGGGATAATTTAATGTGTGGGGGCCTCAAGGGCCCCCAAGCCCCGGGGACCGCCACCCCCGGGGCTTCTTTTTTATTTAAAAAACCTGTGTGGGGGGCTCCAGCCCCCACACGCCCGGGGACCACCACCTCCCCGGGGCACCTATAAAATAAATGTGGGGGTCCATTACGGACCCCAGAGCCCCGGGGACCACCACCTCCCCGGGGCTGTGCAACTTAAGGGAGGGGGGCCGCGCGGCCCCCTCCTGGAGCCCTTGATGGCCCTGGGGACTGCCACCCCCCAGGGCCGGCTCCTGCAGTGTCCCGGGGTGCCTACCCACGGGACACTGTAGTTTGCTATGGCAGGACGGGAGCCTCGCGGCTCCCGTCCTGCCATAGCAAACTGCTTTGGATATTGGAAGAGAGTCTCTTCCAATATCTAAAGCAAATTGCTTTTCCACACGGGGAGCTGCATGTCAGCAGCTCCCCATGTGGAAAGCAATGCCGGCTCTCGAAGGACGCGGGAGCCGGCGGGACCGTGGGGGCATTGGGGCTCCCCTCACGGTCTCCATCATTATGTATAAACCCCGGGGGATGGGGTCCCCGGGAGAATACAAATTAGTGATAGGAGCTATCAAAATTTTTACGGGAAAATAAGGAGTCGCGCACCCAGCGCGCCGCTCAGCGCGGCCCCTAGTGTGAACGCGTTGGGTGCGCGACTCCCAGCGCGGCCCCCTGGTGTAAACGCGTTGGGTGCGCGACTCCAAGGTGAACGCGTTGGGTGCGCGAATCCCCCAAATATTTTTTGAAAAACAGTAAATATACATGAAGTATATATGTTTATATCTTGGGTGGCTCTAAAAAGAGCCCTTGTGTTTATTGATACATTATGGTACCTACAAGTAAGTACCGATGCAGAGTCTAAAGTTGATGAGAAAGATTCGGTTACCCTCATCTGTAAAATGAACACCGTCTCTCCTATAGATGCCATCTATATTAAAACGCAGATTGTTGTTGAAAATGGACCCCATCCTATAATCTCTGAGATAAGCAGAAACAGTTTTATTGACATGTTTCCTAGCTTTCTCAAACTGTGGACAAAAATGATTGGACCACTGCCATTTCTGTCTTTGGCATATGTTCGAATAGACAAAGGCAGTTTGGGGGAAAAGTGACATGAATTCTGCAAAGGTGTCCTTCATAAGCATTTCCAGACCTACCCCAGTCAAAGTGCCTAGGTCATTGCCACCACAGTGCACAATTATGAGGTCAGGGTGTTGGAGATGCAAAAAGGATTTAACCAATGGCATCAATTGGTGCCACTTTAATCCTCTCTGACCAATCCATTTAATGTCTACATTTGGCAAAGCTAAATCTTTGTCAATACCTCTGCTTTCAGCATACCTTTTGCACCAGAAAACATAGCTGTGTCCCACAATCCACACTGAAAGCATCTTGAAGGGATCAATGTAGGTAATAAAAAGATGTCTGTACCTGAGGTAGGTAGGAGGGAAAATGAAATCTATCTAAAATGGTGGACAACATGCTGTTTTTAAGAAAGTAGAGATTTGATTGGCTGTTTAAGAACACTCTACATTCTAATATAGGGTGCATTTTTCATGGTTTAGAAAGCATGTTTTTTATTGGTTATAATGAAAAGTTTGCAAGGTACAGCAGAAAGGATTAGTGAATGCTTTGCAAAGCCAACCACACCTGCTGTTGTCATTTGCAACATTGTGTGGTGAACTTGTGACCTGGCAGCTAAGTTGAATGTTGCATGAGCTGTTGCTATGGAAACTGATATTCAGAACAAGGGGGAAAGATGTCAGTTAAAAAGTATTATTCTCTATGACCAATGGAAATTCGTTTTACAATTTGAAAAACACTGGAAAGTCATGTGTATATGTATGAAAAATTAGAGGGAAAGTTTGCCATTACTGATTTTATATTGGAGAGTGTGCTTATCTACATTCTGTGCGAAAAAGAAAATCCTGACTGAGTGTGTGAGATTTTTAATTGAACAGATTTATTTAATAGGTGAGTTATATATTTTAGATGTTTATTTAAAAAAGATTTCATACTTTAAGGAAACTGTCTTTTTTGAAATATATTATTAAATGTACTGATGTATAGTTTAATTATTTTTATTGTATTTGGTGTTTGTTTTAAAAATAGTATGGGCCAGTTTTAGAAGCCTCTTGCGCCACTTTTGCGTCACTTTTAACATGGGAAAAGTGACGCAAATATGGCACAAGGGCCTTGTAAATTTGCCCCTTTGTATAGTAATATATATATTTTTAAATGAGTTGAAAGGAATAGTTGAATAATTATTTATTCTACTATCGTGTTGTCTACTTTCTGTAGTATTAGAACTCAGACACTGCTTATGGATTTGCAGAATAATTCAGGCATTCATACTACCAATGCTGTAGTGAAATATGTTGAATGTATGCCGTCACCTAACCTCTTCTAGAGTAGTGTGTCTCTTTTGCTAAAGCACAGGGAATAGTTTTGGTTCTCTAGAATCACACTGTGAGTATGTGTGCATTTCTGCAACCATTGTGACAGAAGCTTGTGATTACTTTATGTCTTTGCTGACACATAACTGCTTAAAATTCTAACCTGTTGTCAAGTTGTAGTAGTAGTAGAACTTAGTTACTGGTTATGGATTTGCACAATGACTCAGGCATTCACATTAGCACTGGTGTAGTGAAATGTGTATAATGTATGAAGTCACCTAACTGCTTCCAGGCTAGTGAGTTTCTTCTGATAAATTTCAGAGAATAGTTTGGCTTGTGTAGAATCACACTGTGAGTATGTCTGCACTTGTGTAACCATTGTGACAGAAGCATGTGGTTACTTCATGTCTCTGCTAACATATAACTGTTTAAAAACCTATCCTATTGTGAAGTTGCACTAGTATTAGAACTCAGTCAGTGCTTATGGATCCGCAGAATTATTCAGGCATTCACACTAGCAATGCTGTAGTGAAATGTGTAGAATGTATGCAGTCTCCTAACCTCTTCCAGACTAGTGCGTCTCTTTTGCTAAAGCCCAGGGAATAGTTTTGGTTTTCTAGAATCACACTGGCCTTAGCACATAGACTGCTTCAAACCCCTATCCAGTATGCATGTGGTTCTCTAACCACCTACACACTTGTCTTTCACACCTTCAAATCCCCAGTCACTATCCATACACTCCAGCAAACATCCTGACACTCCCTTTGCAGTCCTCTGTTGACTCATTGAGCAACACTGACAAATCCATTTGGTGTGCCAAAACCAAAACACTTATACATTCACCCAGGTACTCTTCTTGTAGTACTCTAATCATTCATTCAGTACCCAAGTACTGATTCAGTGACTCAGGCCTTAGCACATAGACTGGTTCAAACCCTTAATCACTATGCATGCAGTTCTCTAACCACCTACATACTTGACTTTCACACCTTAAATTCCCCACTCACTAACCATACACTACAGCAAACATCCTGTCAGTCACCTTGCAGTCCTCTGTTGACTCATTCAGCAACACCTATAAAGCCATTTGCTGCGCCAAAACCAAAACACTTATACATTCACCCAGGCACTCTCTTTGTACTAGTCTAATTGTTCAGTCTATACCCAAAGAACTCATTCAGTGACCCAGGCCTTATGACATACACTGCTTCAAACCCCTATGCACTATGTATGCGGTTCTCTAACCACCTACCCATTTGTCTTTCACACCTTAAAATCCCCAGTCAGTATCCATACACTCCAGCAAACATCCTGTTACTCCCCTTGCAGTCCTCTGTTGACTCATTCAGCAACACCAAAAATCCATTTGCAGCGCTAAAACCCAACCACTTATACATTCACCCAGGCACTCTCCTTCTAGTATTATAATTGTTTAGTGAGTACCCAAGTACTCATTCAGTGACCCAGGCCTTAGCACATAGACTGTTTGAAACCCCTATACACTATGCATGCGGTTCTCTAACCACCTACACAGTTGTCTTTCACACCTTCAAATCCCCAGTGAGTATCCATACACTCCAGCAAACATCCTGTCACTCCCCTTGCAGTCCTCTGTTGACTCATTCAGCAACACGTACAAATCCATTCGCTGCGCCAAAACCCAACCACTTATACATTCACCCAGGCACTCTCCTTGCAGTACTCTAATCGTTCAGTCAGTACCCAAGTACTCATTCAGTGACCCAGGCCTTAGCACATAGACTGCTTCAAACCCCTATCCACTATGCATGCAGTTCTCTAACCACCTACACACTTGTCTTTCACACCTTCAATTACTCAGGTAGTAAATATATACTCCAGCAATCACCCTGTCACACCCCTTGCAGTCCTCTGTTGACTCATTCAGCAACACCTATAAAGCCATTTGGTGCACCAAAACCAAAACAGTTATACATTCACCCAGGAAATCGCATGTGGTCCTCTAACCACCTACACACTTGTCTTTCACACCTTCAAATCACCAGTCACTATCTATACACTCCAGCAAACATCCTGTCACTACCCTTGCAGTCCTCTGTTGACTCATTCAGCAACACCTACAAAGACATTCGCTGCGCCAAAACCCAACCACTTATACATTAAGCCAGTCACTATCCTAACACTACTCTAATCGTTCAGTTAGTACCCAACTACTCATTCAGTGACCCAGGCCTTACCATATAGAATCCTTCAAACCCCTATCCACTATGCATGCCGTTCTCTAACCACCTACACACACGTCTTTCACTCCTTCAATTCCCCAGTCACTATCCATACACTCCAGCAGACATCCTGACACTCCCTTTGCAGTCCTCTGTTGACTCATTCAGCAACACTGACAAAGCCATTCGCTGTGCCAAAACCAAAACACTTATACATTAACCCAGGCACTCTCTTTGTACTACTCTAATTGTTCAGTCTATACCCAAGTACACATTCAGTGACCCAGACCTTAGCACATACAGTGCTTCAAACCCCTAGCCACTATGCATGCCGTTCTCTAACAAACTACACACATGTCTTTCACACCTTCAATTCCCCAGTCACTATCCATACACTCCAGCAAACATCCTGTCACTCCCCTTGCAGTCCTCTGTTGACTCATTCAGCAACACCTAAAAATCCATTTGCAGCGCTAAAACCCAACCACTTATACATTCACCCAGGCACTCTCCTTGTAGTATTATAATTGTTTAGTTAGTACCCAAGTACTCATTCAGTGACCCAGGCCTTAGCACATAGACTGTTTGAAACCCCTATACACTATGTATGCGGTTCTCTAACCACCTACCCATTTGTCTTTGACACCTTAAAATCCCCAGTCAGTATCCATACACTCCAGCAAACATTTTGTCACTCCCCTTGCAGTCCTCTGTTGACTCATTCTGCAACACCTAAAAATCAATTTGCTGCGCAAAAACACATCCACTTATACATTCACTCAGGCACTCTCCTTGTACTACTATAATTGTTCAGTCTATATCCAAGTAGTCATTCAGTGACCCAGGCCTTAGCACATAGACTGCTTCAAACCCTTTATCACTATGCATGCATTTCTCTAACCACCTACACACTTGTCTTTCACACCTTCAAATCCCTAGTCAGTATCCATACACTACAGCAAACATCCTGTCACTACCCTTGCAGTCCTCTGTTGACTCATTCAGCAACACCTACAAAGCCATTTGCTGCGCCAAAACCAAAACACTTATACATTCACCCAGGCACTCTCTTTGTACTAGTCTAATTGTTCAGTCTATACCCAAGTACTCATTCAGTGACCCAGGCCTTAGCACATAGACTGCTTGAAACCCCTATGCACTATGCATGCGGTTCTCTAACCACACACAGACTTGTCTTTCACACTTTCAATTCCCAAGTCACTATCCATACACTCCAGCAAACATCCTGTCACTCCCCTTGCAGTCCTCTGTTGACTCATTCAGCAACACCTACAAAGCCATTTGCTGTGCCAAACCCAAAACACTTATACATTCAGCCAGGCACTCTCTTTGTACTAGTGTAATTGTTCAGTCTATACCCAAGTACTCATTCAGTGACCCAGGCCTTAGCACATAGACTGCTTGAAACCCCTATGCACTATGCATGTGGTTCTCTAACCACCTACACACTTGTCTTTCACACCTTCAAATCCCCAGTCAGTATCCATACACTACAGCAAACATCCTGCCACTCCCCTTGCAGTCCTCTGTTGACTCATTCTGCAAAACCTAAAAATCCATTTGCTGCGTAAAAACCCAACCACTTATACATTCACCCAGGCACTCTCCTTGTAGTACTCTAATCGTTCAGTCTATACTCAAAGAACTCATTCAGTGACCCAGGCCTTAGCACATACACTGTTTGAAACCCCTATGCACTATGCATGCGGTTCTCTAACCACACATAGACTTGTCTTTCACACTTTCAATTCCCAAGTCACTATCGATACACTCCAGCAAACATCCTGTCACTCCCTTTGCAGTCCTCTGTTGACTCATTCAGCAACACCTACAAATCCATTCGCTGTGCCAAAACCCAACCACTTATACATTCAGCCAGTCACTCTCCTTGCAGTACTCTAATCGTTCAGTCAGTACCCAAGTACTCATTCAGTGACCAAGGTCTTAGCACATATACTGCTTCAAACCCCTATCCACTATGCATGTGGTCCTCTAACCACCTACACACTTGTCTTTCACACCTTCAAATCACCAGTCACTATCTATACACTCCAGCAAACATCCTGTCACTACCCTTGCAGTCCTCTGTTGACTCATTCAGCAACACCTACAAATCCATTCGCTGCGTCAAAACCCAAACACTTATACATTAAGCCAGTCACTCTCCTTGCAGTACTCTAATCGTTCAGTCAGTACCCAAGTACTCATTCAGTGACCAAGGTCTTAGCACATATACTGCTTCAAACCCCTATGCACTATGCATGCAGTTCTCTAACCACCTACATACTTGACTTTCACATCTTAAATTCCCCACTCACTAACCATACACTACAGCAAACATCCTGTCAGTCCCCTTGCAGTCCTCTGTTGAGTCATTCAGCAACACCAAAAAATCCATTTGCTGCGCTAAAACCCAACCAGTTATACATTCACACAGGCACTCTCCTTCTAGTATTATAATTGTTTAGTCAGTACCCAAGTACTCATTCAGTGACCCAGGCCTTAGCACATAGACTGTTTGAAACCCCTATACACTATGCATGCGGTTCTCTAACCACCTACACAATTGTCTTTCACACCTTGAAATCCACAGTCACTATCCATACACTCCAGCAAACATCCTGTCAGTCCCCTTGCAGTCCTCTGTTGACTCATTCAGCAACACCTACAAAGCCATTCGCTGTGCCAAAACCAAAACACTTATACATTCACCCAGGTACTCTTCTTGTAGTACTCTAATCGTTCATTCAGTACCCAAGAACTCATTCAGTGACCCAGGCCTTAGCACATAGACTGGTTCAAACCTTTAATCACTATGCATGCGGTTCTCTAACCACCTACACACTTGTCTTTCACATCTTCAAATCCCCAATCAGTATCCATACACTCCAGCAAACATCCTGTCACTCCCCTTGCAGTCCTCTGTTGACTCATTCTGCAACACCTAAAAATCCATTTGCTGTGCAAAAACCCAAGCACTTATACATTCACCCAGGCACTCTCATTGTACTACTATAATTGTTCAGTCTATACCCAAGTACTCATTCAGTAACCCAGGCCTTAGCACATAGACTGCTTCAAACCCCTATCCACTATGCATGCACTCCTCTAACCACCTACACACTTCTGTTTCACACCTTTAATTAGTCATTAGAAAAGAAAGTGCTTACATGTTTTTTATATACAATGTATTTGTTTAGAAATAGAAAAGTATAATTTATATATTTTTTTCAATTAATGTATTTAAAATTATTTTTTACAGATATTCATTAGGATCATTAAAATAAACTTATCATGGCTAAAAAAACGAAAAGAGAAAAGGAAACAAAAAGGGCTATTATTTGAAGAAAAATCAACACACAATATTGGATGAGCAACAACATGTGGGGAAAAACAATAAGTCTTCTGGTAAGAGAACAAAACAATTTATTCAAAAACTTTCAAAGCCAAGAAACAGTGTGCAAAATGTGGAAAATATGGAAAATCGTTCGACCACAAAAAAGAATATGAATAAAAAAAATAAAAAAAATGGGAATTTACATTAAAAAAACACAATGTATGGTAAAAGAAGGCAGAGTCAGTATAAAGAAATCAGAAAAAAGATTTTTTATAATAGAGTTGTTCTTAATTTGTTGAAAGATGTGAGGAAATCTAAAAAAAGAGCAGTATTTTATCGAAAGAAGAAGCATATTGAAACTGTAGTTGAAAAGACTTTTGCATTAAAAAGGAAATTATTCATTTTAGTTTTAAACAGAATTCGATCTCTAGATAAACCAATCCATTTATTAAAGGATAAAAGTAAGAAGAAAAGAGTAATTAACAGAACTAATTTTTGTGAATTTTTTTGGGGTGAATGGAAACACACTTCAAGTTCAGAGCCTTTCTTTAATGAAGAGAGTTATTTTCAGACCAATAATTTATTGCATACAGTTGATACAAGTGGTCGAGCTTATGAGGTTAGAAATGGTTGTCCAATTGAGAAAGAGAAGATCGTTTCCAGAAATGTAGAAGAAGTGTTAGCTGATGAAGTTGTAGGGAGACGACCTAAAGCCCCAGTGTATACTTGGAATTGCAGTAGTATTTGTAGTATACGACAAGAATCTATTGATATTTTACGCAATTTCTTACGACAGTATACTAAAAAAAGTGTTAAGCAAAAGATTAAGATGTTGCAAGGACTAGACCCTTGCAGAGTGAGAAAAAATACTGGTTTGCAAGGACATTCTCTTGCTTGTCTTTCTAGAAAAGTATGTCGAAGTGTTTTTCATCATTTTAGGATGTTAGCAGTACATCATTCTGAAATGCGAAAGTTAGTCAGAAGATTGTATTATGCAAAAAGTCCAGCACTAATGTTAAATGAGTTGAACAGTGCTCTTTTGCGTGGGTCAGTATCAGATGTGAAAAAGGTTTGTGAAAAAATTGAGTTTTGTTACTTTGGTCCTGGAGAAGAGAGTGCAGAAACTGACACATTAATACAGGAAAATGTTGAGGAGAATGTGCAACATACCACTACAAAAAAATTTGAAGACGAAATTACAAAGTTTGAGGTGATTTCATGTGAAAGGCCAAATTATACTTGTATTTGTTGCCGACGAACTCACTATAAAATTCAGACTAGGACTGTTGATCTGTATTTACAAAGTGAAAGAGAAAATAATGATAAGTGGAAGGAATTTGCAACTTATTTGTTCGTAGAGGATTGTTTTTATTTGGGTTCTGATCAGCGTATTTGTAAATATTGTTATAACAAATTAAACGAGAATAAAATGCCTGCTAGAGCTGTCCATAATAATCTAGAGTTGGTAACTATTCCTCCAGAACTGATAGATTTAAATACGTATGAGTCTATTCTGATTCAATGTGTGCACCCATTTCAAGCTATTGTTCGTATGGAGCCTAAAACAGGTAAATTGCCTCCTACAGATTTACAGAGAGGATTAAAAGGAAGAGTTGTATATTTACCTCTAGATTTAAAGAAAAATATTGAAACTATTGGTGGAGAGAATGTAGAAAGTGAGCCACTACTTATTCTAGTTAATGGTGTTCCTACTAAGAGTAAGAAAATCTGGCAAGAATTAGTGGATGTTACGAAAGTGCAAAAGGCAACATTATATCTGATTCAAAACAATGATTACTACAAAAATGTACATGTGGAACAAGAAGAAATACTTTTAGGAGATGATACTGAAACGTCAAATGGACAAATTGAAAAAGTGGACATGACCAAAAGTGAAGAAATCTATGAACATTATAGTGTACATCCACTTCATTCGAAAGAAGTGATGGGGAATACAATTGAATTATTCCAAATGAAGAAAGCAAAGGGTACTCCCATGAGTGTATGGGAGAAAAGTTTGGAAGCTCGTTGTTTCCCGCCGCTTTCAACTGGAAAAGGTCGACGATATGATGAACGACCAGTGCAGATTCCTGCATCTGAATATCGGACAACAAGATTGTATGCAGAAGACCCAAGGTTTCGACAATGTATCCCATATATATTTCATCTTTTGTTTGAGAGTGACTTGGCAGGACTTTCTTATGCAGTCAACCACATTTTGAAAACAGGAGTACATTTTCAAAATGTTTCTGCAAAGCAATTTATGGATAAAGTACATGAGAGAGACGATCATCTAGAATCTCAGTTGATTAATTTGATGGCATGTCAGCGTGGTACTAATGAGTATTGGTACCGTCGTCATGGAGAACTTAAATGCATGCTGAGGAACTTAGGAACTCCTACATGGTTTCTTACCCTAAGCTGTGCTGAATACGCTTGGGATGATTTACTTGAATTTCTTCGTGAGGCAAATTCAAATGTAAAAAATATTGAATACAAGACACCTGGAGAATTGTGCTCTTTGGATCCTGTTAATGTATGCAGGTATTTCAATCATAGGTTTGAAGCTATGATGTCTTTTATCTGCAATAAAAAGAATCCTCCTCTTGGAGAAGTTTTAGATTTTTTTGGAGAAAGGAGTATCAAGCTAGAGGTGCTCCTCATATACATATGCTGTTATGGATTAAGGATGCACCTAAATTTGGAACTGATTCGGATGATACCGTTTTGTCTTTTATTCAGGAATATGCGACATGTGCTATACCAAAAAGAACAGATGAGAACAGCTTAAGACAACAAGTGTTACGATTCCAACATCATCGATGTGGAAAATACTGCCGACGGAAGTACAAGTCTAAGGAAAAGTTTTACACCAAATGTCGTTTTGGATTTCCACGTCCTGTAATATCCAAAGGAAGAGTAAATAGTTTTATGTCAGCTATGAGACATACGATCAACAGAAAATCACCCAAAAATACATATAATTTAAGAAGAAGTGAAGAATCAAAATATATTAATGATTATAATCCAGTTATTCTCTCAATGTGGAATGCTAATATGGATATTCAGTATGTTGCGGATAATTCCATTGCAGTTGCCCGGTATGTCACATCTTATATAACAAAATCTGAAAAAACAGAGTTAAAAGAAATGTGGGAAGAAATTGCTCATGAGAAGAGTCTTAGTAAGAAGTTATACAGTTTCAGTTTGAAGATGTTATCCCATCGAGAAATTGGAGCATATGAATGCTCAGATCGGTTATCATCTGCAAGCTTATACTCAAAATCAAGATCAATTATTTGGGTGAGTCTAGGTCTTGCTGCAACACGAAATCGAGTACTTAAATCTGTACAAGAAATTGAATATTTAGCAGAAAAAGATCCAGAAAGTACAGATATTGTGAAAACAAACATGTTGGATACATATTATCCAAATAGAAGTCATAATCTTGACAACATATGTCTATATGAAGTGCTGCAATACTACAGTTTTAAACGGAATACTACAGAAAACATAAACGATGGAAAATATGCAGTTATTGGTTCTGAAGGATGTTTGGTGAAACAAAGGAAAGGAAACTTGATTAATCACAGAAAACTGAGTTGTGACACTCAACAGAAAAGGGAATTTTAATATTTAGCACTTTTGCAACTCTTCAAACCGTGGCGTACAGAATTGGAATTACTTGGGGATTTTCAGAGCTATGAAGATTCCTTCAATGCTTGTAAAGATACCATAGAATGTCCAGTTTTTGCTAACTATCTGAAAATGTTGAACGATGAAATGGATCAAGAAGCTACTATTGCAGCTGAGATTGCTAGAGACAGTTCTCAAGACAGTCAAAGTTCTGCTCCACTGAGTGAAGATCCACTAGGAGAACCAATTGTTCAAAATGAAGCAGCAATTGCAATGAATGAGGTGGAAACAGCAATGCATCAAGCTCAAGAAGATATTATGGACTTAGGAAACTTGGAAGAACAACTAAATATTGAACAGAAAGAAATATATCAGCAAGTGACACAACAGATTGACCATGGATTTCTTCATGAAAAGAAAGAATGCACATGCACATCATTTCAACCTATCCGAATGTATGTCAGTGGTCAAGCTGGAACAGGAAAAAGTTTCTTAATTAAAGTATTGACCAGTTATCTGCAGAAATCAACTGACTCACATTTATCTTGTGTTGTAACCGCTCCAACTGGGTTAGCAGCACACAACATTAAAGGGATTACATTACATCGTTTACTTATGCTACCTGTAGAGCACGAAAACAAATTGGAATATCATAAGCTATCAGGAGAAGCTTGTTATGAAGTTTCAAGAGTGCTAAAGAAAATGAAACTTCTAATTATTGATGAAGTAAGTATGGTCTCAAACTTAATGCTTGCTTTTGTGCATTTAAGAATGCAGCAAATTCTTAAAACAGAATATGATGTCTTATTTGGAGGTAAACATGTTATCGTTTTTGGAGATCTTCTGCAACTTACTCCTGTAAAAGGACAACCAGTATTTAAAACACTTGTGCATGAAGACACCAGAAAGTCTTTGGGAAGTGTTGGCAACGTTAATATTTGGTCTTATTTTGAATACAAAGAACTCATTACAAATATGCGACAGGCAAATGATGTTAATTATGGATCTATACTTCAAGATATAAGAATTGGAGTTCTCACAGAAGAAGGCAAACAAGCTTTGCAAAGTCGACTATTTAAGAATTTGTTTCCAAATGAAAATATAGTTCCAGAAAAAATGTATAGTAAAATTGCTGAAAGTAAATCTATAATTTGTTTAATGCCAACACTCCGTGAATGTTCTATTTTCAATGAACAACTTTTGAAGCTAGAAAATCAAGAAATCAAAAAAATGGAAGCCATTGATAAAATAGAGCATGAAGGAATTACTATTATTTTGACCGACAAATTGAAAAAAAAATTGAATTCTTTAGAAAAATCCATATCTAAAACTGCTGGTTTAGAAAAGAATTTATATCTATGTGTCAACTGTCGAGTAATTTTACGGCGTAATTTGGATGTGGAAAAAGGTTTAGTTAATGGAGCAATGGGGAAAGTTGTGAATTTTGTTAATTATCAAAAAAGAGATGGAATAGAATTTTTAAAAATTAAATTTGATCAAATTGAAGAAGTAAAAAAAATTGGTTGTTGTTCTGTTCGTTTTTTGCTTGTTAAAGATTTGTATGTCCGTAGGAAGCAATTTCCACTTTCTTTGGCATATGCAGTCACTATTCATAAATCTCAAGGATTGAGTGTAGACAGTGCTTTGGTGAACATAGGAAGTAGCGTGTTTAAAGAAGGTATGGCATATGTTGCTTTGTCCCGAGTCAGAACTTTATCTGGATTGTTTTTGATTGATTTTGATGAGTCAAAGATTACTGCAGATGCAAACTGTGTAAAAGAGTATAATAGGTTAAGAAGAGCGTATACTCCAAATTTAGGTGAATATCCTGTATTTGAAAAGTCTGTAGTACATCGAAAAAGAAGATATGAGAATATCTGTAGTGAAGTTATAGAGAAGGAAAAAAATAAAGATAATGTTCATATTGCAAGCAAAAAGAAAAAGGATAGTATTGAAGAAATTGTTGGGTATCAGTTAGAAAACAGTTCAGGTATCAACTGCTATGCTAATGTAGTGGTCAATGTAGTCTTTTTTCTAGAAAGTTTGCAACAGCAAATTATGGAAAATCGTGAAAAAAGATTTTGTTCCATATTGCATTGTTTTTATGAAAAATTGAACACTAATAAAAGCAAATTACAAAGTGTTTCTCATATTCGTAATCTTTTGGATATATGTTCTGGTTGTACACAATTTACGCAGGATATTCAACAAGACGCTCAGGAATTTCTAATGTATATGCTTACAGTATTAGAAAATGAGGGAATACAAATTGAAAATCTTTTTGGCCTTCGTTATAAATGGGTACATGAATGTGAAAATTGTATGTTTACATGTACAACTAACATAGATACTGAAGGATTTATATATTTGACATTACCAGACTGTAAAACAGTGTCTTTCAATAAACTAGTTAAAGCAGCAAATCAAAACATGGAGTGTAGCCAATGCAAATCAAAAATGTTATCAACATTATTTATACAAAGATTTGGACAATACATAATTTTAATGATACAACGTTGTAGAGATGATGGAAGAAAAATGGAAACTTTAATTAAAGAATTTGTAGCAAGTCAACTATCTATATCTGGAAGGACTTTTGTAGCAGTATCAATTATTTTCCATCATGGTCCTTCTACAACATCTGGACATTACACTGTGTATTTAAAATGCAATAGAGGATGGACATATTGTAATGATGCTCAATTGGATTTTAAACAACGTTTGCCTAGAGAATTACAAAATTCCTACTTATTATTTTTAAAACCAAAGTTTTAGGAACATAATTCAACCTGTGAAGAATTTATTGATATTTCTTAATATGATTACTATTGGACAATTTTAATTTAAAGGATTTCAAAAAAACTATTTGGCCAAGAGGAAAAGTATATATTTTAATTATGGACTTTTTCTTGCACATCCTCTCAGCATATATTTTGAAAGAAAAACATTTACTGTGTATACAATTTCAAGTTATAACATTTTCTTAGGAGAGAGCATTTTATATACCTGTAATTTGTATTATATGGTATGTTATTGAGCAGGAAGTTTTTATGAAATGTTCATAAATAGTTAAGTATATTTTAAATATTTTACAAGTAGTTTTGGGTTTTTTAAAACAATCTTATTGATTGTTTTATTTTTTTGCCCGCTGTTATGTGATGAGTAACATTGTAATCACTATTTGTAGTGAAATTCAATGTATTCTGAGAACAGCAAAAAAGATAAAGAAAATAATTTTTAAAATGTGAAAATTATGTTTTGTTATAAAAAAATAATATTATATACTATAACGATTTTTTCTTCTCTTTTACAGGTCCTAATTCTACAATTTTTAATTTTTCAGAAATTTTAGTTAAAAAACCAAGTGGGAAAATTAATTAGTGTTTTTTATACCTATTACTGTGAATGAAAAATTAACTAAGTATTAAAATAAAAAATGGTCTGTGAGAGGACACTGGTGAAGAAAGGGGGGATGGACGGTGTAGATATCTCTGGAAAGATGCTCTGTTGCTGTCAGTCAATGTTAGCCTATGGAAGGAAATTCAAGTTACTGGTAAGTACGGTTAAAATTACTTTTCAGGACCAGTACTGGGCTGAAAGATACAGCACTGAGGTCTCTCCTGATAACAGGTGAGTAAATCGGAATTCGTATTTCGGATGATTTTAGAAGAATATTTGCACAATGGTGAAGGGAGGGGGCATTCTCCTTCCAGTATTATAATCGTTCAGTGAGTACCCAACTACTCATTCAGTGACCCAGGCCTTACCATATACACTGATTCAAACCCCTATCCACTATGCATGCCGTTCTCTAACCACCTACACACATGTCTTTCACACCTTCAATTCCCCAGTCACTATCCATACACTCCAGCAGACATCCTGACACTCCCTTTGCAGTCCTCTGTTGACTCATTCAGCAACACTGACAAATCCATTTGGTGTGCCAAAACTCAACCACTTATACATTAAGCCAGTCACTCTGCTTACAGTACTATAATCGTTCAGTTAGTACCCAACTACTCATTCAGTGACCCAGGCCTTACCATATAGAATCCTTCAAACCCCTATCCACTATGCATGCCGTTCTCTAACCACCTACACACACGTCTTTCACTCCTTCAATTCCCCAGTCACTATCCATACACTCCAGCAGACATCCTGACACTCCTTTTGCAGTCCTCTGTTGACTCATTCAGCAACACTGACAAAGCCATTCGCTGTGCCAAAACCAAAACACTTATACATTCACCCAGGCACTCTCTTTGTACTACTCTAATTGTTCAGTCTATACCCAAGTACACATTCAGTGACCCAGACCTTAGCACATACAGTGCTTCAAACCCCTATCCACTATGCATGCCGTTCTCTAACAACCTACACACATGTCTTTCACACCTTCAATTCCCCAGTCACTATCCATACACTCCAGCAAAGATCCTGTCAGTCCCCTTGCAGTCCTCTGTTGACTCATTCAGTAACACCTACAAATCCATTTGCTGTGCCAAAACCCAACCACTTATACATTCAGCCAGTCACTCTCTTTGCAGTACTCTAATCGTTCAGTCAGTACCCAAGTAATCATTCAGTGACCAAGGTCTTAGCACATATACTGCTTCAAAACCCTATCCACTATGCATGTGGTCCTCTAACCACCTACACACTTGTCTTTCACACCTTCAAATCCCCAGTCAGTATCCATACACTACAGCAAACATCCTGTCACTCCCCTTGCAGTCCTCTGTTGACTCATTCTGCAACACCTAAAAATGCATTTGCTGCGCAAAAACCCAAACACTTATACATTAAGCCAGTCACTCTCCTTGCAGTACTCTAATCGTTCAGTCAGTACTGAAGTACTCATTCAGTGACTTAGGCCTTAGCACATAGACTGCTTCAAAACCTTAATCATTATGCATGCGGTTCTCTACCCACGTACACACTTGTCTTTCACACCTTCAATTCCCCAGTCACTATCCATACACTCCAGCAAACATCCTGACACTCCCTTTCCAGTCCTCTGTTGACTCATTCCATAACACTGACAAATCCATTTCGTGTGCCAAAACCCAACCACTTATACATTAAGCCAGTCACTCTCCTTACACTACTCTAATCGTTCAGTTAGTACCCAACTACTCATTCAGTGACCCAGGCCTTACCATATACACTAATTTAAACCCCTATCCACTATGCATGCCGTTCTCTAACCACCTACACACACGTCTTTCACATCTTCAAATCCTCAGTCAGTATCCATACACTCCAGCAAACATCCTGTCACTCCCCTTGCAGTCCTCTGTTGACTCATTCAGCAACACCTACAAATCCATTCGCTGTGCCAAAACACAACCACTTATACATTCAGCCAGTCACTCTCCTTGCAGTACTCTAATCGTTCAGTCAGTACCCAAGTACTCATTCAGTGACCAAGGTCTTAGCACATATACTGCTTCAAACCCCTATCCACTATGCATGTGGTCCTCTAACCACCTACACACTTGTCTTTCACAACTTCAAATCACCAGTCACTATCTATACACTCCAGCAAACATCCTGTCACTCCCCTTGCAGTCCTCTGTTGACTCATTCAGCAACACCTACAAATCCATTCGCTGCGCCAAAACCCAACCACTTATACACTCACCCAGGCACTCTCCTTGTACTACTATGATCGTTCAGTCTGTACCCAAGTACTCATTCAGTGACCCAGGCCTTAGCACATAGACTGCTTCAAACCCTATCCACTATGCATGTGGTTCTCTATCCACCTACACACTTGTCTTTCACACCTTCAATTCCCCAGTCATTATCCATACACTCCAGCAAACATCCTGTCACTACCCTTGCACTCCTCTGTTGACTCATTCAGCAACACGTAAAAATCCATTCGTTGCGCCAAAACCAAACCACTTATACATTCACCCAGGCACTCTCCTTGTAGTACTCTAATCGTTCATTCAGTACCCAAGTACTCATTCAGTGACTTAGGCCTTAGCACATAGACTGCTTCAAACCCTTAATCACTATGCATGCGGTTCTCTAACCACCTACACACTTGTCTTTCACACCTTCAATTCCCCACTAACTAACCATACACTACAGCAAACATCCTGTCACTACACTTGCAGTCCTATGTTGACTCATTCAGCAACACCTAAAAATCCATTCGCTGCGCCAAAACCAAAACACTTATACATTGACCCAGGCACTCTCCTTGTACTACTCTAATCGTTCAGTCTATACCCAAGTACTCATTCAGTGACCCAGGCCTTAGCACATACACTGTTTCAAACCCCTATACACTATGCATGCAGTTCTCTAACCACCTACACTCTTGTCTTTCACACCTTCAATTCCCCAGTCAGTATCCATACACTGCAGCAAACATCCTGTCACTCCCCTTGCAGTCCTCTGTTTATTCATTCAGCAACACCTACAAATCCATTCGCTGCACCAAAACCCAACCACTTATACATTCACCCAGGCACTCTCCTTGTAGTACTCTAATCATTCATTCTGTACCCAAGTACTCATTCAGTGAACCAGGCCTTAGCACATAGACTGCTTCAAACCGTAAATCACTATGCATACGGTTCTCTAACCACCTACACACTTGTCTTTCACACCTTCAATTCCCCACTCACTAACCATACACTCCAGCAAACATCCTGTCACTACCCTTGCACTCCTCTGTTGACTCATTCAGCAACACCTAAAAATCCATTCGCTGCGCCAAAAGCCAACCACTTATACATTCACCCAGGCACTCTCCTTGTAGTACTCTAATCGTTCATTCAGTACCGAAGTACTCATTCAGTGACCCAGGCCTTAGCACATAGACTGCTTCAAACCCTTAACCACTATGCAAGCGGTTCTCTAACCACCTACACACTTGTCTTTCACACGTTCAAATCCCCAGTCAGTATCCATACACTCCAGCAAACATCCTGTCACTCCCCTTGCAGTCCTCTGTTGACTCATTCAGCAACACCTAAAAATCCATTCGCTGCGCCAAAACCCAACCACTTATACATTCACCCAGGCACTCTCCTTGTAGTACTCTAATCGTTCATTCTGTACCCAAGTACTCATTCAGTGACTTAGGCCTTAGCACATAGACTGCTTCAAACCCTTAATCACTATGCATGCGGTTCTCTAACCACCTACACACTTGTCTTTCACACCTTCAAATCCCCAAACAGTATCCATACACTCCAGCAAACATCCTGTCACTACCCTTGCAGTCCTCTGTTGACTCATTCAGCAACACGTAAAAATCCATTCGCTGCGCCAAAACCCAACCACTTATACATTCACCCAGGCACTCTCCTTGTACTACTCTAATCGTTCAGTCTGTACCCAAGTACTCATTCAGTGACCCAGGCCTTAGCACATAGACTGCTTCAAACCCTTAATCACTATGCATGCGGTTCTCTAACCACCTACACACTTGTCTTTCACACCTTCAATTCCCCACTAACTAACCATACACTACAGCAAACATCCTGTCACTACCCTTGCAGTCCTATGTTGACTCATTCAGCAACACCTAAAAATCCATTCGCTGCGCCAAAACCAAAACACTTATACATTGACCCAGGCACTCTCCTTGTACTACTCTAATCGTTCAGTCTATACCCAAGTACTCATTCAGTGACCCAGGCCTTAGCACATACACTGTTTCAAACCCCTATACACTATGCATGCAGTTCTCTAACCACCTACACTCTTGTCTTTCACACCTTCAATTCCCCAGTCAGTATCCATACACTGCAGCAAACATCGTGTCACTCCCCTTGCAGTCCTCTGTTTATTCATTCAGCAACACCTACAAATCCATTCGCTGCACCAAAACCCAACCACTTATACATTCACCCAGGCACTCTCCTTGTAGTACTCTAATCATTCATTCTGTACCCAAGTACTCATTCAGTGAACCAGGCCTTAGCACATAGACTGCTTCAAACCGTAAATCACTATGCATACGTTCTCTAACCACCTACACACTTGTCTTTCACACCTTCAATTCCCCACTCACTAACCATACACTCCAGCAAACATCCTGTCACTACCCTTGCACTCCTCTGTTGACTCATTCAGCAACACCTAAAAATCCATTCGCTGCGCCAAAAGCCAACCACTTATACATTCACCCAGGCACTCTCCTTGTAGTACTCTAATCGTTCATTCAGTACCGAAGTACTCATTCAGTGACCCAGGCCTTAGCACATAGACTGTTTCAAACCCCTATCCACTATGCATGCGGTTCTCTAACCACCTACACACTTGTCTTTCACACCTTCAAATCCCCAGTCAGTATCCATACACTCCAGCAAACAACCTGTCACTACCCTTGCAGTCCTCTGTTGACTCATTCAGTAACACCTAAAAATCCATTCGCTGTGCCAAAACCAAACCACTTATACATTCACCCAGGCACTCTCCTTGTACTACTCTAATCGTTCAGTCTATACCCAAGTACTCATTCAGTGACCCAGGCCTTAGCACATAGACTGTTTCAAACCCCTATCCACTATGCATGCAGTTCTCTAACCACCTACACAGTTGTCTTTCACACCTTCAATTCCCCAGTCAGTATCCATACACTCCAGCAAACATCCTGTCACTCCCCTTGCAGTCTTCTGTTGACTCATTCAGCAACACCTAAAAATCCATTTGCTGCGCCAAAACCAAACCACTTATACACTCACCCAGGCACTCTCCTTGTACTACTCTAATCGTTCAGTCTGTACCCAAGTACTCATTCAGTGAACCAGGCCTTAGCACATAGACTGTTTCAAACCCTTATCCACTATGCATGCGGTTCTCTAAACACCTACACACTTGTCTTTCACACCTTCAATTCCCCAGTCAGTATCCATACACTCCAGCAAACATCCTGTCACTCCCCTTGCAGTCCTCTGTTGACTCATTTAGCAACACCTAAAAATCCATTCGCTGCGCCAAAACCCAACCACTTATACATTCACCCAGGCACTCTCCTTGTAGTACTCTAATCGTTCATTCTGTACCCAAGTACTCATTCAGTGACTTAGGCCATAGCACATAGACTGCTTCAAACCCTTAATCACTATGCATGCGGTTCTCTAACCACCTACACACTTGTCTTTCACACCTTCAAATCCCCAGTCAGTATCCATACACTCCAGCAAACATCCTGTCAATACCCTTGCAGTCCTCTGTTGACTCATTCAGCAACACCTAAAAATCCATTCGCTGCGCCAAAACCAAACCACTTATACATTCACCCAGGCACTCTCCTTGTACTACTCTAATCGTTCAGTGTATTCCCAAGTACTCATTCAGTGACCCAGGCCTTAGCACATAGACTGTTTCAAACCCCTATCCACTATGCATGCAGTTCTCTTACCACCTACACACTTGTCTTTCACACCTTCAATTCCCCAGTCAGTATCCATACACTCCAGCAAACATCCTGTCAGTCCCCTTGCAGTCTTCTGTTCACTCATTCAGCAACACCTACAAATCCATTCGCTGCGTCAAAACCCAACCACTTATACACTCACCCAGGCACTCTCCTTGTAGTACTCTAATCGTTCATTCTGTACCCAAGTACTCATTCAGTGACTTAGGCCATAGCACATAGACTGCTTCAAACCCTTAATCACTATGCATGCGGTTCTCTAACCACCTCCACACTTGTCTTTCACACCTTCAAATCCCCAGTCAGTATCCATACACTCCAGCAAACATCCTGTCAATACCCTTGCAGTCCTCTGTTGACTCATTCAGCAACACCTAAAAATCCATTCGCTGCGCCAAAACCAAACCACTTATACATTCACCCAGGCACTCTCCTTGTACTACTCTAATCGTTCAGTCTATTCCCAAGTACTCATTCAGTGACCCAGGCCTTAGCACATAGACTGTTTCAAACCCCTATCCACTATGCATGCCGTTCTCTAACCACCTACACACACGTCTTTCACTCCTTCAATTCCCCAGTCACTATCCATACACTCCAGCAGACATCCTGACACTCCCTTTGCAGTCCTCTGTTGACTCATTCAGCAACACTGACAAAGCTATTCGCTGTGCCAAAACCAAAACACTTATACATTAACCCAGGCACTCTCTTTGTACTACTCTAATTGTTCAGTCTATACCCAAGTACACATTCAGTGACCCAGACCTTAGCACATACAGTGCTTCAAACCCCTAGCCACTATGCATGCCGTTCTCTAACAAACTACACACATGTCTTTCACACCTTCAATTCCCCAGTCACTATCCATACACTCCAGCAAAGATCCTGTCAGTCCCCTTGCAGTCCTCTGTTGACTCATTCAGCAACACCTACAAAGCCATTTGCTGCGCCAAAACCAAAACACTTATATATTAAGCCAGTCACTCTCCTTGCAGTACTCTAATCGTTCAGTCAGTACTGAAGTACTCATTCAGTGACTTAGGCCTTAGCACATAGACTGCTTCAAAACCTTAATCATTATGCATGCGGTTCTCTACCCACGTACACACTTGTCTTTCACACCTTCAATTCCCCAGTCACTATCCATACACTCCAGCAAACATCCTGACACTCCCTTTCCAGTCCTCTGTTGACTCATTCCATAACACTGACAAATCCATTTCGTGTGCCAAAACCCAACCACTTATACATTAAGCCAGTCACTCTCCTTCCACTACTCTAATCATTCAGTCAGTACCCAAGTACTCATTCAGTGATCCAGGCCTTAGCACATACACTGTTTCAAACCCCTATACACTATGCATGCAGTTCTATAACCACCTACACACTTGTCTTTCACACTTTGAAATTCCCACTAACTATACATACACTCCAGCAAACATCCTGTCAGTCCCCTTGCAGTCTTCTGTTGACTTATTCAGCAACACCCACAAAGCCATTTGTTGCGCCAAAACCAAAACAAAAACACTTATACATTCACCCAGGCACTCTCTAAGTTATAGATGTACATTAACCAACCTTTCACACATTAACATACAAATATAGTTCTTTCTTTAACCAGAGAAGTTAGTTCTGAAAATAACTTTTTTTTTCTTTTTTTTTTATATTTTTTTGTATTTTTTGAACTATTATTTTTTTTTTTTGGTGTTTTTTTAGGAAATAATAAACAAAATAAAGGAAAAAAACAGGAAACCTCAGGAATTACATTTCATTCCTGGAAAACAAAAAAAAACAAAAAAAAGTCTAACAGTGGTGATTGCGCTGTGCAGCACAAACAGCTTCCACGGATTGTTCGCCATAGGAGATCAGTTTGTTGCACTTCACACAGTGCTGTTTTAAGAATGCAAATTCAGGACGTATGTCCAGAGATGTTGAAGGTGTAGGAGTGCCAGATGTAGAAGGAACTGGTTGTTGTTTCCTTGCAGCTCTACGAGACTCCTCCCGAGCCAGGTTCAGTGGGTGAATTGTTTTTAAATGCTTGTACATAGAGGCAGTACCACAAGAATATTTCTTGTCGGCACTACCTCTAGACAGCACCCTCTCACAGATCCGGCAGCTGACTTTCGTGGCATTAACCTTCTTTTGGCCCTCTGGAAAAGTGAAAAACTTCCACACCACCGATACATGCCTTTGTGGACGTGGGTCCTCTTGCACAAATTCTTCTTCTGAAGAATGTTCTGACTCCTGTTCTTGCTGTTGTGTAGAAGCCATCTTCTTATTTCAGCTATTCCAGTTCTTCTTGAATGCAGAGATGTGTCTCCAAAGAAGCTCAAAGAAGAATGATGGAAATGGGTGGGGTCCTTCAATAGTTACAATGGGAAATGTTATCAAGCAATCAAAAGTTTTTTTTTCAAGTCACATGGGATCCGCATACCGTGCGCACACGCAGCACGCACCCAACGCGAAGTAGCGAAATTGCATTTAAAAGTAAAATAACTTTATTACATGTAAAAATATATTATTTTTATGCATAAGTAAGATAATGTCTGGCCCTAATATGTGTATTAAAGACATATATATGTCATTTTAGAACATATAAAAATTCGCGGGAGTCGCGTACACAGCGCGTACAGCACGCATATGACGTCATGCGGGGCGCGTGTCCGCGCAAGAGCCGCGTAGTATAATGCGCATGTGTCACGAATGTGTAAACGTAGGAAGCGCGAACCGGTCGCATACTAATCGCGCACAACACGTAACATACGCATATCACGTAACTATAATACACGCATCCATCGCACACCCTACTCGGATCCTTCACGACTTTAAGAAAATGGCGGGTACAATTCGCGCACTGATCTTGTAAGGTACGCTGCCGGTGCGCGACTCCCAAAAAAAAAAAAATTTAATTATAAAACAAAACAAAAAATATTTATGTTACAATATTTTCGAAAACATTTTTTTGCGATTTATATTACAAATATATAAATATTTTTTAAAAACAAAATATGTAAATTAAACAGATAAACATCTGTAGAAAATTAGTATCAAAACAATACATGTAAAAAATCTTACAACTAAATATTATCATTTAAAAAACCGTTGAAATTCACTGAAAAAACCATAGGTTTCAGACGCGTTATAGTTACAAATTAGCATTTAAAAAACCTTTGAAATTCACTGAAAAAACCATAGGTTTTAGGGACAGTTATAGTTACAAATTAGCATTTAAAAACCTTTGAAATTCACTGAAAAAACCATAGGTTTCAGGGACGTTATAGTTACAAATTAGCATTTAAAAACCTTTGAAATTCACTGAAAAAACCATAGGTTTTAGGGACAGTTATAGTTAGTTGGACATTACACTCGTACAAAACCCGTGAAATTCCCCCATTATAGTTTGTCCAGGTAACTATAACTCGCGCCCCCGCAATGCACTGCTGATGACGTCACTTATTACATCACTCATGACATGGTCAGTGACATCACTGATGACATCACTGATGACATCTCAAATGACATCACTGATGACATCATCCACGTGATAATCTGATGCACCTCCTCACACCCTAATATAACCTATGATACACCCACTCTAAATTACAGACTGCCATTCGCAAAACCATAGACACTCCAACACCAATAACTACATACCCACTCACTGATTCTTAGGTCTACACACACACATCCACTCACTCACCCGTACAGTCACTCATACTTATGGTCACTCAGTACAGGACTATCATATGCACTCTTACTCCTATATAAACACTCAAACACCGCCACTCATCCATAGAGGTACTCACACACCTAGTCAGTCATGCAAATAATTAAACACACTGCCATTTACTCACCTATACAGTTATACACACACCAGCTCACTTAATCATACAAATACTAGCACATTCTTACGCTCTTATACAATAACTGATACAAGCACACAAGCATCCATACAGCCACTCTCACTATCACACACTCTCACTTATAGCCATTTAAATACTCTAACACACATATATACTGCCTTTCACATATGTAGTTACTCACACATGTACCACTGGGACATACATTCACTCACTAACACACTCTTACACACACTTACCCACCCATACAGTCTATCACAGATGCACTCTTGAAACTATCCACCCAGTGAATCGCCCACTCACACATCTATGCACAGAGTTGCACACACCCCTCCCACACAAACACTCAGGCACCCATACAGATACTCACACAAGCATTCAATAACTCAAATAGACACTCATGTAGCTATTCACAAACATATGCAGCCACTTACACAGCAACAGACAGACGGATACAGACATTCACCCAGTTTAGTCAATAACCCATGCATTCAGTAAGATACGTTAAATCACTCACTTATACAGTCAGTCACACACCTACTAAATCATCCATACAGACACTTACACACCCACTCATTCTTCAATACGTCTTTTCCTATATATATTAAAAATATTTAAACTTTACAGAAACACACAGTCACTGGATGATGTCATCAGTGATGTCATTTGAGATGTCATCAGTGATGTCATCAGTGATGTCACTGACCATGTCATGAGTGATGTAATAAGTGACGTCATCAGCAGTGCATTGCGGGGCGCGAGTTATAGTTACCTGGACTAACTATAACGGGGGAATTTCACGGGTTTTGTACGAGTGTAATGTCCAACTAACTATAACTGTCCCTAAAACCTATGGTTTTTCAGTGAATTTCAAAGGTTTTTAAATGCTAATTTGTAACTATAACGTCCCTGAAACCTATGGTTTTTTCAGTGAATATATATATATATATATATATATATATCCAAGAAAAAGAAGGTTGCCCATGTGAAAATGCCTGCACACGAGAGAGTTTTCTCTGTATTTATTGATGTGGGATACAGGCAAGTCGTGCTTACTCCTTCAGTTCATCAAGCGCCATACGCGTTTCGGGCAGCACTCTGCCCTTGATCACTGGCTGCAAACAAAGTCCCGGCAGCCCAAAGGAACGATATAAATACTGCTCAGACCCGCCCCAGTGGGCGTCATGTCGCAATGCCTTGTGGTCCCAGTAGTTCCTTTCCATTCCCCACAGTGGGTGCTGTTGGGTCTTTTGTGCATTAAAAACAGTACATTTCCCCAGTGGGTTACTTCAGGGGTAAAAAACATCGAATTTCTACAAATCACAAGTCCCACATCATTGGACTCCCTCGTCCTCGCAGTCCCCAGAACTCCAGGCACCACAGGTCCGCTTCTATGCGTCGGGGCGTTTTCGCGGCGAGGCGCGCCGCTATTAATCCAAGAAAAAGAAGGTTGCCCATGTGAAAACGCCTGCACACAAGAGAGTTTTCTCCATATTTATTGATGCAGGATACAGGCAAGTCGTGCTACTCCTTCAGTTCATCAAGCGCCATACGCGTTTCGGGCAGCACTCTACCCTTGATCACTGGCTGCAAACAAAGACCCGGCAGCCCAAAGGAATGATATAAATACTGCTCAGACCCGCCCCAGTGGGCGTCATGTCGCAATGATTTGTGGTCCAAGTAGTTCCTTTCCATTCCCCACAGTGGGTGCTGTCGGGTTTTTTGTGCATTAAAAACAGTACATTTCCCCAGTGGGTTACTTCAGGGGTAAAAAACATCGAATTTCTACAAATCACAAGTCCCTCATCATTGGACTCCCTCGTCCTCGCAGTCCCCGGAACTCCAGGCACCACAGGTCCGCTTCTATGCTGCAGGGCGTTTTCGCGGCGAGGCGCGCCGCTATTAATCCAAGAAAAAGAAGGTTGCCCATGTGAAAACGCCTGCACACGAGAGAGTTTTCTCCGTATTTATTGATGTGGGATACAGGCAAGTCGTGCTTACTCCTTCAGTTCATCAAGCGCCCTACGCGTTTCGGGCAGCACTCTGCCCTTGATCACTGGCTGCAAACAAAGTCCCGGCAGCCCAAAGGAACGATATAAATACTGCTCAGACCCGCCCCAGTGGGCGTCATGTCGCAATGCCTTGTGGTCCCAGTAGTTCCTTTCCATTCCCCACAGTTGGTGCTGTCGGGTCTTTTGTGCATTAAAAACAGTACATTTCCCCAGTGGGTTACTTCAGGGGTAAAAAACATCGAATTGCTGCAAATCACAAGTCCCACATCATTGGACTCCCTCGTCCTCGCAGTCCCCGGAACTCCAGGCACCACAGGTCCACTTCTATGCGGCGGGGCGTTTTCGCGGCAAGGCGCGCCGCTATTAATCCAAGAAAAAGAAGGTTGCCCATGTGAAAACGCCTGCACACGTGAGAGTTTTCTCTGTATTTATTGATGTGGGATACAGGCAAGTCGTGCATACTCCTTCAGTTCATCAAGCGCCATACGCGTTTCGGGCAGCACTCTACCCTTGATCACTGGCTGCAAACAAAGTCCCGGCTGCCCAAAGGAACAATATAAATACTGCTCAGACGGATGTATGATGCTACATCGCAAACGATAACATCGCATACCTTTACATCGGCGCCTTTACATCGCATGCAGATTTGCAACGCAAGTATTCACCACGCAAACCATTACTTCGCTTGCGTATTGAAATGCATTCAAAACACATTTACAACGCACACAAACACTCCGCATGCTTTAACATCGCGATTTTCCCCCAAATACCCCCCTACATAACAGTACCCTAAAGCCTAAAAAAGTACCCCACACTCCCCTGAGCCCTAAGACCTAATACGCTACGCTTAACACACTGCCCTACATAACACACACTACCCTAAAGCCTAAAAAGTACCCAAAACTTCCCTAAACCCTAATACAGTACGCCTAACACACTGCCCTATACTACGACCACCATACACTGCCCTAAACCCTAAACACTACACTGTAAGCACAATCTCCAGACACTGCCCTAAACCCTAACACACTGCCCTACACTACGACCACCAGACACTGCCCTAAACACTACACTGTAAGCACAATCTCCAGACACTGCCCTAAACCCTAAACACTACACTCTAAGCATAATCCCCTTACCTCTTTCTCCTCGCGTTGTCCCGGTGCTCCTCCGCCTCTGTCCCGGTGCTCGTCCGTGCCGCTCGCTCGCGTCCATTACACCACATACGATTTAAAAGCGTATGCGTTTTAAATGCGCATGCGATGTAATGGTACACGGCGTAATGGGCCGCGTCGTAGCGTCGCTTGCGTTGTAACGCTTGCGACGTAAACGCATGCGACATAACGCATGCGTTGTAGTGGGTGTTCTCCGCTCAGACCCACCCCAGTGGGCGTCATGTCGCAATGCCTTGTGGTACATATATTATTTTTCACAGAATAAAACAATGGTTAAAATAACATTATAGTAAGGTGCGATAAAAAGGTTCTGCTTTAGTTTAAAAAAAAACCTTCGAAATTCACTGGAAAAATCTAAGGTTATAGTAACATTATAGTTAGGTAAAATTCACCAGTTGTAGCTAGTATAGCTAGGACAGCTAACTATAATTTGCATACCCGCCATGCACTACTTATGACCTCACATATTACATCACTCAGGATATGTTCTATGACATCATTTATGACATCATTGATCACATCTCAAATGACATCATTGATGACATCACTGATGACATCATCCAATGAGTGTAGTAGTTTGTTTTATAGTTTACATAGTGGCAGGTAACTACCATATTACTGTTCTGCCTAATTATGTACAGCCTGTGTCCCGCAAATGGGTGTAACTCTTTACAAATGCATGTGCTTCTGATGCATAATAAGTGTGTAGAGGTATTGAACACATTATAAATCTTTGTATTGAAGAGTAACTCTGTGTGTAGGTGACAGTTGAAGATTTGTGATCATCCTGTTTCACACAAGTGTTTTTGATACCGCAGAAAATGTTTCCAGCAGGGCAACGATTCCACGGACTATATACTAAGCACTGTAAGCAGCCTTGAGTTATTAGACAGAATCATCTCAGCATGACAATTTCTACTTAATGTAAAAGAGTGTGTCCATCAGGTATTAAACTATGTACATGTGCTTGTTTTGGTTCAGAAGATGGTCCATCTGTTTTCACCACAGTATGAAGGCTGCATGTAGTAGTCTTTCGCACCTTCACGCATTGCTTATTTTAAGCGTAATAGTGTTTTTTTGCAAAAGTGTTGCATAGAGTGTACACTGTTCTTAGGAGATACTTTTTAATACTCTGCAGTGTATTTTTCCTGATAGTTTCACTGTCTGCAAATAGTCTGGTACAGATTATACTCTCTCCATCAAGTCAATTCTGTTTACAGTTCCCACTTCTCTACTCACCTTCATTTCTCAATGTAAGTTTGGTGACTGCCAGGGGTTTAATACATATAAAAACTGTCCATAGTAGGGCATTCCTTTTGAAGCAAACATTCAGTATTTTTAGGCACTTGGCTTTCTTTGAACAGCTGTATACAGATTGAATACCATATGCTATGAGGGTTTCCCATGTATTTGTCGTTGATTGTTAATGTGAACTACGCTACCCATGAAGTGTATGGTATAGGGTCAATGTGGCAAATAACCCATGCTTTCTACACCTACAGGAGTTGTTTCGGTGCTGGCATGAATGATGCAGCCCTCTCCTTTATTAACAAAATTATCTCCCGGGGAATGGGGTCCCTGGAGCCTTTAGAGGGAGTGGGGCTGCATGACCCCTCCCCTTTTTACCAAATTTCGGCCCCAGGGTGTGCTCCCCAGGGCCTTTAATGGCTCAGAGGGGCCACATGGCCCCTTGGGGGTCTTTGGGGCCTCTGGAAGCTCAGGGAGTGGGGTCGCATGGCCCCTTCCCTTTTTTTATGATTTCGTCCTGAGAGTAGGCCTATAACTAACAACTGCAGCCCGTCTGCCATCATAGAGGCTCAGGGAATCCCTACCCTGTCCCATTATATAATTATAATTATTTTTCTATCTTCAGGACAGGGGACTAAGTCACTGAGTCCTGTAATGGCTGTGCGCAACCTTTTTCTCATGTTTCTGACAGCCATTCAGAGCACTTGCTCCCGCGGGAGTCTCACTCCCATGTGAGGGAGATGTTCCAAGAGAAATAAAACTCTCTGGGCCAATCAGAATGCTCTATGTTTAAATTGGTGCTCCCGCCTTGCCTAGCCAACCGATAGACAATTATTTTTTAACCTTCATTTCTCAAAAACTACTGAACAGATTTACACCAAATCACAAAAAGCTGTGTACCGAGATCTAGCTTCCCTGTCAAATTTGGTGTCATTCCGTTCAGCAGTTTTTGCTGTAGCCCTGCCTAAAGAAGTCCATGGAAAATGCATGGGGATTTTGTGCTTAGAGATCTCCCATCTTTTTCGGTCCCCACTTGACAGATCACCCTGGAACTTTCCAGGCACAAACTAGTCCAAATGTAGCACCTTTTTGGAATTTTTTGGGGAGATTTGTCAAGCGGGCCTAAAGTTATTGGCAAAACAAAAAGCACTTTTCCTATGGAACAGCTGACCTAACTATAAATACCGACACTCAGTAATATATACATATATACTGTAACATTACTATAATCTTTGATTTTTTCAGTGAACATTGTAGTATATATAGGTATAGTGTATATTCACTGAAAAACAAAGATTAAAGTAACGTTACAGTTAGGTGAATCGTAACTTTAAAAAAAATAGTTTAGTGAATTAACTATAACTTGTAACCCCGCCATGCGCAATGATGTCATAAATGTCATCTTAAATCATTTAATATACAAGCAATTATCAATACTGGTCCCATCACCACCTAACAGTCCCATGCTGCATTAATCCTGAGTCATTTATTGATGTTATTCTGATGTTTTAAGCCTCATGCAGGGATCAACTTTCCTCAAAACCTATGGGGCAGATTTATTAAGCCCTTGTAATGCCCTAAGCCACTCTTAGGGTTAAGTGAGATTTACTAAGACATACAAAGCCACCTTGAGTGACTATGCATTGCTTACTAAATCCAGATTAACTCATAGTCGGACAAATTGCTGCCTTGCGTTAGTCTGCATTGGGAATGCGTTGCATGGGTGGAGCAAGGACAATACCGTGCATCCACTCATGGATTTTAGTGTATTCCCAGATTTACAATGGCTTGTAAACCTGGGAATGCGTCAAAATGGTATGCCTTCCCAACAGAGCAATTATTTCCTCTTTCTATGTGTGCTGAATTACACAGGACACAAAAAAGTGAAACACACCTCAAAGGAATGTTTTTGTGAAGATAGTTGTACCTTACTGCACAAAAACAATCCTGCCTTTAATGCTGGCACCATTGCACCATAACACAATGGTGCCTGCATAGGGGCTTGGCAGCATTCAATGTGCCAGTGCAAGGAGAGAGCAGGATTGTATCATATCTTAGTAGATATGGAGCATTCCTGCTCTCTCTCTGTCATGCAGCACAGTGCCACAAGTTGTCTTGCTGCTTTTCGTTGCGTGTCATTTTGATCAATCTGGTCTCAGGTATCCAAATCTAGACTTCAGTCTCGCTGTGTTTCATAGTTTAATATGGAACTCAAATTATGGACGCAAGAAAGACATAGGGCCTCATTACGAATTTGGCAGGCCACAGACCGCCAGACTTGCGGTGGCGCGGTGGTGGCAGTCATCTGACTGCCCTATTATGACCAAAACGGTCGTGCCACCCTGGGACCACAACAACTGCCAGGCATTATAGATCCCTGGTGGTATCGTGGCAGTCTTGAGGCTGCAATATGCTAGGCAGGACGGCCACGGTCCCGCCAAGAATATTACAAGTTTCTTCTTTGCCACAGTTATCATGGCTGTGAGCCTGCCATAAAAACCGTGGCGTCTCAATATTCGAGCAGCACCGGGAGAGCTTTCCAACCGTGCCGGACTTTGATGTGATTCTTCACTATCATAGAAATACCAGTCTTGGCCTTACTCATCAACACCAGGACCACGCATGATTCATTCCTTCCTTGAATCCAACTTACGGTGGATCATATCTTGAAGACAGTCGAGGTTTACATTACCTGTATTCGTGCTGTCCCTGTGTTCCTTTCGTCCTGAGGAAGACCCTCCGTGACTACTAGCAATTTGCACACTTTTGGGTCGAAATGTCGACACGCTTGTCATAATCCTGAGCCTATTCTCTCTGCTCCACGCCAAAAGGAAATTCAAATCCCAAGCGGATTAGAGATTTATGTATCTAGGGATGGATGACATCTGAATGATCATTTTAAACCAGCAATACATCACTGTATATATCTTTTTCACAAACAGCACTTTTATGCACCTTGTCACTTTAGCACTTGCACCGTTTTGTTTGTTTATTACCTGTGACAGTCCCTTAATGTCTTTTATACACTACAAATTGTAAAAAGAAAAAAAGTGATTCTTTCCTTCAATATATTCCTTTGATTTATTCATGATTGGTGTGTTTGTTTTCTTTCTTCTCCATTAACTGCTATGACACAAAGTTTGAATAATTGTTTATTTTCGCTAAATGTTTTTTATTCAGTAAGAAAAAAAGCAATTCCGTACCCGACAGAACCAACATTACTGCATATCTTCACACCCATGTTCTGAGGGGCACTGGGTTACCCCATTGTACTAGATGCAATATGCTTGGCAGGACGGCCACGGTCCCGCCAAGAATATTACAAGTTTCTTCTTTGCCATGGTTTTCATGGCAGTGAGCCTGCCATAAAAACCGTGGCACAGAGGAAACAAAGGGCTCCCTGTTGCCTCAGGGCCATGGAGTGCATGCAAGGGGGGCACACATTGTGCCCCTCTGTGTGCATGCACCCTAGTACGTGCACGGCATGGACTGTCAATGCCGTACAGGTACTAATTTTGACATCCCCATTGCAGTGGCTATTTCATAGGCACCGCCGTGGGAACGCCAAAGACCTGTTGCCAGATAGAGGAACTCCTAATCTAGTGGGTGGTTCAACCACGGGTTTAGCGGTGCGAGAAAGGGGCAGTCCCACTCCTGCACTGCCAAACTCATAATGAGGCCCATAGACATAGCAAATAGAGGACGCATGAACACAAATCGCATTGGCAGTCAAAATAGCTGTTGATGCTGTTACGCGAGGTGTAGATTTCGCTTTGCAGACCATTGCTTTCGGTCACTGTAGAATGATGAGTCGGGTTCACCAGAGCTTTGCATTGCTAGTCAGCATGGCTGGCAAGAACTTTGAGTGAATGGGCAAGTTCGCGGACGCAAAGAGCCCAAAACCTAAGGATTTCTTCCTTTCATCCAGTAGGAGCTCAACTGATGCCATACCACACAGGATTTGAAGGGCACCTCTAGAGGATCAGGAACGCACTCCAGGAGAGGCCAGCAGGGCTCAGGCAGTTCTAGTTGCAGCTGAACTGGGATGTTGCCAGGAGGCCTCTGGAGCTTTTTATTTTTCTGTAGTTCAGAACAGGAGGTCAGTCAGCTGACCCTTGGAGTCGCCTCAACTTGGGATGAAGGCTGCTGGTCCAGTTATCCTTCTCAGGGTGTCCTTTTTCTGTAGTATCCCCAGGTCCAGGAATAATAATAATAATAAAAGGCATTTGTAGAGCGCGCAGCTACCCCAAATGGAGTGTCCCGGCGCTATAACAGACAGTGAACAAGGTAAAGGACAACGCAAAACTAGTCATTCCGACTAAAAAGCCAAGTTTTCAAGGCCTTTCTGAATTCCTGTTCGGACTGCATCATGCGTAAATGGAGGGGGAGGTTGTTCCAGCATTTGGTGGTGCCCACCTCAAATGTTCTGCCTCCCATTCTAGCTTTCGCAAAACGTGGTATGGAGAGAAAGCGTTTGGTGTTGGACCTTAAAGTTCTGTCTTGTTGATAAGGGTGGAGTCTCCTCCTCAGATAGATAGGCCCTCTCCCTTTGTGTGCTCAAAAGGCAAACGTCAGGGCCTTAAATTCAATCCGTTTGGCTATTGGCAGCCAGTGCAGTTGCCTGAGGTAAGGAGAGATGCGGTGTCGAAGCGGGACCCCGCAGACCAGTCGGGCTGCCGCATTTTGAATGATCTGGAGTCTATGAATCAGACCGAGCGGCAGACCCATATACAGGCCATTCGCATAATCAAGGTGGGAGGTAATTAGGGCATGGACCACGGTTTTGCGGGTTGAATCAGGCAGGAAGTTTATAAATTTCCTGATCGTTTTAATTTTGCCAAAACAGACCGCCGAAACCGATTGTACATGGGTCGAGAGGGACAAATCTTTGTCCCATCTCACACCCAGGTTTCTGACCGAGTCCTTCGGGAGGGTGCGTTGCCCACTCCTGATGGCCACCATGCATTGGACGGGGGAGGGGTGGGTTGGTTAAAAAACAGGACCTCTGTCTTGTCCGCGTTAAGTTTTAAGAAATTGCGGTTCATCCAGTCAGCGATGTTTTTGAGGCATTCTTTTAGCGGGTCAAAGGTGGAGTCTGACACTTCGCTAAAAGTGAACAGCAGCTGAGTATCATCAGCATATGATGTTACCTTAATCCCCATTTTGGTGATAAGCTCCGAAAAAGGTGTTAAATAGACATTAAAGAGAAGCGGGCTCAGGGCCGAACCCTGGGGAACTCCCCATTTCAGAGGTTTAGCGGGCGAGGTGAAGGGGTGAGTCAAGACCTGTTGGTTACGGCCATGTAAAAAGGATGTCAACCAGTTCAGTGCTGTTCCCTGGATGCCTATGTCCTTCAGTTGATCTAATAGGATGGGGTGAGACACCGTGTCGAATGCTGCAGATAAATCTAACAGCACCAACATGGCCTTAGAGCCTCCATCCACTGCCCAGCGTATGGAATCAGCCATTTCAATCAGTACAGATTCAGTACTAAATCCAGGGCGGAAGCCGGACTGAGACTCATGTAAAAGGCTATTAGACTCGATAAACGCTGCCAATTGTTGGTGTATTAGTTTCTCTAGAACTTTCGCCGGGGCCGAGAGCAAAGAGATTGGCCTGTAGTTACTGGTGACTTCAGGGTCAGCATTGGCTTTCTTCAGTATAGGTAGAAGAAAGGCGTGCTTCCAAGCCGCGGGATAGACACCCTGTCTGATTGAAGTATTCCAGATGGCATTTAAATGGGGGTTACGACACTCTGCTAGGGCACTGTATAGTTTGGCTGGCCAATGGTCGCCAGTGGACCCAGATTTACATTTCTGAAGCTCTGTCAGCGAGGCTTCCAAAGAGATGTCAGGAACGTACTGAAGAGTGGGTATGGGGGTCCCCTTTTTATACCTGATGCCCATTTTGAAGTGAGAGAAGCTTTTGAAGTTTCCCCCTACAGAGGTGTCTGGAATTTCCTGCCTCCCTACCCTGCTCTCAGTATATCTAGGTGTACTGTAGGCTAGTTTGAAGTACTTTGTGTGTGTGTCGAGGCAGCTCAATTGAATTGGCAATATAGTAGGTGACAGATCTGCCCACTTACCCTGCTAGAGATAGCCCTTCCTGCCAGCACAAAGACCCTCTATTGTGTGTCTGCCTAAGAGGAATACACAAAATCCAGCTGCCAACTACACCTAGTCATGTGCCCAAGGAATAGGCTGCCAGCACCAAATAGTTAGGACAAGAAAATGGCAACTTTTTAAAAGTGGCATTTTCCGAATTGTGCCTTAAACTCCAGCTTTACTATTAAAGAGGTTTATAAATTACAATTCCTCAGACACCAAACATGAAATTACTAGCTGTTTCCACACAAAAACTATCACTTAATAAATGTAATAAGGTAATCAATGTTATCTGATGGGAGAGATAGTCCTAGAAGCAGTGAAAAATGAATGTAGGAGTTTTCCACTAGCAGGACTTATATAACTTAAAAATACATGTCCGACTTTTTAAATAAAACACGCCCTGTCCTATGGGCTGTTTAGGGCCTACCCTCGGTGTGACCTGTATATATTAAAAAGGAAGGTTCAGGCATGGCAAATGGTTTGTTTTTCCAGGTTGAAATGACAACGCTGCCAAGATGAAATGCAGCACACCCAGGCTGCAATGGCAGGCCTAAGATAAGTTTCAAAAGTCTACTTAAGTGGGTGGTGCAATAATTGCTGTGTGCATACTAGTAGCATTTAATGTACAGGCCCTGGGTACATGTAGTGCCACTTTACAAGGGACTTATATATAAATTAAATGTGGCAATTGGGTGTAAGTCAATTTTGAAATGTTTAAAGAGACAAGCACTTTAGCACAGGTTAGCAGGGGTAAATTGTGCAAAATCCTAAAGCCAAGAAAAACGGCTTCCGAAAAAAGAGGAGTGAAGGCAAAAAATTTGGGGGTAACCCCGAAGAGAGGGCCAAGTCAATCAATCAATATCAATCTTTATTCGATAAAAAAAAAACATAAAAGATACAAATTCCAACATTTCATGCATATCGGACACAAGCCAAATCAGATATATGGTGCAATATAATAGTCCAAACCCGCACATGATGGAAACAAGGTTATTACCTGACATCTATTTTTTTAATTTGTTGAAATCAATCTAAATATAAGGTTCATAATTTAAAAATTTTAAAAATAGCACTATAAAACTCACTTAATATATAAAACTATGAAATTTAAATGAGAAAACAGCCATAAAATTAATAAAGTGCAAATGCATTGATCACTCCTCCACTTTCTGAAAGGCGCTACTTCTGGGCAATGTGAGCCAAGGCAACCATTCTATTTATGGACAATAAAGTGCATGATCAAACATGTAGTTGATGAAGTGCTAATGCATCAGTCACACTGTCAATATCAAGTACATGGTATACATAAATAGGGGATTGTATACACAGTGTGCAGTGCTAGAATCGGTAGTTAAAATGGCCATTAAAGATTTAAAATTTCAATCCATTGCTCTTGTGCATTAAGTTTATAGCAAATAGATATCTACTAAGGCTAAAAACAATTTTCTGTGATGTGTCTGTTTTTAAAATACGTAGTGCTCCTAAATATAGCCCGAGTCCCATGTTAATGCACACCGGTTTGATCCATTTTTTCCTGGGAATTGTGTATGCTGGACAGAAAAATAATATGTGGGGATCATTTTCTACAGCATTTAGTGAGCATAAAGTGCAAAAGGCCTCCTTATCATTGGTATTTTTGCACATCCACTTGGATGTATTGGATTTGGTCTGTAATACATCAAATCGAAACTTCATATATAAGGACTTTGCTAGTTGGGGTTGTATTTCATCCATGTAAGCCTCAAGCAGAGGGCCGGTTTTATCATTAAGAACTGCGTGGTCAACCTTCCCACTTTTGAACTGTGATGTATGCTGTCCTGAATATACATCCAATAGGAATTTTTCAAAATCCTTTTGAGTGATGTGACAATGATTGGGGCTCGTCCCAATAACTATTTAAACCTAATTTGTAGAACCAACTGCGCACATGTCGGAACCAAGGAAGTGTTACATTATGATCTAAACCCAGTATCTCGATTAGCCCAACTTTATAATGTTTGATCTCTTGTATAGTCCACAGACGAACCCAAAGTAGCAAAGGTCTTAATATAGTTTGGGCTCGATTCACCAAAGTTTTATGTCTTGGATTATGGGAATCATGTGTGTACGTACTCGGAAGCGGCAATAACATCCTTATAAATTTATTCTCTTCCACAGTGAGCTTGTTTTGGTTGTTAATGCCCCAAAATTCTGCACCATAAAGGGTTGCTGTTTGCGCCCTGCACTTATAAACTTCTAGGCATGGCAACACTGCTTTAGATGTGCTTTTCTGATGTTTTTTCACAATTGCCATGGAGTTTTGGGCCAAGTCCAACACCCTCTCTTTCACGTGTTCATTGACTCTGATGTTAAAGTGCAGTGTTATTCAGAAGGCACAAAGGTGTATATTTGGAATACTAAGAATAAACCTAATTCCATCCATTCTCCAAAGGTTTCTAGTCTGATTCCAAAGATAGATGCATAAGCTCCAACTTTAGCTGAACAGTTGTGAAATAAAGTTTATAGTTGGAAGGAAAGCCTGGTTACCCAAAATTGGTTCCATTTCCTCTCCTGCTGAATCAAGCTCTAGACCTACTGCCCATAATTAAAAACCTAGGGGAACATTTACTAATATTTCACCCAATGCAGTGCAGAAAGTGAAGTTGCTGCGCTGCATTGAATGAAAAGGGAGTAAGCAGAAATGCTCCCTCTTTACAAAGATATGGCGCATTTCTGCTCTTTTCTTGCGCTGGTGCACTGTGTTCTGCTTAGTGCCAATGCAGGTACCATTGCACTATGGTGCAAGGGTATCTGTGTAAATATGGGTTTGTATCAAAATAGCGTGGGTGGGTGCACGGGAACTCCCATGCTCTGCCCATGTACTGCCTACCTGACACAAGGTAATGCAAGGCAGTGCTATGCGCTGGGTTGTGTTTCTTTATATTTACGCAAACATGCAAAGCCACGCAAAGTGGATTTGCATTGCTTAGTAATTGGCAAAAAGAATTTTGTGTCAGGGTTGCGCCGCAAAAGTGACGCAACCCTGACACAAAATCATAGTAAATCTAGGCAACAAGCTTTAATTCTTGATGGTGGGATAGCCAAGGTTTCGGAAAATTACCTCCATCAACTGGGAAATTAGAACTACTTTTTCCGAAACATAAGCATTTAGAAGTGGGGGTGATGATTGATTTGAGGCATGACTAGTGTAACAGCCTTCATGCCAGTCTACTGAACATCTTTAAAACATGACTACCAAGGGACCTCTTTGCACTCGGTTTTAGGGCGTCATCAGATGGACCATTTTTTACAGACGAGAAAATCAATGCATCGGCTTTAAGCCACTGATAGCATAAGGTCCAAATCGGCTTGCTGGATGTATTGGCGTTACCATCAGGCCTTCTCTCATCAAAACTCATAGTCATGCCTTATGCTCCAAGGTGTCATTATTCATTCACTCATTTATTCAAGCCCTCTGATAAAAGGGTTGAGTAACTTTCTTATTCACCAACCCCACATTAAAATTGACCTTCATAAATCTTTTTTTGCATTATTGTTCCTATTTTCCTACTTGCATTGAAAGTTACACTGTTAAATCTACCTAATGCTACTCAAAATCAGACCTAAATTCTATACTGAGAATTTCATTTCTATGTTTTTGGAGGCTCCCTTGCACACATCATTGATATTTTCTTCATGCCTGCTCATTAATGAAAAAATATATATATATATATATATTATTTTCTTTATTTTTTTTTTGCATGTATCCAGCATATCCAATAGTGTCAGGGTGCTGAGCACTAACCTTTATGTTGTGCGATCTCATGAAGGCGTGATGATGTCACCGAGTTGGCTCCCAAGTCCACCAATGGAGTAACTGGACCCAACACCAAAAGGTGATTTGGGACTTGGGATACTGTCAACCACTGGGGGCAAGGGGAATGGGATTTTAGAGGAGAAACAAAGACTCCTCTGCGTAGCCTTCTACTGGTCTGATCTCTTCATATGTGCTATCCACAGCATCAGTCAAGGCCTCAGGTCATTCAGGAGAAAAGTGTATGATGAGCTGTAAGGGTTCAAACAAGACTGTTTGAATGTTTGTGTGTTTGGTATTTCCCTTGCTCTAACTACCCTTACTTCAGACTCTAGTAACAATTGTTCTTTCTGCTCCATTGCCTCTTTCCTGCTTGCCAAGAAGTAGAGATTGTGGATGAATGGGATACCCTGGAAGAAAAGAACAAACCTTATCTGATGCTCTTGTTTCCCTTTACTGTGAGTTGTTACCCTTCCTTTCCCTATTGGATACCTTGTGTGAGATGAAAGAATCAAGTCAAGAGATACTTTATTTCGGCCTGATAAGGCCAGAAAAGCACAGGTAAAACATGTAAAAAACAGTACAATCGATACAGCTATTTCAGTATAAAAATTATGCGTACAAGTTAAAATGTTTAATCATTAAAAAGGTTAAAAGGTATAGTGAATATCTTAAAAAGGCTCCGAGTATCTCAGACATGTAATGCAAGTTCATGGGTTAAAAGGCGGAGTTAAAAAGCAGAGTCCCAGGTCATGATGGAGACATAGGGTAGGTAGTTTGGGCTTGCTCTTTCTTTAAAACTGCTCGACGTACACACCACATTGAAAACAAATAACGAGACACTGAGAAAACAATTGGCATACTGCTATCATATTTTGGATCCTATAGGCTTGCGAGCAATGGGAAGTTCCAAGGTTCCTACATAACTGTCGTAGCCAGCGATGTCTTATTACCTTATATGTTGGACAAAAGAACAGTACATGTAGGTCTGTCTCCGTACAATTTTTGCAATTCGGACAATCTTTAGTGGAACTGCCCCCCCACTTGTGAGTAGCAGCACATAAGGGAAGTGCACCATGCCTAAACTGCAAGTAACGTTTTTTGGCAAGAGTAGGCTGTATGTCATCTATGCTGGATTCTAAACTTTATTGCAGTTTGACTTCAAGAAAAGATATTGTAAGTGTGCCTGTCCTGGGGCCCCTCAGTAGTAGATTAAGATTGTAGTCCTTAAAATTCTTAATCAAAGCCTTCCTAACGGGCATCTATCTTCAGCACTGTCCCACAAATCCCCCATTCCAATGGATAACAAGGAATTCTTAATATAAGTGAGCCAAGAAATTTTACTTGCACCATTGAGGTTTGCCACTTCCCTCAGTTCCTCTCTATACATAGATAATTCTGGGGTGCTCCATAAGCGGCGCCAGTATAGCAGAGGTCTGAGGGCAACCTCCAGTGCCAATGGGCTAACTCCAAGATCCATTTGGAGCGGGGTTAGTGGTGTACTATTTGGAAGTCCCAAACATTGTCTAAGAAATGAGTTTTCAGTCTTAACAAGTTGTTCGGGTGACCGATGACCCCATAATTCTGCCCCATAAAGGGCAGCTCCTCTGGCTTGCACCTTATATATTTCCAGCACAGGCCCCAGGAACTTGTGTACACACTTCCTCTGATGTTGCGCTAGCCCCCCTGTTGTTTGAGCCAGTTTAAGACAAGCCTTCTTGATTTGAGCGCCCCACTCCATTTTCTCATTAAGGAACAAGCCCAGATACTCACATACAGGGACTTTCTCTAGATATTCCCCAGCTAATTGTGGATTGGGTCGTGTTGGTCGCCCTGCATTGAAAACCATGTATTTTGTTTTCTGGGTACTAATTTCCAAGCCCCTATTCTTGCAAAATGAGTAGAAGATGTCTAAAACCCTTTGTATGCCCATCGGTGACCTCGACAGCAGGAGGGTATCATCAGCGAACATCAAGGCAGGTACCTTGCGGCCCGCTAACTTGGGAGCATCTATGTCCCCTCCTGCTGTCAGGGCTCCTACTAATCCATTGATAAAAATACAAAAGAGGGTCGGAGCCAAAACGCACCCTTGCCATACACCTCTCTCTATAGGTATACGATCGGTGAGGTCCCCGTTTTTCCCGTATATGATTTGAGCAAAATTATGGTCATGTAATCTTTTCAGGATGTGGCATAAGTACGGGGGCGTTCCCAAGTCTAATAAAATAGCCCATAGTTTCTCCCTGGGAACTAAATCGAAAGCCGATTTTAAGTCCACAAAGATCATGTAAAGGCTGCCACCCTCCAGGATTACTGATTTCCAGTGCAATAGTTGTAACCTGAAGACTTGATCAATTGTGGACATTTTTGTTCTGAAACCGGCCTGATAAGGACTGAGAATGGAAAATTCCTCCATCCAGTTCTGTAATCGGTCCAGAAGCACTCGAGCAAAGATTTTTTGTGCAACATCAATAAGGCTAATGGGCCGATAATTCACAGGATGGAGGGGTGAACCCTTCTTAAAGATCGGAATAATTTCCGCCCCTAACCATGTTATAGGAATCTCCATTCCCTGAAGAATAGCGTTGTATACGCTCCATAAGTACGGATTCCAAACGCTAGGTTCAGTACGATAAAGATCTCCAGGGATCTTATCTAAACCCGGAGCCTTTGCGGGTATTACTCGGACAATTGCGGCCGTTACCTCTTTTAGGGAAATTACGGGGGTGTCCAGACGGGCTGGATGTGGCTGGGGGACAGTAAGTTGCTATTTGCCCTGGATCGCCCTCCACCTTAGAATAGAGTGACTGGAAGTGAGCCCTCCAAACCTCGGCCCCAAAATTCGGTTCAAATGCTTGTTTGCCCTCTTTGGAGTCTGTACTTATTATTTTCCAGAAAGTCCTCATGTCCCTACTGTTTAGGGAAAGAATCAGTGGAGGGAGGATCAAAAGGCAGGAATTCCTGGAATTCCTGGCATTCCTTGAAACCTCTCCACTTTAGTGAGTTCTAGGGTAATTGGCTTTACCTTTTGTACTATTCCTAATAGTCAATGATGACACTGTTAAACGAACAATGCTCAACCTAGAATCAGAATGTCTTTCTCTTTAAATAGTTCTTGCAAATTTTTAACCTCTAACTATTTTGCGTCTTTGCAGAACTCAGAGGAACCAACCTCTGTAGGCAATTACAGCAAATCGATGTAAGGGAGAGCCCGCTCAAAAACAGTACGTTTGTTTACTGCACAGCATGTTTGCACGTTACCAGGTTATTTGTAGAATGGAATGCTGTTGTTCTCTCTACTTTTTCTTTTTTTCAGGTTTTCTCCACAAGTCAGGATGGGCAAGGACTTCAAGTCGAGGGTGTTGAAGCCACTAAAAGCTGTTAGATCTGAAGCATCGAGAGAAGAGAAGGTCGCTGGAGTCAAGAAGACGAAAGAAAAAGTAAAGCTTCATGGACACATCAGCACCTGCAGGTAAGGTTTGAAAAACAAGCACATTAAGAAGGCAGGCATGGCCTGTTATGATGACTGTGCCCAAAATGGCTCTTGTTCTCGAGAAAGTGCCGAACTCTCGTAAGAAGCCCAAATCTTGTAGGAGAGCCTCACATGAGAACTAGTGCTGCCAACGTAGGAGCAAGCACCACTCTCCTCCCAAATACAATGTGACTGTTTCCTGGGACTAAATTCGCATTAAGACCTAGAACTTCCTCCACTTATCTGTATGCCGTCATTGGCCCGAACTGTAGGCATGGACCAAAAAAGCCTCAAGCGCCTGTGTCTTGTGCCCATCCCAATACGTGGTCCACTCAGGTTGTGTCTAAGAGTGAGATGCGGATGTTTGCTGGGGATCCTGGGCTGCTCCTCTGTAGTTTTGTGTATACACAAAGCCAAGAACATTTTGGAAAAATATGATAGGAACACCAAGGAGTTAAAATAATACAGAGTTCAACATAATGGCATACATAGAGTTGATCTATTAATTCAGCAAAATGCTCCTGAAGTACATCTCTTCAAGTACAGTGCTTTTGGAACCTATTTTTACATTGTTGGATTGCTCTGAGATGCGTATATGATTTTCTAAATATATTTATTTATTTGCATATATTACGTGAATGTCTTTGGTTAATATGTGGAAAATTAATTTTGATATCTGTGGATAAAGCACTTTAGGATCTAACATCAAGCACCTTAGCAATGGCACTTTAAAAAATGATGTGCATGCACTTTAAGATTATGACACAGGCACTTTAGCAATGACACATTTTGAAGGGGTCAGGAGATGATCCTCATTTGTCCATTTATTAGTGGTCAGTAGAATATCTATATGGATATATAACATAGGCACTTTAGCACTTTTTGTATTGGTCAGGAAATGACCAGGATTTGCACTTTTATTTGTGGCTAGGAGATTATCCATGTGGCGATAGCAGGTGGTGCTATTTCCATCATTGGAATTGAAACATTCTTTCCGGCTCATGCACGTGTTGAGGCACTGTCTTCATATCAGAGATCGATCGCTGATGTTTGATTCTTGGTAAGCGATTAGTTCGCAACCTTACAGTGCCATTGATTTGGATGACTCATGTGTGGAGGATTAATGATGATTACACGCGGACCCTACTATATTCTGTCCTAATGATGACCCTTCGCTAATTAATTTATCGTTGTGAGTTGAAACATCAACAATCTCCTACTGAGGACTGTTTTTAATTTGTCAGTAGATCCTTGGACACTCTAGTTAGGAGTCCTGCATATAATTGTATCTGTTATCATTCTGTCCATAAAACATCATATATACATATACATATATACATATATTACCTACTGGCGGTTGCCAGTAGGTAGTTATAGTTAGGACTTTGTTTCTATTCAAAAAGCGTTTTTTCTTTTGCCAATATCTTTGGCACCGTTTGACGAATCTTTGCGAAAGTTTCAAAACTAATGGGGCGCTCAGGTCAGCTCCTGTCGTGAAAGTTTTGGGATGATTCGTCAAGCGGGGGCCGAGAAAAAAGGGGGGTCCCAAAACGCATTTTCTCCATGTTAATTTCCATAGGAATTTTTGGAACAGGCTACAGAATGAACTGCTGAACGGAATTAAACCAAATTTGGCAAAAAGGTAGCTCTTCGTTCAGAAAGTGACCTTTTTTTTTAAATGGTGTAAATCCGTTCAGTAGTTTCTGGGAAATTCAAAAAATAAAAATATCGATATATGACCACCGAGGAGGAGCCGCGAATCCTCCCGAGCACGAGCTTCATTCTTCTTGGCTGCCAACACTCCAAACCAGAGTGTGTTGGAAGCCATTTTGTGACTCGGTAGAACCGAGTTATATCAAAAAGGTGGAAAAATGTTGTAAATGTAGGAAAGGGGTCAGGGTAGAAACACCCTGACCCCCTAGGGCTGGCCAAAAAAAGCATTTTTTTTAGTTTTTTCGGCGGAAGTCGTGCTGGGTGCGTGAATCCCGCCGAGAAAATTTTTAAAAAATGAAGCGCGGTCTCCTGCGCTTTGTTTTCCTTAAGCCCCCGGGTGGGCCAGGTCCCGGGGGCAATGTGTAATTATATAGCGGGGGCCCACAGGGCTCCCGCAGCCCCAGGGACCCTAACCTCCCCGGGGCTTTATGCATAATGTGCAGGGAGCATGCAGCCTCCCCCCGCAGCCCCGGGGACTGCCACCTCCCAGGGGCTTTATTTAAATAAGGGCGGGGGCCTCACGGCCCCCTCCAAGCCCCGGGTACCGCCACCTTCCCGGGGCTTTATTAAAATAGGGTGGGGGGGCCTCACGGGCCCCCCAAGCCCCGGGGACTGCTACCTCCCCAGGGTTTTGACAAATAATTAGTGTGGGAGGGCATGAGCCCCCTCACACTGCCCCGGGGACCACCACCTCCCCAGGGCATTAAATATGTAAATACAGGGGTCCGTTTTAGACCCGCGGCCATGGGGACCACCACCTCCCCGGGGCTATGTTCATGAAGGGACCCCCTCCTGGAGCCCTCGATGGCTCTGGGGACCACCACCCCCCAGGGCCGGCTCCTGCAATGTAGTGCGGTGCCCACCCCCGGGACATTGCTGTTTGCTATGGCAGGGCGGGAGCACGGCTCCTGCCCTGCCATAGCAAACACTGCTTTGCTTCATTGAAGCGAGAGCAGGAAACCTGCTCTCGCTTCAACAAAGCAAAGCAGAATTGCTTTTGGGCAAAGGGAGCTGCTTCTCCCCTTTCCCAAAAGCAATGCTGGCTTCGCAGGAGGTGGGGAGCTGGCAGGGACTATGGGGGTATTGGGGCTCCCCTACGGTCCCGAATGATGAGGCCAGGCCCTGGGGATGGGGTCCCCGGGGCCATTATTGGCCTAAGGAGGGGGGCCATGCGGTCCCCCTCCTTATTTATTTATTTTTAAATGGTAGCAGGCCCCGGGGGATGGGGTTCCCAGGGCCATTATTGGCCTGAGGAGGGGGGCCACGTGGTCCCCCTTTTAATTATTTTTTAAAAATAAATGCTGACAGTCCCCGGGGGATGGGGTCCCAGAGGCGAATAGGAATATTGGAAGTGGGGCGTTTTTTTTTCTTTCGAGTTTGGAGTCGCGACCCCAATGCGGCTCTCAGCGCGGCCCCCCATGTAACGTCGCGTTGGATTTGCGAATTCACCTTAAATAAATAATTAAGTGGTATATAATTTAGAAGGTAGTGTATTTGTGAAGTTGTTTTAAAGAGTTACTGTGATTGAAGCTAATGACAAGATTACAATTGATAGAGTTGTTAAAAATATATAAAATTAAAAATTAATAGTTAAACTTGAAAAGTGTGTTGTGTTGTAGTACATTGAATTCATGCCTTTACAGATTCACGTCGGGTGCGCAAATCCACCCAAAATGTAAAAAAAAAATGTATGTGTAAAAAAAAAATTATATTCACTATTATGTTATAGGGTGGCTCTAAAAAGAGCCCTTGTTTTAATTATGAGTTTGATCTGTGAAGTGTACTCCATCACTTCTGTAGATGTCATCCATATCAAAACGTAGATTGTTGTTATAGATGGAGCCCATCCTATGGTCTCTGAGGTAAGCAGCAACAGCTTTATTGACATTTTTTCTAGCTTTCTCAATCTGTGGACAGAATTGATTTGGCCACTTCCATTTCTGTCTTTGGCATATATATCAGAGCATACAAAGACAGTTTGAGGTAAAGCAACATCAATTGTGCAAAGGTGTCCTTCATTAGCATTTCCAGACCTACCCCAGTCAATGTGCCTAGGTCATTGCCATCACAGTGCACAATCATGAAGTCAGGGGGTTGGAGATGCAAAAAGGTTTTAACCAAAGGCATCAATTGGTGCCACTTTAATCCTCTCTGTGCAATTCATTTAATATCCACATTTTGCAAAGCTAGGTCTTTGTCAATACCTCTGCATTCAGCATACCTTTTGCACCCGAAAACATAGCTGTGTCCAACAATCCATACTGTAAGCATCTTGAAGGGATGTCTGGAAGTAATGAAAAGATGTCTGTAGCTGAGGTAGTCAGTTGGTAGAATGAGAGGTATCTAAAATGGTGGACAAGATGCTGTTTTTTAAAAAGTAGAGAATTGATTGGCTGTTTAAGAAGATTGTACACTCAAAAATATGGTGCATGTTACTTTCTTTAAAAAGCATGTTCCTTATTGGTTAGTAGAAAATGTTTGAAAGGTACAGTAGATAGGATAAGGAGCTATTTTGCAAACATCAACCACACCTGCTGTTTGCATTTGTAACCTTGTGTGCTGGATTTGAAAATATAGTGAACTTGTGACCTGTCAGTTCAGTTGAATGTTCCATGAACTGTTACTATGGAAACTGGCATTAAGCAGAATGGGGGAAGGGTTGAAACTTAACTGTGGACTTAAAATGTGAAATTGTAATTTATATATAGGTGATATGCTATTAAAGTATAATTTCCCAAGTCAGTACTATCTTTAGAAGTGGTGTGTTGATATATAATAGTGGTATTTTTATTTGTAATATATTTTTGAACTCCTGTATGGATTTGCAGCTCCATCGAGTTGGTGCACGGTGGAGTCGCGACTTCAAAAAATTCCAGAACCAGTTTGGGCACTTTTAGAAGTCAGTTGGTAATGGTTAATATGTCTAACCAATAGAAATGTGTTTTATAATTTGAAATAATGTAGGAAGCAATGTGATTTGTTACTTACATGTATTTGTGTGGAGAAAGAGAGGGAAAGTTTGCCATTACTGGTTTTACCTTGCTGAGAGTGGTGCATTACATTGATTGTGTGCATAAGAAAATCTTTTATGAGTTTGTGATATTTTAAATTCTACAAATCAATTTGGAAGGTGAGTTATAAAGTTGTGAGGTGTATTATGTATTAGGTTTATTTTTAATCTTTAAAAATTATTGATGGACTGTGATGTTTGAAATATATTATTAAATGTAGAGATGTGTATTGTAGTTTGTTTTATTGTAGTTAAATGTTGTTTGAAATAGATTTTGTATAGTAATATGTGTATATTGGAAGATGGATTAGTGATTATGGTAGTTTGTTTTAGTGTGTGGATATGTACATTTGTAGTATACCGCATAATTTTAGGTGTTGCTTTAAAATTGGAGGTGGAGTCTGTCACGTTTTAAGGTGTGCATGGACTTCTGTCTCAAGTGTGTCTCTACTTGTATATGTATTTTCATATGTCATACATTTGAAGGTGCATGATGTATAACAAAGAGGTGTTGTTGCTTTTTATGTGGTAGGCTCAAGATTGTGAGTAGTAGTGGAATGGTGAAGATGCAGCACAATAGTGTGGTTTAAAAGATGTTGACATAAGGTATTATTGATTAGGCTTCTTTTTTTAAGTTTCTAGAGAGGTACAGTTGAAATATGCCACATAATTTTTGGTGTTTGCTTGAAATTGGAAGTTTGTTCTGTGAATTTTTAAGGTTTGGATAGTGTTATGGTACGGACATATTCATGTATGCTTTTAGGAATATGGTGAGACTTTTAGTAAAGACATGTGAAGGGTTCCTGCTTTGTATTTGGGTAGGTGTAACATTATAAGTAGTTGTAGAATGGTAAAGCAGCAGCCCGAAAGTGAGGTTTGAGATGTTTGTAGAGATGTTATTTATTAGAGTAATTTGTATGATGTGTGGAAAGTTATATTTCATATATACCGCATAATTTTCAGTGTCTGTTTGAAAATTGAAGTGTAGTCTGTGAAGTTTTGATCTGTGGATGATGTTGTGACTGAGATATTTTTCTACTTGCACATATATTATGGTATGTGTTATGCGTCTGAAGATGATAGATGTATAAAACAGAGGTATACATTTATCTGTGTATTACTTTTATATATGATGCTGCTAGCAAAAGGTGCAGACATATGCATACATGGTTTTAGAAATATGGGGAAACTTTCATGAAAGATAAGTGAAGTGTTGCCTTGCTGCAGCACAAAGATGAGTTTTAAGACATGTTAGCAGAAGGGATTACTGATTAGGCTACTTTCTATGAGTCTGGGGAAAGGTACACTTGAAATACACTGCAGAAATGTAGGTGTGTCTTTGAAATGTAAAGTTCAGTTTACTTGTTTATTTCTGTTATATATGATGATGATTTCAAAAGGTAGACATATAAGCATGTATAGTTTCAGGAATATGGTGCGATTTATAACAGACTAATGTTTAGCTTTTATGCTTTAGTTTGAGTACGCCCAACACCCTGAGTAGTTACAGTTACAGAATTTTGAAGCTGCAGTACAAAAGTGTACACCATGTCATAGACTTGACTTTTGTGCTGCAGTTTCAGTATTCTGATACTACTCAGGATGTTGCACTCCTCCAATCACTCAGGTACTACTGCAGTACTACTCCAATCACCCAGGTAGTACACATGCACTTGTAAAATCACCCAGGCACTTTCTATGTACTCCTGTAATCTCACAGATATTACTCCTGCAATCATGGAATCACCAGGCATTACTATGTACTCCTCTAATCCCCCAGACATAACTCCTGCAATCATGGAATCATCAATGCGTTAGCTATACACTGGTTTAATCACACAGGCACTGCGCTTGCACTCCTCCATTCACCCTGTCAGGATCTATGCACTCCTCCAATCACTTAGCCAGTGCCTATGCCCTCATAAAATCACCCAGGCACTACCTTTACACTTTTGCAATCACTGAGGCACTACCACAGTATTACTCTAACCACCCAGGCAGTACTGATGCACTTATAAAATCACCCAGGCACTTTCTATGTACTCCTGTAGTCCCCCAGATATTACCTCTGAACTCATGCAATCTTCAATGCATTAGCTATGCACGGGTACAATCACCCAGGCAATACCCTTGCACTTCTCCAATTACCTTTGCAGGATCTATGCACTCCTCCAATCACTTAGCCAGTACGCATGCACTTATAAAATCACCCACTCACTTGCTATGTACTCCGGAAATTTCCCAGATATTACCCCTGTAGTCATGGTATCACCCAGGCAGTACTTATCTACTACCTCTGCAGTCATAGAATCATGCAGTGTCTACCTATGCAGTCATATAATAACCCACACACTACCCTTGCAGTCATAGAATCACCCAGGCCCTACTGTTGCACTCATCTATTCAAATAGGCACTTCTTAGTGACTCATCTATGCCTTCAGGTGATATTTATACACTTATCCATGCACTCAACCTTTATGTGTGCACTCATGCAATTAGCCAGTCACTATCCATCTTCTCCTGCAATTACCCAGCGACTACCTTTGGAGTCATACAATCACCCATGCACTACCCATGGAGTTTTGCAATCACTCAGGCAGATCTATTAGATGTCTCAGTTTCTAGGTTTCACTATATTTCAGAAATAGTAGTATACATATTTCTTTTAGATATGATGATGATTTGAAAACGTAGAGACATATGTATGCAAGCTTTTAACAATATGGAGAAACTTATAGTTGAGTCATGTAATAGTCTGCTGTTTTATATTTGGCTAGGCCCAACACTCATGTAGTTATAAAAACACCCAAGTACTACCCATGCAGTCTTCCAATGATCCAGTCACTGCATATGCAGTGCTGTAATCACTCAGGCCGATTCACAGAACTAATCTGAGATAAATCCTAAACTTACTACTTTTGGTATTCATAGAAGGCATTTAGTAGTAGTAAAGTTAGGAGTCCTAAATGTACTACTACTAAATGCCTTCTGTGAATACCAAAAGTAGTAAGTTTAGGATTTTATCTCAGATTAGTTCTGTGAATCGGCCCCTCAGGCATTACTCCTGCACCCATGCAAACATCCAGGTACTACCTATGCACTCTTGCAATCACTAAGGCATTACCCATGCACTCTTTGAGTCATGTAGCCACTACCCATTCACTTATATAATCACTCAGGCACTAACGTTGCACTCTTTCAATCACAGAGGCACTAGCCTTGTACTTATGTAATCACTCAGCCAGTAATCATGGTGTTATGAAATCAACCAGGCACTACCTTTGCACTCATTTATTCACTCAGGCGTTACCTCAGTAGTCCTGAAATCACCCAAGAAGTACCCATGCACTTATAAAATCACCCAGTCACTTTCTATGTAGTCATGTAAATCACCAGATATTACTCCTGTAGTCATGCAGTCACCCAGGCGTTACCTATGTACTCCTTAATCCCCCAGAGGTTACCTCTGTACTTATGCAATCACCAATGCATTAGCTATACAGTGCTTCAATCACCAAGGCACTATCCTTGCACTCTTTCAATCACGGAGGCGCTACTCTTGTACTTATGTAATCACTCAGGCAATAGTCTTGCACTTATAAAATCACCCAGGCACTACCTTTGCACTCCTGTAATCACTCAGGGAGTACCTTAGTACTTCTGTAATCACCCAGTCAGTATTAATGGACTTATAAAATCACCCACTCACTTCCTATGTACTCCAGTAATCTCGCAGATATTACCCCTGCAGTCATGCAATCACCCAGGCACTACTTATGTACTACTCCTGCAGTCATGCAATCATGCAGGCTGTACCTATGCACTTATGTAAAAACCCAGGCACTACCCTTGCAGTTGTAGAATTATCCAGGTCCTACTGTTGCACTCATCTAGGCACTACTCAATGAGTCATCTGTACCTTTAGGTGCTATTCATACACTTATCCATGCACTCAATGTTTATGTGTGCACTCATGCAATTAGCCAGTCACTATCCATCTTCTCCTGCAATTACCCAGTGACTACCCATGCAGTCTTCCAATGATCCAGTCACTACATATACACTGCTGTAATCACTCAGGCATTAGTCCTGCACTCATGCAAACATCTAGGCCCTACCTATACACTCATGCAATCACCAAGGTATTACCCATGCACTCTTTGAATCATGTAGCCACTACTCATGCACTTATATAATCAGTCAGGCACTAACGTTGTACTCTTTCAATCACAGAGGCACTAGCCTTGAACTTATGTATCACTCAGCCAGTAGTCATGGTATTATGAAATCACCCAGGCACTACCTTTGCACTCATTTATTCACTCAGGCGTTACCTCAGTAGTCCTGAAACCACCCAAGAAGTACCCATGCTCTTATAAAATCACCCAGTCACTTTCTATGTAGTCATGTAAATCACCAGATATTACTTCTGTAGTCATGCAGTCACCCAGGCGTTACCTAGGTACTCCTTTAATCTCCCAGACGTTACCTCTGTACTCATGCAATCACCAATGCATTAGCTATACAGTGCTTCAATCACCCAGGCACTGTCCTTGCACTCTTTCAATCACGGAGGCACTACTCTTGTACTTATGTAATCACTTAGGCAATACTCATGCACTTATAAAATCACCCACGCACTTCCTATGTACTCCAGTAATCCAGCAGATATTACCCCTGCAGTAATGCAATCACCCAGGCACTACTTATGTACTACTCCTACAGTCATGCAATCATGCAGGCTGTACCTATGCACTCATGCAATAACCCAGGCACTACCCTTGCAGATGTAGAATCATCCAGGTCCTACTGTTGCACTAATCTATTCACCTAGGCACTACTCAATGAGTCATTTGTACCTTTAGGTGCTATTCATACACTTATCCATGCACTCAATGTTTATTTGTGCAGTCATGCAATTAGCCAGTCACTATCCATCTTCTCCTACAATTACCCAGTGACTACCCTTGCACGCATACATTCACCCAAGCACTACCCATGAAGTTATGCAATCACTCAGGCAGATCTATTACATATTTCAGTTGTAAGTTTTACTATATTCCAGAAATATTGTATACATATTTCTTTTATGATGATGATTTGAAAATGTAGGGACATATGTATGCATGCTTTTAACAATATGGAGAGACTTATAGTTGAGTCATGTAATAGTCTTCTGCTTTATATTTGGATAGGCCCAACACTCATGCAGTTATAAAAACACCCAAGTACTACCCATGCAGTCTTCCAATGATCCAGTCACTACATAAACACTGCTGCAATCACTCAGGCATTAGTCCCGCACTCATGCAAACATCCAGGCACTACCTATACACTCATGCAATACCCATGCACTCTTTGAATCATGTAGCCACTACCCATGCACTTATATAATCAGTCAGGCACTAACGTTGCACTCCTTCAATCACGTAGACACTACCCTTGTACTTATGTAATCACTCAGCCAGTAGTCATGCTGTTATGAAATCACCCAGGCACTACCTTTGCACTCCTTTTTTCACTCAGGCACTACCTCATTACTCCTGCAATCACTGAAGCAGTACTTATGCACTTATAAAATCACTCACTCACTTGCTATGTACTCCAGTAATCCCCCAGATATTACCCCTGTAGTCATGGAATCACCCAGGCACTACTTATGTAGTACCTTTGCAGGCATAGAATCATGCAGTGTCTACCTATGCAGTCATGTAATAACCCACACATTACCCTTGCAGTCATAGAATCACCCAGGTTCTACTGTTGCACTCATCTATTCACCTAGGCACTACTCCATGACTCATCTATGCCTTCAGGTGCTATTAATACACTTATCCATGCACTCAACCTGTATGTGTGCACTGATGAATTAGCCAGTCACTATCCATCTTCTCCTGCACTTACCTAGAGACTACCTTTGGAGTCATAGAATCGTCGAAGCACTACACATGGAGTTATGCAATCACTCTTTCTAGGTTTCACTATATTTCAGAAATATTGTATACATATTTCTTTTAGATATGATGATGATTTGAAAAGGTAGAGACATATGTTTGCATGCTTTTAACAATATGGAGAGACTTATGGTTGAGTCATGTAATAGTGTGCTGCTTTGTATTTGGCTAGGCCCAACACTCATGCAGTTATAAAAACACCCAATTACTACCTATGCAGTCTTCCAATGAAGGAGGCACTACATATGCACTGCTGCAATTACCCTGGTTATTTCCCCTGCACTCATGAAATCACCCAGGCACTACCTATGCACTCATGCAATCACCCAGGTATTACCCAGGCACTCTTTCAATCCCCCAGCCACTATCCATGAACCTATATAATCTCTTAGGTTCTACCCTTGCACTCCTTCAATTATGCAGGTATTACCCTTGTACTTATGTAATCACTCAGCCAGTACTCATGCACTTATAAAATCACCCAGGCACTATCTTTCCACTCCTCCAATCACTCAGGCATTCCCTCAGTACTCCTGCAATCACCCAAGCAGTACTCATGCAGTTATAAAATCACACACTGATTTGCTATGTACTCCAGTAATCCTCCAGATATTACCCCTTTAGTCATGCAATCACCCAGGCACTAGTTATGGGCTACCCTTGCAGTTGTAGAATCATCCAGGTCCTACTGTTGCACTTATCTATTCACCTAGGCATTACTCAATGTATTTCTTTATTTATAGATGACAATATTTGTATATAAGTATTTTAATAATATTAAATATTTTTAGGACGATAATAAACTTTTCTTTTTTTTAGAAATTCTCCATCATTATTAAGAAATATTCAGTATGACAAGAAAAGTTCAAAAGAAAACACAACAAAGAAAGCAGAACTATTTAAAGGATAGAGAAAATCCGAAAGTAGATGAAGTACAACATGTGATGCTGAAGAAAAAGTCTTCTGGTAAGAGAACAAAAGAATCTGTTAAAAGTCTTTTAAAAAATGTAATTGATTTTCAAAATGGGGAAAAAGAAATAAAAGTACTACAAGCAATCAGAAGGAAAAGAAAAAAGAAGAAATTAATGCAAAATCAGGTTATATGAAAACAATCCATGTTGAAAAAAGGATGAAAGAATATAAAGACATTAGGAAGAGAATGTATAAAAGTAGAGTACTACAAAATGTATTGAAAGATTGCAAAAATATAAAAGAAGATTAGTATTTTACAAGAAGAAATAACAGATTGAAAGTGTAGTCGAAAAGGCTTTTGAATTGAAAAGAAAATTGTTTATATTAGTATTGAAGAGAATGAAAACATTGAATAAAACAATGCACTTTATGAAGGAGAAAAGTAAAAGAAAAAGACTGGTTAATAGAACTAACTTTTGCAAAAATAATTCGGGGGAATGGAAGCACACTTCTAGTACTGAACCTTTTTTTAATGAAGAAAGTTATTTTCAACAAAATACATTAGTTCACGCAGTTGATACCAGTGGTCATTGTTACGAGATTAGAGGATGGTTGTCCAATTGAAAAAGAAAAGATGGTTCCTAGAAATGTGGAAGAAGTAATAGCTGAAGAAGTTCAATGGAGACGTGCACAAGCTCCAGTGTATAAGTGGGATTGTAGTAGTATTTGTAGTATACGACAGGAATCTATTGATATATTACGAAATTTCTTACGAGAATATGGTAAAAAAAAGTATTAAACAAAAGATTAAGATGTTGCAAGGACTAGATCCTTGTAAAGTGAGAAAATATACTAACTTGCAGGGTCATTCTCTGGCTTGTCTTTCTAGAAAAGTGTGTTGAAGTACTTTTCATCATTTAAGAATGTTAGCAGTACATCACTCAGAAATGCGGAAGTTAGTAAGAAGTTTGTACTATGTAAAAAGACCTGCATTATCTTTAAGTGAAATAAACACTGCTCTTTTGCATGGTTCCATATTGGATGTAAAAAAAGTTTCTGATGATATACAGTTTCGTTTCTTTGGTCCTGAAGGGAAGTGTAGAGAAAGTGAGAGTTTGATAAGTAAAGGTGTTGAAGAAGAGGTAGAAGATAGTACTACTGAGAAGTTTGCAGAAGAAATTATAAAGTTTAAGGTACTTTCTTGTGAAAAACCAAACTATGTTTGTTGTCGACGTACTCACTATAGAAGTCAAACTAGGAATGTTGATGTGTATTTAAAAAGTGAAAAGGAAAACAATGATAAGTGGGAGCAATTTGGTGCTTATTTGTTGGTGGAAGGTCGTTTTGAGTTGGGTAGTGATCAACGTATTTGTAAATATTGTTACAGAAAATTAGAAGAGAACAAAATGCCAGCTAGAGCTGTACATAATAACCTAGAGTTGGTAGCTATTCCTCCAGAACTGGTAGATTTAAATTCATATGAATCCATTCTTATTCAATCTGTGCACCCGTTTCAGGCTATAGTTCGTATGGAGCCTAAAACAGGTAAGCTGCCTCCAACAGATTTACAAAGAGGTTTAAAAGGAAAAGTTGTGTATTTACCTTTTAGATTTTAAGAAAAATATTGAAACTGTTGGTGTAGAGAGAGAGGAAAGTGAACCTGTAGTTATTCTAGTTAATGGTGTACCAACAAAGTGTCGGAAAATATGGCAAGAGTTAGTAGATGTCACCAAACTTAAAAAGGCTACATTACATCTTGTACCAAACAATATTTATTATAAAAATGTATATGTGGAAGAACAAGAAATATCTTTAGAAGTTGATAGAGAAATTTCATCTGGCCAAATAGAAAAAGTGGACAACTTCAGGAGTGAAGAAATTTATGAACATTATAGTATACATCCTCTACATTCAAAAGAAGTGATAGGAAACACTATTAAATTATTCCAAATGAAGCAAGCGAAGGGAACTCCCATGAGTGTATGGGAAAAAAGTTTAGAAGCTCATTGTTTTCCACAGATCTTCCCCACTGGAAAAGGTGGACGATATGATGAACGACCAGCACAGATTACAGCTTCAGAATATCGTACAACAAGATTGTACTCAGAGGATCCAAGATTTCGACAGTGTATTCCATATTTATTTCATCTTCTGTTTGAAAATGACTTGTCTGGACTTTCATATGCAGTGAACCACATATTAAAAACGGGAGTTCATCTTACACATGTTTCTGCAAAGGAATTTTTGGACAAAGTTCAACAAAGAGACGATCATTTAGAATCTCAGTTAATTAATTTGATGACGTGTCAACGTGGTCCTAATGAGTATTGGTATCATCCTCACGGAGAACTTAAAATTATGTTAAGAAGCTTAGGAACCCCTACGTGGTTTGCTACACTTAGCTGTGCTGAATACGCATGGGACGATTTACTTGAATTTCTACGACATGCAAACTCAAATTTAAAAACATTAAATTGAAGACAGCTGGAGAACTGTGTTCCTTGGATCCTGTAAATGTGTGCAGATATTTGTAATCATGAGTTTCAAGCTATGATGTCTTTTATCTGCAATAAAAATAATCCATCTCTTGGAGAAGTTATTGATTTCTTTTGGAGAAAGGAGTACCAAGCCAGAGGTGCACCTCATATACACATGCTGTTATGGATCAAGAATGCACCAAAATTTGGAACTGATACTGATGAAAGTGTTTTGTCTTTCATTGAAGAGTATGTTACCTGTGCCATTCCAAAAGAAGGAGGAGAAAACAACTTGAGACAATAAGTTTTACGGTTTCAAAGTCATCGATGTGGAAAATATTGTCGACGGAAATACAAATCAAAGGGAAAATTTTATACAAAATGTTGTTTTGGATTCCCACATCCAGTAATTTCAAAAGGAAGAGTCAACAGTTTCATGTCAGCAGTAAGGCATACTATAACTCGAAAATCTCCGAAGAATACTTACAACATAAAAAGAACTGAAGATTCAAAGTATATTAATGACTACAATCCAGTGATTTTGACAATGTGGAATGCAAACATGGATATCCAGTATGTTGCAGATAATTTGATTGCTGTTGCTCGCTACGTTACGTCATATATAACCAAATCTGAAAAGACGGAGTTGAAAGAAATGTGGGAAGAAATTTCACAAGAGAAGATTCTTAGTAACAAATTGCACAGCTTTAGTTTGAAGATGCTTTTCCATCGAGAGATTGGATCCTACGAATGTTTGGATCGGTTGACCTCTACAAGTTTATATTCAAAGTCAAGAGGAATCATTTGGGTAAGTCTAGGTCTAGCTGCAACACAAAATCGAGTATTGAAATCTGTACAAGAAATTGAATACTTAGCATTGAATGAACCAGAAAGTACAGATATTGTTAAAACTAATATGTTGGATACGTACTATCCTAAAAGAAGTCCACATCTGGAAAATATATGTCTCTTTGAAATACTGCAACATTACAGTTTTAAGAGAAATATTACAGAAAATATAAATGAAGAAAAATATGCACTAATTGGATGTGAAGGGTGTTTGGTAAAACATGCCAAAGGAAATCTTATTTACCACAGGAAACTCAGTTGCGAAACTCCAGATAAAAGGGAATTTCTGTATTTAGCACTTCTGCAACTTTTGTTGTAAAGTCTGTTTATTGAAAATAAAGCAAAAACAAAGGCCACACGTCCCTGTAAGAGAGGTATCAAAATAAGTTCACATTCCATGTTACACGGTGAAACATCATAAGAAAAAAACCACACAAAGAGCGTAGTCTAGACTATGCAAAATATCACCAAATCCTCCCTTACGTAGTATGTCAAATTAGAGGAAAACAATGCATGCTGTACTCCCAGACCTCAATCAGCTTAACAGTATATTCACTTCCAGGAGAGTACATAGAGCGAGAACTAGGGAACAAGAGATACTCCATAGACCGGTAGTCATATGGGGTTCTATCATTGACACAGCCATAGAATCGTTGGGGACATGTTATGCATAGCCTCATAATAGGTAAGACCTTCTCATTATCTAAGGAAGCTCTTTAGACTGTAAGAACACTAGAGAACTATCGACAATTTTATAGAAATAATGAAACAAAAGAGAAACAACTAGGGGATGTTTGGTAAAGCATGCCTAAGGAAATCTTATTAACCACAGAAAACTGAGTTGTGAAACTCCAGAAAAAAGGGAATTTTTCTATTTAGCACTACTGCAACTCTTCAAGCCTTGGCATAGTGAAGCGGAATTACTTGGAGATTTCGACTGCTATGAAGATTCTTTTAATGCATGTAAATATAGCATTCAATGCACAATTTTTCCAACTTATCTACAAATGTTAAATCAAGAGATTGAACAAGAAACTACTATTGCAGCTGAAATAGCTAGAGACAGTTCTCAAGATAGTCAAAGTTCTGCTCCACTAAGTCAAGATCCATTAGGACAACCAATTCTTGAAAATGAAGCAGCAATAGCCATGAATGAAGTAGAAACGGCAATGCAACAAGCACAACAGGATATTATTGAGTTGGGAAACGTGGAAGAACAACTAAATATTGAACAAAAAGAAATATATCAGCAAGTGACACAACAGATACAGCATGGTTTACTGCATGAAAAAAAGAATGCAAATGCACATCATTTAAACCTATTCGAATGTATATCAGTGGTCAAGCTGGAACAAGGAAAAACTTTCTTAATTAAAGTTTTGACCAGTTATCTACACAAAACTACTGAATCACATTTATCTTGTGTTGTAACCGCTCCAACTGGGTTAGCAGCACACAACAATAAAGGGATTACATTACATCAATTACTTGTGCTACCAGTTGAACATGAAAACAAGTTGGAATATCACAAGCTATCTGGAGAAGCTTGTTATGAAGTCTCAAGAGTACTAAAGAAAATGAAACTTCTGATCATTGATGAGGTGAGCATGGTTTCAAACTTAATGCTTGCCTTTGTACATTTAAGAATGCAACAGATTTTAAAAACAGATTGTGATGTTTTATTTGGAGGAAAACATGTAATTGTATTTGGCGATTTACTGCAACTTACTCCTGTGAAAGGGCAACCAGTTTTTAAAACACTTGTCCATGAAGATACTGGGAAATCTTTGGGAAGTATTGGAAATGTAAACATTTGGTCTCATTTTGAATATAAAGAACTTATTAAGAATATGCGACAAGCAAGTGATGAACATTATGGAAACATTTTTCAAGATATAAGAATTGGTGTTTTGACAAAACATGGTAAAGAAGCTTTACAAAGTTGGCTACTAACGAACTTGTTTCCAAATGAAAACATTGCACCTGAAATAATGTACAAACAAATTGGAGAAAAGAAGTCTATAGTTTGCCTAATGCCAACACTGCAAGAGTGTCTGTTCTACATTCAATAAAGAACTTTTGAAACTGGAAAAACAACCAATAGTGAAAATGGAAGCCATTGATAAAGTAGAGACCACGAAGGAGTTACTATTCTTCTCTCAGAGAAATTACAGTCAAAATTGAATTCTTTGGAAAAGTCGGTGTCTAAGACTGCAGGTTTAGAAAAGACTTTATATGTATGTGTGAACTGTCGGGTACTTTTACGGCGTAATTTGGATGTAGAAAAAGGTTTAGTAAATGGAGCAATGGGACAATGTGTTGATTTTGTTATTTATCAGAACAGAGATGGAATTGGATTTTTAACGAATAAATTTGATCAGATTGAAGAGGTAAAACAGATTGGTTGTTGTGCTGTGCGTTTTTTTCTTGTAAAAGACTTGTATGTTCGTAGAAAACAGTTTCCTCTTTCTTTAGCATAGGCTGTGACCATTTATAAATCTCAAGGTTTAAGTGTAGACAATGCTTTGATAAATATTGGAAGTACAGTGTTTAAAGAGGGCATGGCATGAGTTGCATTGTCTCGAGTAAGAACATTATCTGGTTTGTATTTGATTGATTTTGACGAGAATAAGATTAGTACTGATGCAAATTGTGTAAGAGAGTATAATCGGTTAAGAAGACTTTATGCTCCTAACTTAGGTGAATATCCCATACATGAGAAACGTGTAGTATGTCCAAAACGGAAATATGAGAAACATTCTAGTGTGATCCAAAAAAAGAAAACAATTCAAGAGAATGATGAAGCTGCAAAGAAAATGAAAATGGACACAGTTGATGATATTGTAGGATACCAGTTAGAAAATAGTTCAGGTATTAACTGGTATGCTAATGTAATTATGGAAAATCGAGAAAAAAGATTCTGTTCTTTACTACATTATATTTTTCAAAAGTTGGTAACTGATAGAAGTAAAATCCACACTGCTTCTGGCATTCGACATCTTTTGGATATATGTACTGGTTCATTGAAATTTACACTGAATATACAACAAGATGCACAAGAATTTCTTATGTTTATGCTTGGAGTATTGGAAGATGAAGGAATAGAAATTGAAAATTTGTTTGGAGTAAGTTACAGATGGGATCACAAATGTGAAGAGTGTTCATTTTCTTCAACCACTGAAATAGACACTGAACGATTCATATATTTGACAATACCAGATTGCAAATCAGTGTCTTTTAACAAGTTACTAAAAACAGCTAATCAAGATGTGAAATGTTCTCATTGTAAATCAGAAATGCTGTCAACATTATTTATAGAAAGATTTGGACAATATGTCATTTTAATGCTACAACGTTGTAGAGCAGATGGAAGAAAACTGGAAACCAAAATTATAAATGTTGTGGCAAGTCAAGTATCAATTTCAAGAGGAACTTTTAAAGCAGTGGCTATTATTTTTCATGATGGACCTACTACAACACCTGGACACTATGCTGTGTATTTAAAGTGCAATAAAGGATGGACACATTGTAACGATGCCCATTTGGAATTCAAATGTAGGTTGCCTTACGAATTACCAAATTCATATCTGATATTTTTGATGCCAAAGTTTTGAAAACATCATTCGGCCTATTGGGAAGATGTGAGCACAAATTAACGAGTTTATTTTGGATATTTTCAATGCAAATGGATTTGGAAACATTATTCGGCCTATTGGGAAGATGTGAATAAATACTTTTTGGATTATTGTTTGTGCTAATTCTTATTGCATTTGCAAAATTGTGTTTGAAAGAAGTAGTTTATATATTCTATTTTTATATTATACGCAATGTAAATGAGAGTGTATATTTTAGAAAATGTACTTCAGAGAAATAAATGATTTAATTTAGTTGAAGAATGTAATTTAGAAACTGTAGATACGTAAACAGATAGTAGTACTTGTTGTAAATATTTTCAACTCAGATTTGTTTTTTTTACAGTCTCATTGATTGTATTTTTCCCCGCTGTTATATGATGATCTACATTGAAATCACTGTGTATGGTGGATTTCAATAGAATCTGAAAACAGCAAAAAAGGGAAACTGAATATATTATTTAATTCTAAAATTATGTTGTGTTCTTAAAACTATAATATTATATGTAATAACAGTTTTTCTACTTTTTTATTACAGAAAGTAATACTAAAGCTTGAAAAGATTTTAAATTCAGTTTACAACAAAACTACTGTAAAATAGTTTCACTGAGTTTTATATCTACTTTAATAAAGAAGGTAAGATGAAATAATGTAATAAGCATAATAATATGAAGTAATGTTTACAGTCACTTTTATTGCACTCCTCCATTTTTTCAAACACTACCCATGCACTGATCTATACAGTTAGGCACTATTCCCACACTCCTGCCATCACCCATGCACTATCCATGCATTTCTCCAATCACCTAGCCTGTATCCATAGCCTGTATCCATACAGTTATAATATCACCCAGACACTACCTATGTACTCTTCCAATCACCCAGGCGCTATCTCTACACTCATGCAATCAGCTAGACATTACCCGTACACTCTTCCAATCACCCAGGTAGTACCTATACACTTCTCCAATCCCTAAACATTATCCCTGAACTGATGCAATCACCCAGATACTATCCTTGCACTCTTTCAATCATCCAGGCAGTATCTATACAATGCTCTATTCATTCAGGCAGTACACATACACTTATAAAATCACCCAAGGTCTATTTATACAGACCTCCAATCACCCAGGTACTACTCCTGTACTCCTCCAATCGCCCAGCCAAAACCCTTCAAGTTTTAAAATCACTCAGGAACTACCTATGCACTCCTCCAATCACCCAGGCCCTATCCCTACACTCTTGCAATCAGCAAGACATTACCCCTACACTCATGCAATTACCAAGGTATTAACTATGCATTCCTCTAATCCCCCAGATATTAGGCCTGCACAAATGCAATCACTTAGGTATTAGCCATACACTCCTGCAATGCCACAGACATCACCCCTGCACTCATGCAATCACTTAGGTATAACACATGCACTCCTTCAATGAACCTGACATTACCCCTGCACTCATGCAATCACCCACGCATTACCCATGCAGTCCTTCAATCACTCAGGCAGTACCTGTGCATTTGCAAAATCATCCAGGGACTACCTATGCACTCATGCAATCACACAGGCACTACTAATGCACTCCTCAATGCACCTAGGCATTACCCATGCACTCCTCCAATCAGTCATGCACTATCCATGTACTCCTTCAATCACCCTATCACTACCCTTACAGTCTTCCAATAACCAAGGCAGTAGCGCTGTACTCATATAATTACCCAGGCAGTACTCATACACTTATAAAAACATACAGACACTACCTATGCACTAATGCAATCACACAGGCACTACTGATGCACTCCTTGTTGCACCTAGGCATTACCCATGCCCTCCTCCAATCATCCAGCCAGTACCCATGCACTTAAAAAATCACCCAGGCCCTACTCATACACTTTTACAATCACCAAGACACTACTAGTACAGTCATGCAACAACACAGATATTACTCTTGCACTCATGCAATCAGTCACACATTTGTCATGCACTCCTTCAATTACCTACACATTACTCCTGCAGTCATGCAATCACTTAGGCATTACCTATCCACTCTTTCAATGACCCAGACATTACCCCTGCACTCATGCAATCACTTAGGCATTACCTATCCACACCTCCAATGACCCACACATTACCCCTGCACGTAAGCAATCACCCAGACACTACCCATGCACTCATATAATCACCCAGGCATTACCCATGCACTCCTTCAATCACCCAGACATTACTCCTGCACTCATGCAATCACACAGGCATTACCCATGCACTACTTCAATCACTCAGGTACTACCCCTGCAGTCATGCAATCACCCAGGCACTACCTATGCACTCATGGAATAACCCAGGCACTACTCTTGCACTCCTCCAGTCATCCAGGCACTATCCATATACTCCTCCAATCACCCAGTCACTACCCATGCACTTATAGAATCACCCAGGCACTACCTATACACTCGTCTAATCACCCTGGCACTACCCATGCACTCCTCCATTCACCCAGACATTACCCCAGCATTCATGCAATCACCCAGGTATTACCCATGCACTCCTTCAATCACTCAGGCAGTGCCCATGCACTCCTCCAATCACCCAGACATTACCCCTGCACTTATGCAATCACCCAGGCATTACCCATGCACTCATACATGCACTCAGGCACTTCTGCGGCACTCATGCAATCACCCAAGCACTACTCATGCACTCCTCCAATCACCCAGGAACTACCCATGCAGCCCTACATGAACCCAAGCACTACCCATGCACACTTCCATGCACCCAGGCATTACCCATGCACTCCTCCAATCACCCAGACATTACCCCTGCAGTCATGCAATCAGCCAGTCACAAGCTATGCACTCCTCCAATTACCCAGGCACTATGCCTGCAGTCATCTAATCACTCAGGCAATCTTTTTGCACTCATCCATTCCCTCAAGCAAAACCCATGCACTCCTCTATGCACTCAGACTTTACCCATGCACTCATTTAATCACTCAGACGCTACTCTTGCACTCATTCATTCCCTCAAACACTACTCATGTACTTATCCATGCACTCAGGCACTACCGATGCACTCTTCCAATTACCCAGGCACTACCCAAGCACTCATGCAATAAGCCAGGCACTACCCATGCACTCATGCAATCACTCAGGCACTACTGCTTCAGTCATTCATTCCCTCAAAAACTATCCATGCACTCATCCAATGACTCAGGCAATACTGTTGCACTCATTCATTCACTCAGGCAGTACTTATTCACTCATACAATGACTCAGACATTACACTTGCAGTCATTCATAGAACACATACAAGTTTGTCTATATTTAACCAATTAGGCGGTTCTAAAAAGAACCATTTTTTTTCTTCTTTTTTGGTTTTTAAAATTTTTTGTGTTTTGTGAAGTCTTTTATTAATTTTTGGGTGTTTTTTCAACAAAATATTGAAAAAAACAAGGAAATGAACTAAAAAACTATTCAAAACATTTTGCAATTAGAAACTCATTGCAAAAACAAACAAAAAAATTAACAATGATGATTCTTTGCAGCAACAACAATAGCTGCAACAGATTGCTAACCTGCACAAAGAAGTTTCTTGCACTTTATGCAGTGCTGTTGCAATCCTGCAAACTCTGGAACAATTTGTGTGGATGTAGTGGATCCCGCAGAAGTACTAAGTCCTGCGACCTGATCATCTTGCTGAGACTCTTGCATTTGGCGCCGATGTTGTTCACGTGCAAGACGGTTGGGTGCATGGTCTGAAGGTATTTGAGCATTGATGTAGTCCCGCAGAAATACTTCTTTTCTGATCCACGAGATAAGACGTTCTTGCAAACAGTGCAGGTGACTTTGCGAGCATTCACCTTCTTCTCTCCTTCTGGGATAGAGAAGAAGGCCCACACAATGCTCTCTTTCCTTTTCTTAATGGGTTCTTCCAGCTCCTCTTCATCTGCAGGAATATCCTGTGGTGGGTTTTGAGATGCCATTTCTTCTCTTGGAAAAAAATACCAAAAAAATCAAATAAAGAGGCACAGAAAACACAAGAGGTGTTTCTTGAAAAGATGCTCCTGGAAGAATGAAAAAAATGGGTGGGGTCCTTCAAGTTCTAGAATAGAAAGCTTCTAAACCAATAAAATTGTTTCTTTTGAAGTCACAAGTAATTACGCGCACCCGGCGCGAATCCGGAAAAATATATTTAACAATAATATATCTTTATTACAATTACAAATATATGATATTTACACTTATATTAAGTAATCTCTTGGTATAATATATATAATAAAGTAATATACATATACTTTTCAAACTTAAAGATTTGCGATGGATTCGCGCACCCGGCGCGACTCCCAGAAATACGTACGTGACGTTGCATGGGGTCAAGAACTGCGCACCCTTCGCATACCATATGCGCACCGTACACGACTTAACCAATATGGCGGCAAAATTCTTGGATTCGTGCACCCACCGTGACTGGTACATGATCGGTACGCGAATCCACTTTTTAAAAAAAAGGTGAATGCATATTTTAGAAAGGAGAAAATATCACATTATTTTTATAAAAGTTTAAAAATTTAGAAAAAGCATTTTTTGGACATTACAATTAGAAATTAGCATTTAAAAAACATTTGAAATTCACTGAAAAAAAACATAGATTTCAGGGACGTTATAGTTAGAAATTAGCATTTAAAAAACCTTTGAAATTCACTGAAAAAACCACAGGTTTCAGGGACGTTATAATTAGTTTAACATTTCACTCGTACAAAACCAGAGAAATTCGGCCGTTATAGTTAGTTGAGCTAAATATATCTTGCGCCCCCGCAATGCACTGCTGATGACGTTACATATTACATCATTCATGACATGGTCAGTGACATCACTGATGACATCACTGATGACATCTCAAATGACATCTCTGAAGACATCACTGATGACATCAACCACGTGATAATCTGATGCACCTCCTCATACCTTAATATAACCTTTGATACACCCACTCTAAAATACAGACTACCCTTTTTGAAACCATAGAAACACCAATACCAGTTACTACATACCCACTCACTGATTTCTAGGTCTACACACACATCCACTCATTCACCCATACAGTCACTCATATATGCAGTCATTCATCAATACAGCACTATCATATGCACTCATACACCTATACAGACACTCACACACCACCACTCTCCATAAAGTTACTCACACACCTAGTCAGTCATGCAAAGAATCAATCACACTCCCATTTACTCACATATACAGTTATACACACACCACCTCACTTATTCATACAGATACTAACGCATACTTAGTCTCTTGTACTATCACTAATACAAGCAAAAACTCATCCATACAGCCACTCACAATCACTCACTTTCACATATAGTCATTTATATACTCCAACACTCACATATACTGCCTTTTACATAAGTAGTTACTCACACATGTACCACTGAGACATCCATTCACTAACCAACACACCCATACACACACTCACCGACCCATACAGCCCTTCACAGATGCACTCTTGAACCCATACACCTAGTGAATCCCCCACTCACACATCTATGCACAGAGTCACAGACCCCCCACCTCCTACAGAGGTAGGACATGTGCAGAAAGAGGAAGAAAAGCACAGAAAGAAGCAAAAGAAATGCAGAAAGATGCAACAGAAGTCCAGAAAGACAAAGAAAGGTGCAGAAAGAAGCAAGAGATATGCACAAAGAACCAACAGAGATGCAGAAAGTGGCCTTGTTGCAAAGTCATCCTGTGCCCACAATGTTTTGATGACTGGTACTGGTGGTAACTGACTCTGATTAACCAGGCCCGGAGCCAGTGCTATCCTGAAAGACACTTAGAATACAGTGAAAACACCTACATACACTAGGGTACACTATGGGTTAGGGTACCGCTGTGATTGGCATGACCTCCCCTGTAAGGCCCTAGTACATAATAGGGCAGGGGGATTAAAAATACCTCTAAGTCAGAGGTGCAGAAAGAGGCAAGAGAAGTGCAGAAAGAAGCAACAGAGGTGCCGAAAGAGGCAAGAGAGGTGCAGAAACAGGCAAGAAAGGTGGAGAAAGAGGGTACATGGGTACAGAAAGAGGCAAGAGAGATACAGAAATTTACAACAGAGATACAGAAAGAAGCAAGAGCAGTGCAGAAAGAAGCAAGAGAAGTGCAGAAAGAAGCAAAAGAGGTGGAGAAATAGGGAAGAGGGTGCAGAAAGAGGCAAGAGGGATACATAAATTTGCAAAAGAGGTGCAGAAACAAGCAAGAGAAGTGCAGAAAGAGGCAAGTGAATTGCTGAAAGAAGCAACAGAGGTGTAGAAAGAAGCAACAGAAGTGCAGAAAGAGGCAAGTGAGGTGCAGAAAGAAGCAAGAGCAGTGCAGAATGAACCAACAGAGGTGCAAAAAGAGGCAAGAGGTGTGCAAAAAGAAGGAAGAGAAGTGCAGAAAGAGGCAAGAGAATTGCTGAAAGAAGCAACAGAGGTGCAGAAAGAAGCAAGAGAGGTGGAGAAAGAAGCAAGAGAATTGCTGAAAGAAGCAACAGAGGTGTAGAAAGAAGCAGGAGCAGTGCAGAAAGAAGCAAGAGAAGTGCAGAAAGAAGCAAAAGAGGTGGAGAAATAGGGAAAAGGGTGCAGAAAGAGGCAAGAGGGATACAGAAATTAGCAAAAGAGGTGCAGAAACAAGCAAGAGAAGTGCAGATAGAGGCAAGAGAATTGCTGAAAGAAGCAACAGAGGTGTAGAAAGAAGCAAGAGAAGAGCAGAAAGAAGCAAGTGAGGTGCAGAAAGAAGCAAGAGCAGTGAGAAAGAACCAACAGAGGTACAAAAAGAGGCAAGAGGGGTGCAAAAAGAAGGAAGAGAAGTGCAGAAAGAGGCAAGAGAATTGCTGGAAGAAGCAAAAGAGGAGTAGAAAGAAGCAAGAGAAGTGCAGAAAGAGACAAGTGAGGTGCAGAAAGAAGCAAGAGCAGTGCAGAAAGAACCAACAGCGGTGCAAAAAGAGGCAAGAGAGGTGCAGAAACAGGCAAGAAAAGTGGAGAAAGAGGGTATAGGGATGCGGAAAGAGGCAAGAGAGATACAGAAATTTACAACAGAGGTACAGAAAGAAGCAAGAGCAGTGCAGAAAGAAGCAAGAGAAGTGCAGAAAGAAGCAAAAGAGGTGGAGAAATAGGGAAGAGGGTGCAGAAAGAGGCAAGAACAGTGCAGAAAAAACCAACAGAGGTGCTAAAAGAGGCAAGAGGGGTGCAAAAAGAAGGAAGAGAAGTGCAGAAAGAGGCAAGAGAATTTCTGAAAGAAGCAACAGAGGAGTAGAAAGAAGCAAGAGAAGTGCAGAAAGAGACAAGAGAAGTACAGAAAGAAGCAAAAGAGGTAGAGAAATAGGGAAGAGGGTGCAGAAAGAGGCAAGAGTGATACAGAAAGTTATAAAAGAGGTGTAGAAACAAGCAAGAGAAGTACAGAAAGAGGCTAGAGAATTGCTGAAAGAAGCAACAGAGGAGTAGAAAAAAGCAAGAGAAGTACAGAAAGAGACAAGTGAGGTGCAGAAAGAAGCAAGAGCAGTGCAGAAAGAACCAACAGAGGTGCAAAAAGAGGCAAGAGGTGTGCAGAAAAGGGTAGGAGGGGTGCAGAAAGAGGCAAGGAAGGTACAGAAAGAGGCCGGAGGGGTGCACAAAGAAGGAAGAGAAGTGCAGAAAGAGGCAAGAGAATTGCTGAAAGAAGCAACAGAGGTGTAGAAAGAAGCAAAAGAAGTGCAGAAAGAGGCAAGTAAGGTGCATAAAGAAGCAAGAGCAGTGCAGAAAGAACCAACAGAGGTGCAAAAAGAGGCAAGAGGGGTGCAAAAGAAGGAAGAGAAGTGCAGAAAGAGGCAAGAGAATTGCTGAAAGAAACAACAGAGGTGTAGAAAGAAGCAAGAGAAGTGCAGAAAAGAGACAAGTGAGGTGCAGAAAGAAGCAAGAGCAGTGCAGAAAGAACCAACAGAGGTGCAAAAAGAGGCAAGAGGTATGCAGAAAAAGGTAGGAGGGGTGCACAAAGAGGCAATAAGAGGTACAGAAAGAGGCAGATGGGGTGCAGGAAGAAGGAAGAAAAATGCAGAAAGAAGTAACAGAAGTGCTGAAAGAGGCATGAAAGTTGCAGAAGGAAGCAAGAGCAGTGAGAATGAACCAACAGAGGTGCAAAAAGAGGCAAGAGGGGTGCAAAAAGAAGGAAGAGAAGTGCAGAAAGAGGCAAGAGAATTGCTGAAAGAAGCAACAGAGGAGTTGAAAGAAGCAAGAGAAGTGCAGAAAGAGACAAGTGAGGTACAGAAAGAAGCAAGAGCAGTGCAGAAAGAACCAACAGAGGTGCAAAAAGAGGCAAGAGAGGTACAGAAACAGGCAATAAAAGTGGAGAAAGAGGGTACAGGGGTGCAGAAAGAGGCAAGAGAGATACAGAAATTTACAACAGAGGTACGGAAAGAAGCAAGAGCAGTGCAGAAAGAAGCAAGAGAAGTGCAGAAAGAAGCAAAAGAGGTGGAGAAATAGGGAAGAGGGTGCAGAAAGAGGCAAGAAGGATACAGAAATTTGCAAAAGAGGTGCAGAAACAAGCAAGAGAAGTGCAGATAGAGGCATGAGAATTGCTGAAAGAAGCAACAGAGGTGTAGAAAGAAGCAAGAGAAGTGCAGAAAGAGGCAAGCGAGGTGCAGAAAGAAGCAAGAGCAGTGCCGAAAGAACCAACAGAGGTGCGCAAAGAGGCAAGAGAGGTGCAAAAAGAAGGAAGAGAAGTGCAGAAAGAGGCAAGAGAATTGCTGAAAGAAGCAACAGAGGAGTAGAAAGAAGCAAGAGAAGTGCAGAAAGAGACAAGTGAGGTACAGAAAGAAGAAAGAGCAGTGCAGAAAGAAGCAAGAGAAGTGCAGAAAGAAGCAAAAGAGATAGAGAAATAGGGAAGAGGGTGCAGAAAGAGGCAAGAGGGATACATAAATTTGTAAAAGAGGTGTAGAAACAAGCAAGAGAAGTGCAGAAAGAGGCAAGAGGATTGCTGAAAGAAGCAACAGAGGAGTAGAAAGAAGGAAGAGAAGTGCATAAAGAGACAAGTGAGGTGCAGAAAGAAGCAAGAGCAGTGCAGAAAGAACCAACAGAGGTGCAAAAAGAGGCAAGAGGGGTGCAGAAAAAGGTCGGAGGGGTGCAGAAAGAGGCAAGAGAGGTACAGAAAGAGGCTGGAGGGGTGCACAAAGAAGGAAGAGAAGTGCAGAAAGAGGCAAGAGAATTGCTGAAAGAAGCAAAAGAGGTGTAGAAAGAAGCAACAGAAGTGCAGAAAGAGTCAAGTAAGGGGCATAAAGAAGCGAGAGCAGTGCAGAAAGAACCAACAGAGGTGCAAAAAGAGGCAAGAGGGGTGCAAAAAGAAGTAAGAGAAGTGCAGAAAGAGGCAAGAGAATTGCTAAAAGAAACAAAAGAGGTGTAGAAAGAAGCAAGAGAAGTGCAGAAAGAGACAAGTGAGGTGCAGAAAGAAGCAAGAGCAGTGCAGAAAGAACCAACAGAGGTGCAAAAAGAGGAAAGAGAGGTGCCAAAAGAAGGAAGAGAAGTGCAGAAAGAGGCAAGAGAATTGCTGAAAGAAGCAACAGAGGAGTAGAAAGAAGCAAGAGAAGTGCAGAAAGAGACAAGTGAGGTGCAGAAAGAAGCAAGAGCAGTGCAGAAAGAAGCAAGAGAAGTGCAGAAAGAAGCAAAAGAGGTAGAAAATAGGGAAGAGGGTGCAGAAAGAGGCAAGAGGGATACAGAAAGTTGTAAAAGAGGTGTAGAAACAAGCAAGAGAAGTACAGAAAGAGGCTAGAGAATTGCTGAAAGAAGCAACAGAGGAGTAGAAAAAGCAAGAGAAGTACAGAAAGAGACAAGTGAGGTGCAGAAAGAAGCAAGAGCAGTGCAGAAAGAACCAACAGAGGTGCAAAAAGAGGCAAGAGGGGTGCAGAAAAAGGTAGGAGGGGTGCAGAAAGAGGCAAGAGAGGTACAGAAAGAGGCCGGAGGGGTGCACAAAGGAGGAAGAGAAGTGCAGAAAGAGGCAATAGAATTGCTGAAAGAAGCAACAGAGGTGTAGAAAGAAGCAAAAGAAGTGCAGAAAGAGGTGAGTAAGGTGCATAAAGAAGCAAGAGCAGTGCAGAAAGAACCAACAGAGGTGCAAAAAGAGGCAAGAGAGGTGCAAAAAGAAGTAAGAGAAGTGCAGAAAGAGGCAAGAGAATTGCTGAAAGAAACAACAGAGGTGTAGAAAGAAGCAAGAGAAGTGCAGAAAGAGACAAGTGAGGTGCAGAAAGAAGCAAGAGCAGTGCAGAAAGAACCAACAGAGGTGCAAAAAGAGGCAAGAGGTGTGCAGAAAAAGGTAGGAGGGGTGCACAAAGAGGCAAGAGATGTACAGAAAGAGGCAGATGGGGTGCAGGAAGAAGGAAGAAAAATGCAGAAAGAAGTAACAGAAGTGCTGAAAGAGGCATGAAAGTTGCAGAAGGAAGCAAGAGCAGTGAGAATGAACCAACAGAGGTGCAAAAAGAGGCAAGAGGGGTGCAAAAAGAAGGAAGAGAAGTGCAGAAAGTGGCAAGAGAATTGCTGAAAGAAGCAACAGAGGAGTCGAAAGAAGCAAGAGAAGTGCAGAAAGAGACAAGTGAGGTACAGAAAGAAGCAAGAGCAGTGCAGAAAGAACCAACAGAGGTGCAAAAAGAGGCAAGAGAGGTGCAGAAACAGTCAATAAAAGTGGAGAAAGAGGGTACAGGGGTGCAGAAAGAGGCAAGAGAGATACAGAAATTTACAACAGAGGTACGGAAAGAAGCAAGAGCAGTGCAGAAAGAAGCAAGAGAAGTGCAGAAAGAAGCAAAAGAGGTGGAGAAATAGGGAAGAGGGTGCAGAAAGAGGCAAGAGGGATACAGAAATTTGCAAAAGAGGTGCAGAAACAAGCAAGAGAAGTGCAGATAGAGGCAAGAGAATTGCTGAAAGAAGCAACAGAGGTGTAGAAAGAAGCAAGAGAAGTGCAGAAAGAGGCAAGTGAGGTGCAGAAAGAAGCAAGAGCAGTGCCGAAAGAACCAACAGAGGTGCGCAAAGAGGCAAGAGAGGTGCAAAAAGAAGGACGAGAAGTTCAGAAAGAGGCAAGAGAATTGCTGAAAGAAACAACAGAGGAGTAGAAAGAAGCAAGAGAAGTGCAGAAAGAGACAAGTGAGGTGCAGAAAGAAGCAAGAGCAGTGCAGAAAGAAGCAAGAGAAGTGCAGAAAGAAGCAAAAGAGATAGAGAAATAGGGAAGAGGGTGCAGAAAGAGGCAAGAGGGATACATAAATTTGTAAAAGAGGTGTAGAAACAAGCAAGAGAAGTGCAGAAAGAGGCAAGAGGATTGCTGAAAGAAGCAACAGAGGAGTAGAAAGAAGCAAGGGAAGTGCAGAAAGAGACAAGTGAGGTGCAGAAAGAAGCAAGAGCAGTGCAGAAAGAACCAACAGAGGTGCAAAAAGAGGCAAGAGGGGTGCAGAAAAAGGTCGGAGGGGTGCAGAAAGAGGCAAGAGAGGTACAGAAAGAGGCTGGAGGGGTGCACAAAGAAGGAATAGAAGTGCAGAAAGAGGCAAGAGAATTGCTGAAAGAAGCAACAGAGGTGTAGAAAGAAGCAACAGAAGTGCAGAAAGAGTCAAGTAAGGGGCATAAAGAAGCAAAAGCAGTGCAGAAAGAACCAACAGAGGTGCAAAAAGAGGCAAGAGGGGTGCAAAAAGAAGTAAGAGACGTGCAGAAAGAGGCAAGAGAATTGCTGAAAGAAACTACAGAGGTGTAGAAAGAAGCAAGAGAAGTGCAGAAAGAGACAAGTGAGGTGCAGAAAGAAGCAAGAGCAGTGCAGAAAGAACCAACAGAGGTGCAAAAAGAGGCAAGAGGTGTGCAGAAAAAGGTAGGAGGGGTGCACAAAGAGGCAAGAGAGGTACAGAAAAAGGTAGATGGGGTGCCGGAAGAAGGAAGAAAAATGCAGAAAGAAGTAACAGAAGTGCTGAAAGAGGCATGAAAGGTGCAGAAAGAAGCAAGAGCAGTGAGAATGAACCGACAGAGGTGCAAAAAGAGGCAAGAGGGGTGCAAAAAGAAGGAAGAGAAGTGCAGAAAGAGGCAAGAGAATTGCTGAAAGAAGCAACAGAGGAGAAGAAAGAAGCAAGAGAAGTGCAGAAAGAGACAAGTGAGGTGCAGAAAGAAGCAAGAGCAGTGCAGAAAGAACCAACAGAGGTGCAAAAAGAGGCAAGAGAGGTGCAGAAACAGGCAATACAAGTGGAGAAAGAGGGTACAGGGGTGCAGAAAGAGGCAAGAGAGATACAGAAATTTGCAACAGAGGTACAGAAAGAAGCAAGAGCAGTGCAGAAAGAAGAAAGAGAAGTGCAGAAAGAGGCAAGTGAGGTGCAGAAAGAAGCAAGAGAGGTGAAAAAAGAAGGAAGAGAAGTGCAGAAAGAGGCAAGACAATTGCTGAAAGAAGCAACAGAGGTATAGAAAGAAGCAAGAGAAGTGCAGAAAGAGGCAAGTGAGGTGCAGAAAGAAGCAAGAGCAGTGCAGAAAGAACCAACAGAGGTGCAAAAAGAGGCAAGAGAGGTGAAAAAAGAAGGAAGAGAAGTGCAGAAAGAGTCAAGACAATTGCTGAAAGAAGCAACAGAGGAGTAGAAAGAAGCAAGAGCAGTGCAGAAAGAAGCAAGAGAAGTGCAGAAAGAAGCAAAAGAGGTGGAGAAATAGGGAAGAGGGTGCAGAAAGAGGCAAGAGGGATACAGAAATTTGCAAAATAGGTGCAGAAACAAGCAAGAGAAGTGCAGAAAGAGACAAGAGAATTGCTGAAAGAAGCAAGAGCAGTGCAGAAAGAACCAACAGAGGTGTAAAAAGAGGCAAGAGGGGTGCAGAAAAAGATAGGAGGGGTGCAGAAAGAGGCAAGAGAGGTACAGAAAGAGGCTGGAGGGGTGCACAAAGAAGGAAGAGAAGTACAGAAAGAGGCAAGAGAATTGCTGAAAGAAGCAACAGAGGTGTAGAAAGATGCAACAGAAGTGCAGAAAGAGGCAAGTAAGTTGCATAAAGAAGCAAGAGCAGTCCAGAAAGAACCAACAGAGGTGCAAAAAGAGGCAAGAGGGGTGCAAAAAGAAGGAAGAGAAGTGCAGAAAGAGGCAAGAGAATTGCTGAAAGAAACAACAGAGATGTAGAAAGAAGCAAGAGAAGTGCAGAAAGAGACAAGTGAGGTGCAGAAAGAAGCAAGAGCAGTGCAGAAAGAACCAACAGAGGTGCAAGAGGCAAGAGGTGTGCAGAAAAAGGTAGGAGGGGTGCACAAAGAGGCAAGAGAGGTACAGAAAGAGGTAGATGGGGTGCAGGAAGAAGGAAGAAAAATGCAGAAAGAAGTAACAGAAGTGCTGAAAGAGGCATGAAAGTTGCAGAAGGAAGCAAGAGCAGTGAGAATGAACCAACAGAGGTGTAAAAAGAGGCAAGAGGGGTGCAAAAAGAAGGAAGAGAAGTGCAGAAAGAGGCAAGAGAATTGCTGAAAGAAGCAACAGAGGAGTCGAAAGAAGCAAGAGAAGTGCAGAAAGAGACAAGTGAGGTACAGAAAGAAGCAAGAGCAGTGCAGAAAGAACCAACAGAGGTGCAAAAAAAGGCAAGAGAGGTGCAGAAACAGGCAATAAAAGTGGAGAAAGAGGGTACAGGGGTGCAGAAAGAGGCACGAGAGATACAGAAATTTGCAACATAGATACGGAAAGAAGCAAGAGCAGTGCAGAAAGAAGCAAGAGAAGTGCCGAAAGAAGCAAAAGAGGTGGAGAAATAGGGAAGAGGGTGCAGAAAGAGGCAAGAGGGATACAGAAATTTGCAAAAGAGGTGCAGAAACAAGCAAGAGAAGTGCAGATAGAGGCGAGAGAATTGCTGAAAGAAGCAACAGAAGTGTAAAAAGAAGCAAGAGAAGTGCAGAAAGAGGCAAGTGAGGTGCACAAAGAAGCAAGAGCAGTGCAGAAAGAACCAACAGAGGTGCGCAAAGAGGCAAGAGAGGTGCAAAAAGAAGGAAGAGAAGTGCAGAAAGAGGCAAGAGAATTGCTGAAAGAAGCAACAGAGGAGTAGAAAGAAGCAAGAGAAGTGCAGAAAGAGACAAGTGAGGTGCAGAAAGAAGCAAGAGCAGTGCAGAAAGAAGCAAGAGAAGTGCAGAAAGAAGCAAAAGAGATAGAGAAATAGGGAAGAGGGTGCAGAAAGAGGCAAGAGGGAATCATAAATTTGTAAAAGAGGTGTAGAAACAAGCAAGAGAAGTGCAGGAAGAGGCAAGAGGATTGCTGAAAGAAGCAACAGAGGAGTAGAAAGAAGCAAGAGAAGTGCAGAAAGAGAAAAGTGAGGTGCAGAAAGAAGCAAGAGCAGTGCAGAAAAAAACAACAGAGGTGCAAAAAGAGGCAAGAGGGGTGCAGAAAAAGGTCGGAGGGGTACAGAAAGAGGCAAGAGAGGTACAGAAAGAGGCTGGAGGGGTGCACAAAGAAGGAAGAGAAGTGCAGAAAGAGGCAAGAGAATTGCTGAAAGAAGCAACAGAGGTGGTGAAGGAAGCAACAGAAGTGCAGAAAGAGGCAAGTAAGGGGCATAAAGAAGCAAGAGCAGTGCAGAAAGAACCAACAGAGGTGCAAAAAGAGGCAAGAGGGTGCAAAAAGAAGTAAGAGAAGTGCAGAAAGAGGCAAGAGAATTGCTGAAAGAAACAACAGAGGTGTAGAAAGAAGCAAGAGAAGTGCAGAAAGAGACAAGTGAGGTGCAGAAAGAAGCAAGAGCAGTGCAGAAAGAACCAACAGAGGTGCAAAAAGAGGCAAGAGGTGTGCAGAAAAAGATAGAAGGGGTGCAGAAAGAGTCAAGAGAGGTACAGAAAGAGGCTGGAGGGGTGCACAAAGAAGGAAGAGAAGTACAGAAAGAGGCAAGAGAATTGCTGAAAGAAGCAACAGAGGTGTAGAAAGAAGCAACAGAAGTGCAGAAAGAGGCAAGTAAGTTGCATAAAGAAGCAAGAGCAGTGCAGAAAGAGACAAGTGAGGTGCAGAAAGAAGCAAGAGCAGTGCAGAAAGAACCAACAGAGGTGCAAAAAGAGGCAAGAGGGTGCAGAAAAAGGTAGGAGGGGTGAACAAAGAGGAAAGAGAGGTACAGAAAGAGGCAGGAGGGGTGCAGGAAGAAGGAAGAAAAATGCAGAAAGAAGTAACAGAAGTGCTGAAAGAGGCATGAAAGGTGCAGAAAGAGGCAAGAGAGTTGCAAGAAGAAGGAAGAGGGGTGCACAAAGAGGCAACAGGGATGCTGAAAGAAGCAAGTGAGGTGCAGAAAGAGGCAAGAGAAGTGCAGAAAGAGGCAAGAGAGGTGCAGAAACAGGCAAGAGAAGTGCAGAAAGAGTCAAGAGAATTGCTGAAAGAAGCAACAGAGGTGTAGAAAGGAGCAAGAGAAGTGCAGAAAGAGGCAAGTGAGATGCAGAAACAGGCAAGAAAGGTACAGAAAGAGGGAAGACAAATGCAGAAAGAGGCAACAGGGGGGCAGAAAAAAGCAAGACAGGTGTCGAAAGAAGCATGGGAAGTGCAGAATGAAGCAACAGGGGTGCAGAAAGAGGCAAGAGAAGTGCAGAAAGAAGCAACAGAGGTGCAGAAAGAAGCAAGAGAACTGCAGAAAGAGACAAGAGTTGCGGAAACAGGCAAAATAGGTATAGAAAGATGTAACAGAGGTGCAGACAGAGGCAAGAGAGGTGCAGAAAGAAGCAAGATAAGTTCAGAAAGAAGCAACAGAAGTGCAGAAAGAGGGAAGAGGGGTGGAGAGAGAGGCAAGAGGGGTACAGAAAGAAGCAAGTCAGGTGCAGAAAGAAACAAAAGAAGTGCAAAAAGAAGGAACAGAGGTGCAGAAAGAGGCAAAAAAGGTGCAGAAAGACATAAGAGGGGTACAGAAAAAGGCAAGAGAGGTGCAGAAAGAGGGAAGAAGGGTGCAGAAAGAGGCAAGAGGGTACAGAAAGAAGCAAATGAGGAGCAGAAAGAGGCAACAGACATACAGAAAGAGGCAAGAGAGATGCTGAACGTAGAAGTGATTTGCAGAAAGAGGCAAGAGAAGTGCAGAAAAAGAAAGAAATGTGCAGTAAGAAGCAACAGAAATGCAGAAAGAGGCAAGAGAGGCGCAGAGAGAGGCGCAGAAGGAAGCAAGAGAGGCTTGCACACCATTAGTACCAATTTAACACCCACATTTAGCAATAAGTAATAGGTGACCATTCTAGGTTTGCAAAGGGCCTTCCAACACGCTGCAACACTTGTCGCTGCATTTTTGGTAACGTTTGAGCCGTTGGAGCTAGAAACAAGGCTTTTTTGTTCAAATCTACAGATTAGGGAGCAGATGCTGAATTATGTGGCTAATGCGGAAAATGTATATTTGTGCGAAAGTCGGTGCAGCCAAACAGTCACATAATTCCAGTGGCCCTGCGCATACCTCTGACTAGGTCCAGAAGTGCTCCTCAGTGATTCCTTCTTTTTTGTCTCATTGAGTTCATAGTTGAGCTTCTATGGAAACGAGGAAGACTAAACCTGACATTACCACTCCACAACACAGACTACCATACCACATAATTACTCTTCATAACACAAAATCCCACTCTACATAATTCCTATAAAATAAATACCACATACTTTCTATCCACATAATTTTTCTGCACAACTTACCACATAATTCCACTACACACAACATACATCCACTCCACTCCGAAAAACATAAAAAAACGTTTACATTTACATTGCCAATAGCTCTAACTCTCGCAAATGCGAAACCTATAACATTGCAAACACTTCTTTAACTAGTAGTCGCGTTTGCAGAGTGGTGGAGAAAGGGTGCTGGGCCTCTGACCAGCGCTCAGGAATTCCGCTGCGTAGGACTTACAGGAGGTACCAGGAGGGCTGCTTGGCCTCCAAAGTCCCTCAGGAGTAAATTGGACTTCTTCCCCATCCCGTAGTCTGCCAGGAGGCGCGTTTGCAGAGTGGTGGAGAAAGGATGGCATGGCCTCCAAAGACGTCTTAGTAATCCCACTCTGCGGGACTTACTGAAGGTAACAAGAGGGGTAGTGGGCCCCAAGGACATCCTTGGTGGCCAACTACCCCTCCTATTACCTCCAGTTAGTCCCACACAGCAGGATTGCTAAGTTTTCAGAGCAGGCCACGCCCCCTTTGCCCACCACTCTACAAACGCGCTCCCTGGCGCGCTCTTGGATGGGGATTGAAGTCCCCTTCGCTGCTGGGGGTCCTTTAGGGGCCAACTAGCCTACCTCTTACCTCCAGTAAGCCCCACACAGTGGGATTGCAGAGATGTGGACAAAGGCCATGCCCCCTTTCTCCACCACTCTGCAAACGCGCCCCTTGGCGCACTGCTACTCGGGGGATGAAGTCCACTTGTGTCCTGAGGTCCTCAGGACACAAGAGGACCTCATCGCCCCACCACCAGTGCACCAAGAGGCGCATTTGCAGAGTGGTGTAAAAAGGGACGTGGCCTCGGACCACCTCTCTGCAACGCCAGTGGGCGTGTGCAACTTTGCATGCTTGTACTTGTAGTTCCTCATAGTTTTCCCAGGTGGGTGCCGCCATGCCCCTGAAATTATTTCACATCTTACCCAAGTGGGTTGATAGGAGCCCAAGAGACTGCAAACACTGTTAATTCATTGTCCAAACAACATGGACGCCCCCTGCTATCGGTGCAGATCCGGCGCATAGATTGACTATGCGCTATTGGAACTGGATGGTCCGTGTTGTTTGGACAATGAATTAACAGTGTTTGCAGTCTCTTGGGCTCCTATCAACCCACTTGGGTAAGATGTGGAATAATTTCAGGGGCATGGTGGCACCCACCTGGGAAAACTATGAGGAACTACAAGTACAAGCATGCAAAGTTGCACAAGCCCACTGGGGCGGGACTTGTGTTCACATCAACAGGTGTTCCTCATGATTGCTTTGCCTTCGCTCTTTTTTCCTGTGCCCGTGAACAAGGACACTCTGTGTTTGAAACGCGTTGGGCTGTTGATGGTGATTTGGAGGGAGAAACTACTACACTGCAGTCCTCAATTAAAGGTTTTTCAACCTCCCGTGAGCGTCGTCTTCTCTTGGGGCAACCTAACTGTTTGGATTTTAGCGGGTTGCTCGGCCGCGAAGACGCCCCCTGCTATCGGTGCGGATCCGGTGCATAGATTGACTATGCGCTATTGGAACGGGAGGGTCCATGTTGTTTGGACAATGAATTAACAGTGTTTGCAGTCTCTTGGGCTCCTATCAACCCACTTGGGTAAGATGTGGAATAATTTCAGGGGCATGGCGGCACCCACCTGGGAAAACTATGAGGAACTACAAGTACAAGCATGCAAAGTTGCACACGCCCACTGGGGCGGGACTTGTGTTCACATCAACAGGTGTTCCTCATGATTGCTTTGCCTTCGCTCTTTTTTCCTGTGCCCGTGAACAAGGACACTCTGTGTTTGAAACGCGTTGGGCTGTTGATGGTGATTTGGAGGGAGAAACTACTACACTGCAGTCCTCAATTAAAGGTTTTTCAACCTCCCGTGAGCGGCGTCTTCTCTTGGGGCAACCTAACTGTTTGGATTTTAGCGGCTTGCTCGGCCGCGAAGACGCCCCCTGCTATCGGTGCGGATCCGGTGCATAGATTGACTATGCGCTATTGGAACGGGAGGGTCCGTGTTGTTTGGACAATGAATTAACAGTGTTTGCAGTCTCTTGGGCTCCTATCAACCCACTTGGGTAAGATGTGGAATAATTTCAGGGGCATGGCGGCACCCATCTGGGAAAACTATGAGGAACTACAAGTACAAGCATGCAAAGTTGCACACGCCCACTGGGGCGGGACTTGTGTTCACATCAACAGGTGTTCCTCATGATTGCTTTGCCTTCGCTCTTTTTTCCTGTGCCCGTGAACAAGGACACTGTGTTTGAAACGCATTGGGCTGTTGATGGTGATTTGGAGGGAGAAACTACTACACTGCAGTCCTCAATTAAAGGTTTTTCAACCTCCCGTGAGCGGCGTCTTCTCTTGGGGCAACCTAACTGTTTGGATTTTAGTGGCTTGCTCGGCCGCGAAGACGCCCCCTGCTATCGGTGCGGATCCGGCGCATAGATTGACTATGCGCTATTGGAAAGGGAGGGTCCGTGTTGTTTGGACAATGAATTAACAGTGTTTGCAGTCTCTTGGGCTCCTATCAACCCACTTGGGTAAGATGTGGAATAATTTCAGGGGCATGGCGGCACCCACCTGGGAAAACTATGAGGAACTACAAGTACAAGCATGCAAAGTTGCACACGCCCACTGGGGCGGGACTTGTGTTCACATCAACAGGTGTTCCTCATGATTGCTTTGCCTTCGCTCTTTTTTCCTGTGCCCGTGAACAAGGACACTCTGTGTTTGAAACGCGTTGGGCTGTGGTGATTTGGAGGGAGAAACTACTACACTGCAGTCCTCAATTAAAGGTTTTTCAACCTCCCGTGAGCGGCGTCTTCTCTTGGGGCAACCTAACTGTTTGGATTTTAGCGGCTTGCTCGGCCACGAAGACGCCCCCTGCTATCGGTGCGGATCCGGCGCATAGATTGACTATGCGCTATTGGAACGGGAGGGTCCGTGTTGTTTGGACAATGAATTAACAGTGTTTGCAGTCTCTTGGGCTCCTATCAACCCACTTGGGTAAGATGTGGAATAATTTCAGGGGCATGGCGGCACCCACCTGGGAAAACTATGAGGAACTACAAGTACAAGCATGCAAAGTTGCACACGCCCACTGGGGCGGGACTTGTGTTCACATCAACAGGTGTTCCTCATGATTGCTTTGCCTTCGCTCTTTTTTCCTGTGCCCGTGAACAAGGACACTCTGTGTTTGAAACGCGTTGGGCTGTTGATGGTGATTTGGAGGGAGAAACTACTACACTGCAGTCCTCAATTAAAGGTTTTTCAACCTCCCGTGAGCGGCGTCTTCTCTTGGGGCAACCTAACTGTTTGGATTTTAGCGGGTTGCTCGGCCGCGAAGACGCCCCCTGCTATCGGTGCGGATCCGGCGCATAGATTGACTATGCGCTATTGGAACGGGAGGGTCCATGTTGTTTGGACAATGAATTAACAGTGTTTGCAGTCTCTTGGGCTCCTATCAACCCACTTGGGTAAGATGTGGAATAATTTCAGGGGCATGGCGGCACCCACCTGGGAAAACTATGAGGAACTACAAGTACAAGCATGCAAAGTTGCACACGCCCACTGGGGCGGGACTTGTGTTCACATCAACAGGTGTTCCTCATGATTGCTTTGCCTTCGCTCTTTTTTCCTGTGCCCGTGAACAAGGACACTCTGTGTTTGAAATGCGTTGGGCTGTTGATGGTGATTTGGAGGGAGAAACTACTACACTGCAGTCCTCAATTAAAGGTTTTTCAACCTCCCGTGAGCGGCGTCTTCTCTTGGGGCAACCTAACTGTTTGGATTTTAGCGGCTTGCTCGGCCGCGAAGACGCCCCCTGCTATCGGTGCGGATCCGGCGCATAGATTGACTATGCGCTATTGGAACGGGAGGATCCGTGTTGTTTGGACAATGAATTAACAGTGTTTGCAGTCTCTTGGGCTCCTATCAACCCACTTGGGTAAGATGTGGAATAATTTCAGGGGCATGGCGGCACCCACCTGGGAAAACTATGAGGAACTACAAGTACAAGCATGCAAAGTTGCACACGCCCACTGGGGCGGGACTTGTGTTCACATCAACCGGTGTTCCTCATGATTGCTTTGCCTTCGCTCTTTTTTCCTGTGCCCGTGAACAAGGACACTCTGTGTTTGAAACGCGTTGGGCTGTTGATGGTGATTTGGAGGAGAAACTACTACACTGCAGTCCTCAATTAAAGGTTTTTCAACCTCCCTTGAGCGGCGTCTTCTCTTGGGGCAACCTAACTGTTTGGATATATATATATATATATATATATATATATATATATATATATATATATATATATATATATATATATATATATTATCTACTGGCGGTCGCCAGTAGATAGTTATAGTTACAACCTATTATCCATAGGAAATCCGCGACATTCTATTTGAAATAACTCTCTTGCCGGTTGACGTATCTTCGCAAAATTTTCAAACTTTGTGGCCCGCTCCGGTCCGCTCCTACCCTGAAAGTCTCGGGGGATTCGTCAAGCGGGGGCCGAGAAAAAGGGGGTCCCAAAACGCGTTTTCCCCATGCAATTTTCCATAGGAAACTTTAGACACGGCTACAGCCCGAACTGCTGAACGGAATTACACCAAATTTGGCTAAGAGGTAGTTCTTGGTTCAGAAAGAACCCTTTTTGTTAAATGGTGTAAATCCGTTCAGTAGTTGCTGAGAAAATGAAAAGTAAAAAAGATAGATATATCTAGGGCCGCGGATCCTCCCGAGCACGAGCTTTATGTTAATTGGCTGTCAACACTCCAAATCAGGAAGTGTTGGCAGCCATTTTGTCCCTCGGTAGAACCGAGGGACAGAAACAAGTGCGCAAAGCGCACAAAGGGGGCAGGGTAGAAACACCCTGACCCCTAGGTCTGCTCAGGGGGTCCCACAAGGACCCCCTGGGCAAAAAATTTTTTATTTTTTTTAAAAATCAGCAGGTTGCGCTCAGGGAGCGCGAACCCTGCCGAAAAAAAATCGAAGCGCGGTCTCCCGCGCTTCGATGGCAACTGGCCCCGGGTGGGCCAAGTCCCGGGGGCATGCTGGGGGGGTTAATTTTATGTGTGGGGGGCCTCTAAGGGCCCCCAAGCCCGGGGACCACCACCCCCGGGGCTTTATGTACAATGGTGCGGGAGGGCTCTGAGCCCTCCCGGGGCTTCTTTTTTTTTAATTAAAAACCTGTGTGGGGGGGCTTCAGCCCCCCCACACGCCCCGGGGACCACCACCTCCCCGGGGCACTAAGAAAAATTACAATGGGGGTCCGTTTTGGACCCCAGAGCCCCGGGGACCACCACCTCCCGGGGCTGAGCACTGAATGGGAGGGGGCCGCGCGGCCCCCTCCTGGAGCCCTTGATGGCCCTGGGGACCACCACCCCCAGGGCCGGCTCCTGCAGTGTCCCGGGGTGCCTACCCCGGGACACTGCTGTTTGCAATGACAGGACGGGAGCCTTGCGGCTCCCGTCCTGTCATTGCAAACTGCTTTGGATATTGGAAGAGAGAGCAGGGAAACCTGCTCTCTCTTCCAATATCCAAAGCCGATTGCTTTTCCACAAGGGGAGCAGCATGTTAGCTGCTCCCCATGTGTAAAAGCAATGCCGGCTCCCGTAGGACACGGGGAGCCGGCGGGACTGTGGGGGGATTGGGGACCCCCCCACAGTCCCCAACGAGAGTGCCAGCCCCGGGGGATGGGGTCCCCGGGGCAAGTAGTGGCCCGGGAGGGGGCCACGCGGCCCCCCTCCCCCCAAAAAATAATTTTTTTAAAAAAAAACGATCGGGCCCGCAGGCCCCGCCCCTTCCTTCACCACTCTGCAAACGCGCCCCTGGCGCGTTTGCAGAGAGGACAGACTCCCTTGAATACTGGGGGTCCCTGGGGGCCAACTAGCCCACCAGGAACCTCCAGTATGCGCCAGGGGGCTGTCTTGCAGAGAGGTGTACAGAGGCCACGCCCCTTTTTACACCTCTCTGCAACGCAGCTCTATGGCGCTTTTTGGAGGTATATGGTGGGCTAGTTGCACCCCAGGGACCCTCAGGATTCAAGGGAGTTAATCCCCCGACTTAAAACGCGCCACGGGCGCGTTTGCACAGTGGTGAAGGGAGGGGCGGGGCTTCAGGTGACATGTGTGCAAACAGGCCCCGTGGCGCGTTTTAAGATGGGGAATTAAATCCTCTTCAATCCTGAGGGTCCCTGGGGGCCAACTAGCCCAACAGGTACGTCCAGAAAGCGCCACAGAGCTGCGTTGCAGAGAGGTATAAAAGGGGTGTGGCCTCTGTACATGTCTCTGCAACGCAGCCCCTGGCGCATACTGGAGGTTCCTGGTGGGCTAGTTGGCCCGTAGGGACCCTCATGATTCAAGGGGACTTAATCCCCCAACTTAAAACGCACCACGGGGCGCGTTTGCACAGATGTCACCTCAGGCCCCGCCCCCTCCCTTCACCATTGTGCAAATATTCCTCTAAAATCAGCCGAAATACGAATTCCGATTTACTCACCTGTTATCAGGAGAGACCTCAGTGCTGCATCTTTCAGCCCAGTACTGGTCCTGAAAAGTAATTTTAACCGTACTTACCAGTAACTTGAATTTCCTTACATAGGCTAACATTGACTGGTTTCACTTGGAAATTCTTCTAAGTGTGGAGTTTTGGAACTTTAAAATATTCCTCTAAAATCAGCCGAAATACGAATTCCGATTTACTCACCTGCTATCAGGAGAGACCTCAGTGCTGCATCTTTCAGCCCAGTACTGATCCTGAAAAGTAATTTTAACCGTACTTACCGGTAACTTGAATTTCCTTCATAGGCTAACATTGACTGGTTTCACTTGGAAATTCTTCTAAGTGTGGAGTTTTGGAACTTTAAAATATTCCTCTAAAATCAGCCGAAATACGAATTCCGATTTACTCACCTGTTATCAGGAGAGACCTCAGTGCTGCATCTTTCAGCCCAGTACTGATCCTCAAAAGTAATTTTAACCGTACTTACCAGTAACTTGAATTTCCTTCCATAGGATATCATTGCCTGCTTTTTGATGAAAAAGTTTCTAAGTGTTGATTTTTGAAACATACAAATATTCCTCTAAAATCAGCCGAAATCCGAATTCTGATTTACTCACCTATTATCAGGAGAGACCTCAGTGCTGCATCTTTCAGCCCAGTACTGGTCCTGAAAAGTAATTTTAACCGTACTTACCAGTAACTTGAATTTCCTTCCATAGGCTAACATTGACTGGTTTCACTTGGAAATTCTTCTAAGTGTGGAGTTTTGGAACTTTAAAATATTCATCTAAAATCAGCCGAAATACGAATTCCGATTTACTCATCTGTTATCAGGAGAGACCTCAGTGCTGCATCTTTCAGCCCAGTACTGATCCTCAAAAGTAATTTTAACCGTACTTACCAGTAACTTGAATTTCCTTCCATAGGATATCATTGCCTGCTTTTTGCTGAAAAAGTTTCTAAGTGTTGATTTTTGAAACATACAAATATTCCTCTAAAATCAGCCGAAATACGAATTCCGATTTACTCACCTGTTATAAGGAGAGACCTCAGTGCTGTATCTTTCAGCCCAGTACTGGTCCTGAAAAGTAATTTTAACCGTACTTACCAGTAACTTATATTTTCTTCCATAGGAATCCATTGTCTGGTTTTCAGCAGAAAAGTTTCAAAGTGTCGATTTTCACAAACTACAAATATTCCTTAAAAATCGCCTGTATGACTTAAACGCATTCTTTCAACTGTTTACAGGAGATGCACCAGTGCTGGATCCAGGATCCAACACTGAGTAAGAAAAAGTAACGATAACAGTTTTTACCTGCTAAGTGAATTTCCTTCCATAGTATAACATTGGTGATTCTATGAGAAAAAGTTTCTAAGTGTCAACTTTTAAAATACAATAATATTCCTTAAAAATCACGACTGTAACCAAAACGCTTTTACTCAACTGTTTACAGGAGATGTACCAGGACTGAATCTAGGATCCAGTCCTGTGGTTAGAAAAGTAATCCATAAAGTAACTAATTGCATTTAACTAGAAATTCACATTGAGCTGAATGTTGCATTGTGTTTGAAAATGTGTTGCCCATTGCAACAACTGTAACTACTGTACTTAAAAGTCTATTGCCTATGTGCAAAGTATTTAAACTAAAGTAATTCATTCTGAGAAAGTATTTTTTGTAATGTAATGTATAATGTAATTACAATGTAATTTAAAAAATAAAATATGTAAAAGAAATTGTTTCTAAAAATGTAGTAAATCAGTATGAAAAAAATTAATATAAAAATTAATACATTTAAAAATTGTCATTTAAAAAACCTTTGAAATTCACTGAAAAAACCGTAGGTTTCAGGCACGTTATAGTTACAAATTAGCATTTTAAAAACCTTTGAAATTCACTGAAAAAACCATAGGTTTCAGACACGTTATAGTTAGAAATTAGCATTTAAAAAACCTTTGAAATTCACTGAAAAAACCAGAGGTTTTAGGGACAGTTATAGTTAGTTGGACATTGCACTCGTACAAAACCCGTGAAATTCCCCGTTATAGTTAGTTCAGCTAACTATAACTCGCGCCCCGCAATGCACTGCTGATGACGTCACATATTACATCACTCATGACATGGTCAGTGACATCACTGATGACATCACTGATGACATCTCAAATGACATCATCCACGTGATAATCTGATGCAGCTCCTCACACCCTAATATAACCTTTGATACACCCAATCTAAATTACAGAGTGCCATTCGCAAAACCATAGACACTCCAACACCAATAACTACATACCCACTCACTGATTCTTAGGTCTACACACACACATCCACTCACTCACCCGTACAGTCACTCATACTTATGGTCACTCAGTACAGGACTATCATATGCACTCTTACTCCTATATAGACACTCAAACACCGCCACTCATCCATAGAGGTACTCACACACCTAGTCAGTCATGCAAATAATTAAACACACTGCCATTTACTCACCTATACAGTTATACACACACCAGCTCACTTAATCATACAAATACTAGCACATTGTTACGCTCTTATACAATCACTGATACAAGCACACACTCATCCATACAGCCACTATCACAATCACTCACTCTCGCTTATAGCTATTTATATACTCCAATACACATATATACTGCCTTTCACATATTTAGTTACTCACACATGTACCACTGGGACATACATTCACTCACTAACACACTCTTACACACACTTACCCACCCATACAGTCTATCACAGATGCACTCTTGAAACCATCCACCCAGTGAATCACCCACTCACACATCTATGCACAGTCGCACACACCCCATCCACACAAACACTCAGGCACCCATACAGATACTCATAGAACCAATAAATAACCCATATAGACACTCATGTAGCTATTCGCAAATCCATGCATCCACTTACACACCAACAGACGGATACAGACATTCACACAGTTTAGTCACTAACCCATGCATTCAGTAAGATACGTTTAATCCCTCACTTGTAGAGTCAGTCACGCACGTACTAAATCATCCATTCAGACACTTATACACCCACTCATTCTTCAATACGCCTTTCCCTATATATATTAAACATATTTAAACTTTACAGAAACACACAGTCACTGGATGATGTCATCAGTGATGTCATTTGAGATGTCATCAGTGATGTCATCAGTGATGTCACTGACCATGTCATGAGTGATGTAATATGTGACGTCATCAGCAGTGCATTGCGGGGGCGCGAGTTATAGTTAGCTGAACTAACTATAACGGGGGAATTTCACAGGTTTTGTACGAGTGCAATGTCCAACTAACTATAACTGTCCCTAAAACCTCTGGTTTTTTCAGTGAATATATATATATATATACTTTTTCTGTATATAGCACTTGCGCACCTTTTGTTCACTTTGTCACTTTCACTGTTCCGCCACTCTATAGGAGCACCTTATTGGATTGTTTTATTGGTATTGTTGAAATCCTAGTTTCTTCTGTCAAAACAGGATTCATGTTTGATAATTATAAATAAATACAGAAAATGAATAGCACAACCTTACTTGTTAGTAGGCTTTAATATCACTTATGCTGTGGAAGACAACGGCTACACTTCCCCCATTAGGACTGCTTGTGTCTAAAATAATTGTACTGCCCGGGTCCCTGGATTACTGGGTTTCCCCCCTTTTTTGCTTGAATACTGGCCTTGTGACTTTCGACTGGCTCATGTTATTATCGATGGGGGTCACTTATTTTGTTCCTGTCTTATATATAAGTCACTATCCAATGTTCAAGCCATGTTGTGATTGCTATATTGCCTTTAACATTGCTAGCTGTGGAGCTTACGGGTTTGCTTATGATAGCCTACTGTAATTGGAGTCCTACTGCAATATACCAATGTTTTATGCTTTGCCTTTGTCCCCATTGTTATGGTTTGGTACTGTTTGCAGAAAACTAATAAATAAAATATTTTTTTTTAAACCCACCATAAACCCTTTTTGGGATCACGTTGTGTGAGCCCCAAGAAACCTAGGGTTACTTTTAATCAAGTAAGGGGCATAAAGAAGCAAAAGCAGTGCAGAAAGAACCAACAGAGGTGCAAAAAGAGGCAAGAGGGGTGCAAAAAGAAGTAAGAGACATGCAGAAAGAGGCAAGAGAATTGCTGAAAGAAACAACAGAGGTGTAGAAAGAAGCAAGAGAAGTGCAGAAAGAGACAAGTGAGGTGCAGAAAGAAGCAAGAGCAGTGCAGAAAGAACCAACAGAGGTGCAAAAAGAGGCAAGAGGTGTGCAGAAAAAGGTAGGAGGGGTGCACAAAGAGGCAAGAGAGGTACAGAAAAAGGTAGATGGGGTGCCGGAAGAAGGAAGAAAAATGCAGAAAGAAGTAACAGAAGTGCTGAAAGAGGCATGAAAGGTGCAGAAAGAAGCAAGAGCAGTGAGAATGAACCGACAGAGGTGCAAAAAGAGGCAAGAGGGTGCAAAAAGAAGTAAGAGAAGTGCAGAAAGAGGCAAGAGAATTGCTGAAAGAAACAACAGAGGTGTAGAAAGAAGCAAGAGAAGTGCAGAAAGAGACAAGTGAGGTGCAGAAAGAAGCAAGAGCAGTGCAGAAAGAACCAACAGAGGTGCAAAAAGAGGCAAGAGGTGTGCAGAAAAAGGTAGGAGGGGTTCACAAAGAGGCAAGAGAGGTACAGAAAGAGGCAGATGGGGTGCAGGAAGAAGGAAGAAAAATGGAGAAAGAAGTAACAGAAGTACTGAAAGAGGCATGAAAGGTGCAGAAAGAAGCAAGAGCAGTGAGAATGAACCGACAGAGGTGCAAAAAGAGGCAAGAGGTGTGCAAAAAGAAGGAAGAGAAGTGCAGAAGGAGGCAAGAGAATTGCTGAAAGAAGCAACAGAGGAGAAGAAAGAAGCAAGAGAAGTGCAGCAAGAGACAAGTGAGGTGCAAAGAAGCAAGAGCAGTGCAGAAAGAACCAACAGTGGTGCAAAAAGAGGCAAGAGAGGTGCAGAAACAGGCAATAAAAGTGGAGAAAGAGGGTACAGGGGTGCAGAAAGAGGCAAGAGAGATACAGAAATTTGCAACAGAGGTACAGAAAGAAGCAAGAGCAGTGCAGAAAGAAGCAAGAGAAGTGCAGAAAGAGGCAAGTGAGGTGCAGAAAGAAGCAAGAGAGGTGAAAAAAGAAGGAAGAGAAGTGCAGAAAGAGGCAAGACAATTGCTGAAAGAAGCAACAGAGCTATAGAAAGAAGCAAGAGAAGTGCAGAAAGAGGCAAGTGAGGTGCAGAAAGAAGCAAGAGCAGTGCAGAAAGAACCAACAGAGGTGCAAAAAGAGGCAAGAGAGGTGAAAAAAGAAGGAAGAGAAGTGCAGAAAGAGACAAGACAATTGCTGAAAGAAGCAACAGAGGAGTAGAAAGAAGCAAAAGAAGTGCAGAAAGAGACAAGTGAGGTGCAGAAAGAAGCAAGAGAAGTGCAGAAAGAGGCAAGAGAATTGCTGAAAGAAGCAAGAGCAGTGCAGAAAGAACCAACAGAGGTGAAAAAAGAGGCAAGAGGGGTGCAGAAAAAGATAGAAGGGGTGCAGAAAGAGTCAAGAGAGGTACAGAAAGAGGCTGGAGGGGTGCACAAAGAAGGAAGAGAAGTACAGAAAGAGGCAAGAGAATTGCTGAAAGAAGCAACAGAGGTGTAGAAAGAAGCAACAGAAGTGCAGAAAGAGGCAAGTAAGTTGCATAAAGAAGCAAGAGCAGTGCAGAAAGAGACAAGTGAGGTGCAGAAAGAAGCAAGAGCAGTGCAGAAAGAACCAACAGAGGTGCAAAAAGAGGCAAGAGGGGTGCAGAAAAAGGTAGGAGGGGTGAACAAAGAGGAAAGAGAGGTACAGAAAGAGGCAGGAGGGGTGCAGGAAGAAGGAAGAAAAATGCAGAAAGAAGTAACAGAAGTGCTGAAAGAGGCATGAAAGGTTCAGAAAGAGGCAAGAGAGTTGCAAGAAGAAGGAAGAGGGGTGCACAAAGAGGCAACAGGGATGCTGAAAGAAGCAAGTGAGGTGCAGAAAGAGGCAAGAGAAGTGCAGAAAGAGGCAAGAGAGGTGCAGAAACAGGCAAGAGAAGTGCAGAAAGAGTCAAGAGAATTGCTGAAAGAAGCAACAGAGGTGTAGAAAGGAGCAAGAGAAGTGCAGAAAGAGGCAAGTGAGATGCAGAAACAGGCAAGAAAGGTACAGAAAGAGGGAAGACGAATGCAGAAAGAGGCAACAGGGGGCAGAAAAAAGCAAGACAGGTGTAGAAAGAAGCATGGGAAGTGCAGAATGAAGCAACAGGGGTGCAGAAAGAGGCAAGAGAAGTGCAGAAAGAAGCAACAGAGGTGCAGAAAGAAGCAAGAGAACTGCAGAAAGAGACAAGAGTTGCGGAAACAGGCAAAATAGGTATAGAAAGATGTAACAGAGGTGCAGACAGAGGCAAGAGAGGTGCAGAAAGAAGCAAGATAAGTGCAGAAAGAAGCAACAGAAGTGCAGAAAGAGGGAAGAGGGGTGGAGAGAGAGGCAAGAGGGGTACAGAAAGAAGCAAGTCAGGTGCAGAAAGAAACAAAAGAAGTGCAAAAAGAAGGAACAGAGGTGCAGAAAAAGGCAAAAAAGGTGCAGAAAGACATAAGAGGGGTACAGAAAAAGGCAAGAGAGGTGCAGAAAGAGGGAAGAAGGGTGCAGAAAGAGGCAAGAGGGTACAGAAAGAAGCAAATGAGGAGCAGAAAGAGGCAACAGACATACAGAAAGAGGCAAGAGAGATGCTGAACGTAGAAGTGATTTGCAGAAAGAGGCAAGAGAAGTGCAGAAAAAGAAAGAAATGTGCAGTAAGAAGCAACAGAAATGCAGAAAGAGGCAAGAGAGGCGCAGAGAGAGGCGCAGAAGGAAGCAAGAGAGGCTTGCACACCATTAGTACCAATTTAACACCCACATTTAGCAATAAGTAATAGGTGACCATTCTAGGTTTGCAAAGGGCCTTCCAACACGCTGCAACACTTGTCGCTGCATTTTTGGTAACGTTTGAGCCGTTGGAGCTAGATTTTTTTGTTCAAATCTACAGATTAGGGAGCAGATGCTGAATTATGTGGCTAATGCGGAAAATGTATATTTGTGCGAAAGTCGGTGCAGCCAAACAGTCACATAATTCCAGTGGCCCTGCGCATACCTCTGACTAGGTCCAGAAGTGCTCCTCAGTGATTCCTTCTTTTTTTGTCTCATTGAGTTCATAGTTGAGCTTCTATGGAAACGAGGAAGACTAAACCTGACATTACCACTCCACAACACAGACTACCATACCACATAATTACTCTTCATAACACAAAATCCCACTCTACATAATTCCTATAAAATAAATACCACATACTTTCTATCCACATAATTTTACTGCACAACTTACCACATAATTCCACTACACACAACATACATCCACTCCACTCCGAAAAACATAAAAAAACGTTTACATTTACATTGCCAATAGCTCTAACTCTCGCAAATGCGAAACCTATAACATTGCAAACACTTCTTTAACTAGTAGTCGCGTTTGCAGAGTGGTGGAGAAAGGGTGCTGGGCCTCTGACCAGCGCTCAGGAATTCCGCAGCGTAGGACTTACAGGAGGTACCAGGAGGGCTGCTTGGCCTCCAAAGTCCCTCAGGAGTAAATTGGACTTCTTCCCCATCCCGTAGTCTGCCAGGAGGCGCGTTTGCAGAGTGGTGGAGAAAGGATGGTATGGCCTCCAAAGACGTCTTAGTAATCCCACTCTGCGGGACTTACTGAAGGTAACAAGAGGGGTAGTGGGCCCCAAGGACATCCTTGGTGGCCAACTACCCCTCCTATTACCTCCAGTTAGTCCCACACAGCAGGATTGCTAAGTTTTCAGAGCAGGCCACGCCCCCTTTGCCCACCACTCTACAAACGCGCTCCCTGGCGCGCTCTTGGATGGGGATTGAAGTCCCCTTCGCTGCTGGGGGTCCTTTAGGGGCCAACTAGCCTACCTCTTACCTCCAGTAAGCCCCACACAGTGGGATTGCAGAGATGTGGACAAAGGCCACGCCCCCTTTCTCCACCACTCTGCAAACACGCCCCTTGGCGCACTGCTACTCGGGGGATGAAGTCCACTTGTGTCCTGAGGTCCTCAGGACACAAGAGGACCTCATCGCCCCACCACCAGTGCACCAAGAGGCGCATTTGCAGAGTGGTGTAAAAAGGGACGTGGCCTCGGACCACCTCTCTGCAACGCCAGTGGGCGTGTGCAACTTTGCATGCTTGTACTTGTAGTTCCTCATAGTTTTCCCAGGTGGGTGCCGCCATGCCCCTGAAATTATTCCACATCTTACCCAAGTGGGTTGATAGGAGCCCAAGAGACTGCAAACACTGTTAATTCATTGTCCAAACAACATGGACGCCCCCTGCTATCGGTGCGGATCCGGTGCATAGATTGACTATGCGCTATTGGAACGGGAGGATCCGTGTTGTTTGGACAATGAATTAACAGTGTTTGCAGTCTCTTGGGCTCCTATCAACCCACTTGGGTAAGATGTGGAATAATTTCAGGGGCATGGCGGCACCCACCTGGGAAAACTATGAGGAACTACAAGTACAAGCATGCAAAGTTGCACACGCCCACTGGGGCGGGACTTGTGTTCACATCAACAGGTGTTCCTCATGATTGCTTTGCCTTCGCTCTTTTTTCCTGTGCCCGTGAACAAGGACACTCTGTGTTTGAAACGCGTTGGGCTGTTGATGGTGATTTGGAGGGAGAAACTACTACACTGCAGTCCTCAATTAAAGGTTTTTCAACCTCCCGTGAGCGGCGTCTTCTCTTGGGGCAACCTAACTGTTTGGATATATATATATATATATATATATATATATATATATATATATATATATATATATATATATATATATATATATATATATATACTTTTTCTGTATATAGCACTTGCGCACCTTTTGTTCACTTTGTCACTTTCACTGTTCCGCCACTCTATAGGAGCACCTTATTGGATTGTTTTATTGGTATTGTTGAAATCCTAGTTTCTTCTGTCAAAACAGGATTCATGTTTGATAATTATAAATAAATACAGAAAATGAATAGCACAACCTTACTTGTTAGTAGGCTTTAATATCACTTATGCTGTGGAAGACAACGGCTACACTTCCCCCATTAGGACTGCTTGTGTCTAAAATAATTGTACTGCCCGGGTCCCTGGATTACTGGGTTTCCCCCTTTTTTGCTTGAATACTGGCCTTGTGACTTTCGGCTGGCTCATGTTATTATCGATGGGGGTCACTTATTTTGTTCCTGTCTTAGATATAAGTCACTATCCAATGTTGAAGCCATGTTGTGATTGCTATATTGCCTTCAACATTGCTAGCTGTGGAGCTTACGGGTTTGCTTATGATAGCCTACTGTAATTGGAGTCCTACTGCAATATACCAATGTTTTATGCTATGCCTTTGTCCCCATTGTTATGGTTTGGTACTGTTTGCAGAAAACTAATAAATAAAATAATTTTTAAAAAACCCACCATAAACCCTTTTTGGGATCACGTTGTGTGAGCCCCAAGAAACCTAGGGTTACTTTTAATCAATTATTTCTGGGGGGCTGCTGCACTCCCCCTCCCCCACCCCCTCACACACAATACTGTTGTAATATATTAGTGGTACCCATGCCCAGACTAGGACTCCACAAAGAAGGAAAAAAATACAAATTAGCCCATGAAGAACATTATGAGGCGCTTCCTGTTTAGAGCAGTTAGAAATAAATGAGTGGCTCCCGCAGCTCACTGATTATTACTTTTGGCAGCCTTGCACTGCATTTTTTAATTTTATTAGTGCGTGCCCCAGTCCAACTAGGGACTCCCACAGCTTTCCACATAGTTGGGGGCCCGCAGGAGGGAGTCCTATGGCCAATGCTGGCCTACCAGCTCCCCAGCTAGCATCCGCCCTGGGGTGCACTCCGGAGCCGGGCACACTTTTTATTGTTTTATTCGGTTTCTTTACCCTCCTTCCTGTATAAAACTGCAAATATAAATGAAAAAATAAATAAATACATCATAACTCTTAAATTGTATGGATATGGCGTATTAATGGTTAGATGGAATTTCACCCTTTAAGTCTTTATCCCATTCGTTTTTTTCTGTTTCATTTCCTATATTTCCAAGAGGCTCAAGGGAAGTACTAAAACAAAACTGATGGAACTCTGTACATGTACATTTAAAGGGAGCTAGGCTTGACAAAGCGTAAAAGATGCCAGAATTATTCCTCAGGCGCCACACTTTTTCAGGGCTTGTGCTTGTATTTTAAAATTAATTTACATGTTTTGCAGGAAGCCTGACTTTTTATTACTGAAGAGGCAGATAACACAGCTATAAGACTAGATAGCTGTAGGTTCTGGAGCGCCTTCGTTTCTCTTTTGCTGGAATCATTTAATTTAGAAACAGAAGCTTGTACTTAGTGATACACACATGGCGGTTTTGACAAGGGCCCCATAAAACATCTGACATATCAGCTAAGCCTTTATGGTTTAGCAGTAAAATACTTGTGCTCAGATTTACAAAGAGCTGACATAACGCACAGCAGCAAGCAAAGATGCTGTGCTGCATTGGGTAAACTAGAAAGACCAGAACTGTGCCATTTTGATACATAGGCGGCACAGTTCAGCTCACTTTCTACGCAGGAGCTCTTCCAGCAGGCATGCACCAATTCAGGCACCCTTCCCCATAGTGCAAAAGAACTGCATTGTGGTCAGCATAGTTTTTGAGCAGGAGGAGTCCCTTACTGTACAAAAACTGTGCTTTAAGACATTTCCCTCTTTGTATGTGTGCTGTAAAATGCAGCACACATACAAAGAGGGAAAAAACCATGGATAAACAAAAATATTCTTCCTCATTATGATAGCCTCAGAGAGGCTCAGGATTTTGGCGGAAATCCATGTCTACAATTCTTCGTAGATATGAATTTGGGTCACAATCCATGGGTAAATGCACGGGAGCACCCATGCAACACCCATGGAATGCCCCCTTGGCGCAAAGTAATGCATATCAGTGCATTGAGCTGCTTTGCATTACTTTTAGTTACAAACCGAAGCAAATCAATATTTGAACTAGTTTGTAAATACCAGCCTGGATTTTCCATTGGGTCTGCATTAAAAAAGTAGCACAAATCTGACGTAAAATCTTTGTTAATCTGGGCCCTTGCCTCCTTATTGTCAACATAATTTAGAAGGGGGTTGTCATTGCTTTTGTATGCATTAAATTCTGGCCTTTAGTTGATGAAGAAATATGATGGTAATGAAAGATTGAAAAAACAGTACACAGCACGAAAATTGATGCCTCTGCATGTTAAAAGTACTGCCAACGTCTCCCATCAGTGTAGGGGAAGGCAGCCCAGCCAGCTTGAGGTCAGTAATGGAGTCCTTTACATTGGACAACAGTTCAATCTGTTATTTAGAGCACATCGGATAGGAGAAAGTGAGCCATTACTTACTGGTAATCTTCGTTACCCCAATTAAGGACCTCCTTGTCCCTGTCATTGCTATATGAGGTGGTCCGTCTCCTGACAGGCACCTTAACACTCTAGTCTTTTTTTTTTGTTTAACTATATAAAGGTCCCTCCCACCCGCTTCCATGCCTGCTAGTAACAAGACCAGACAAGCAGCAGAGGGGGAAGGGAGGGCACATGACTGGGAAGAGGAGTACCTTAATTGGGGTAAAGAAGATTACCGCTAATTAATGGTTCATTACCCCCTCATAGGACATCCTTGTCCCAGTCATTACTATATGAGGACTTCACAAGCCCAATAGACCAAACTTGGCACAGAAAAAGCAGAAAAACCATTACTTTAAAAAATCAAGCTTATATCATTGCTGCCTTCACAACACCAACAGCAAAATTATCCACTGAAGCATGCAAGACATCGAAGCAATAGCGGTTAATAAAAGTGTGATGAGACTTCCAGGTGGCAGCTCGACAGATCTCCAGAACAGAGAGCCCTGCAGCCTCAGCCAATGAAGCTGAATCAGACCTGGTAGAACACCCCTGAACATGAACTGTATAAGTCAGATGCAAGACTCATAAATCACCTGCCGTACCCATCTACTGAGAGTGGAGGTAGCAACTTTTTTCCCTTTAGTAAAAATGCCAAAGAGACACACAAATGCTAAAGAAACAATTGATGGACGGAATGCTGAACAATGCAAACATTCACCCCCAGTCACAAGGATCTGGGTTTAATCCATCATTCTTTTGCTCACCACGGCACCCCAGTTTGGACCCAGCTATATGCAAATCAGGCTTGACCCTGTGCCTCATGGGAACAGTCCAGCCCGAACTGCCAAGCCAGGTCCTCCCTGGACAGGAAACAAGCATCCTGGGACCAGTTTCAGGGCATCACCCTTCATCAGCCAGGCTAGCTTGAATCCAGTGGCGCAGTGAGCACGAGACCCACGTCTGGGCATACCCTTCCCACTTAGGGCGACAAATGCTAAAGAAACAATTGACGGACGGAATGCTGAACAATGCAAACACGATACAAAAGGGGATGATGGACGGAACGTTTGAGCCAATAAAACACTCACCCCCAGTCAACTGATCTGGGTTTAATCCATCATCATTCTTTAGCTCACTCCACCACCCCAGTTCAGACATGGCCATATGCAAATCAGTCTGACCCTGTGCCTCATAGGAACAGTCCAGCCCGAACTGCCAAGCCATGTCTTCCCTGGACCAGAAACAAGCATCCTAGGACCGGTTTCTGGCATTTCAGCCGTCATCAGCCAGGCTTGCTTGAATCCAGTGGCAAAGTGAGCAAGGGACCCACGTCTGGGCATACCCCGCCAACTTAGGGCGACCAAAGCGATACAAAGGGGATGATGGACGGAACGTTTGAGCCAATCAAACACTCACCCCCAGTCAACTGATCTGGGTTTAATCCATCATCATTCTTTAGCTCACTCCACCACCCCAGTTCAGACATGGCCATATGCAAATCAGTCTGACCCTGTGCCTCATGGGAACAGTCCAGCAAACATTCACCCCCAGTCACAAGAATCTGGGTTTAATCCATCATTCTTTTGCTGGACTGTTCCCATTAGGCGCAGGGTCAAGACTGATTTGCATATGGCTGGGTCCAAACTGGAATGGCATGGTGAGCAAAAAAACGATGGATTTAGGCCCAGATCTTTGTACTGGGGTGAATGTATGACATTGTTCTGCATTCTGTCCATCAATTGTTGTTTTTGCATTTGTCACCCCGAGTGGGACGGGTATGCCCAGACGTGGGTCCCGTGCTCTCCATGCCACTGGAGTCAAGCTATCCTGGCTGATGAGGGCTGAAAGCCCGAAACCGGTCCTAGGATGCTTGTTTCCAGTCCAGGGAGGGCCTAGCCTGGCACTTCGGGCTGGACTGTTCCCATTGGGCGCAGGGTCAAGACTGATTTGCATATGGCTGGGTCCAAACTGGAATGGCATGGTGAGCAAAAAAACGATGGATTTAGGCCCAGATCTTTGTACTGGGGTGAATGTATGACATTGTTCTGCATTCTGTCCATCAATTGTTGTTTTTGCATTTGTCACCCCGAGTGGGACGGGTATGCCCAGACGTGGGTCCCGTGCTCTCCATGCCACTGGAGTCAAGCTATCCTGGCTGATGAGGGCTGAAAGCCCGAAACCGGTCCTAGGATGCTTGCTTCCAGTCCAGGGAGGGCCTAGCCTGGCAGTTCGGGCTGGACTGTTCCCATTGGGCGCAGGGTCAAGACTGATTTGCATATGGCTGGGTCCAAACTGGAATGGCATGGTGAGCAAAAAAACGATGGATTTAGGCCCAGATCTTTGTACTGGGGTGAATGTATGACATTGTTCTGCATTCTGTCCATCAATTGTTGTTTTTGCAAAAGAGACACACAAAGCAGTAGAAAGGTGAAAGTCATGTGTGCATTGCAAATATATCTGATGAGCCCACAGCACATCCCAAGTGGATGAAACATGATCATCACTGCCCTCAGGAAAAAGTGGGAGTATAACCTCCTGCTGTAAATGGAACTGGGAATATATGTTAGGAACAAAAGCTGGGTCCAACTTGAAAATAACTTTATCAGGCAGGATTTGCATATAGGGATAGGACTTCAATAAAGCCCCCAACTCTCACAGCCTTCGGACTGAAGTAATAGCCTAAAGAAAAGCCATTTTAGCTGATAACAAAATCAAGTATGCCTCAAGAAAAGACTCAAAAGGGGGCATTTGTAGGCCCTGAAGAACAGTAGGCAATTCCCATGAAGGAACAATTACTGGAGATACCTGGCTCCGGAGCTGAAAACTCTTCAACAGATGGACCACCAAAGGAGCAATGCATTCCAGATCCACCCCAGATCCCCTACAAGCTTTAATTGCTACCATCTGAGTGGTCAAGGTAGAGGGGGCCAAATTATTTAAAAAAACATCAATTTCATTATACGGAGACAGAGTTGTGATAGAACTGGATACTAAAGTGGTTACAGAATTACAGGCAACCTGACAAAGACTCCCTGCAACAAACGAAGTAACAGAGGGAACCAAAGGCAATGAGGCCAAAAGGGGCAATCGAGATCACCGACACCCGAATCTTCTGCAGCAGCCTGGGAAGGAGGGGAATTGGAGGGCATACATACAGAAGACCCATGAGCAAGGAATCGAAAGGGCATCCACTGTCTGAGGACAAACCACCTCCAAACAAAACCTCGGAAGGAGGGCATTGTGAGGAGAAGCAAAAAGGTTGAGCTATGATTCCTCAAACAGGTGACAAATGTCGAAGAAGAAAGACCTTGACAGATGGTTAAGGACAGAGGAGGGCATATTGAGGATCAAGCTGTCGACATGATAATTGAATCTGTTAAAACTGGATAATGATTTAAAGAACCCATTGGTCCAAAGTCAGCTGGAGCCACTTATCCAGGAAAAACCAAAGCCTGGCCCCAACTTCGTGATAGTCATTTTTGACTTGCTGCCTGGGGTAGTTGATTCTGGGGTCAGGATTTACTGGCAAACGAGGCTCACTGACATGAGCCCAGCCACGAAAGGGATTTTAAGAGGCCAAAGTATTCTGGAAATTCTGTTTGTGAAAGAAACACTTCTTCTTTTGGACTAATTGAAAAAGCTTTAGAATCTTCTTCTCCTCAGTCAATCTCTGAACTATAATGTTCAAATTGTCCCCAAATAACTTAGGACCTTCAAATGGCAATTTATGAATCAACATACGCCCTGCCAGAGCAGCCCCTGAAGAGGAGGAAAAGGCCCACTGGGTATCAAAAGTGACATCAGACAGGAATTGAGCCAACACCTCCATATGAGCCAGGACAGGTGTTGGGTCACCTTGGTTCTGAAGGCAATCAAACAACTGCTCAAAGTCCTTAATTAGAATCTGAGATGCATATGCCGAATACGTACTGGCCCTTATTCCAAAATTAGAGGCTGCATAAGCCCTCTTTTAAACCGCCTCAAACTTTTTTTCAACTGGATCCGAAAGGGTCGCCTCCTCAGATGACAAAGAAGAGGAAGACGCCAAAGAAGACAAAATGGAGTTGACCTTTTACACTCTGTGGATACTGATCCTCAAATTGAGCCAATAGATATTGTTTGCTCAAAAAACAGGGAATGCCTTGATTATCGACATCCTTCCATTCCTTAGCAGGAATTTCTTTTATATAATGTTGTGCATAGGCAAATCGTCCACCACTGAAGAACTGTACTGTGAAAAAAGCCCATCGGCTACTAGGGTGTTTGGTTCAAAGCCAAGCACCTCGCGAATATGTGCCAGCATATCATAAAAAACCTTCCCCTGCACATATTTGCCCTAAGGCCGTGGTACTCATAGTACGGCCCGCGGGCCGCCAGCGGCCCGGCAGACCTTCATTGGCGGCCCACGGACCTTGCCTTGCAGTTTCCACGGCTGGCAGTAAACATAGAAGATGACCGCAGGAGCATACGTAGTGAATACGTATTAAATAGGTATTCACTACGTATGCTCCTGCGGCCTTCTTCTGTGTTTACTGCCGGCCCCTGTGACGTCAGGGCACCTTCGGAAAGCTTCACAAATGGCCCTTTAAAAGTCAGCTGTAAGCGCTTTCACAGCTGACTTTTAAAAGGGCCTTTTGGGAAGCTTCCTAGTTTGGACAAAGACAGATAGAGGCGCAGAGACAGACAGAGGCGCAGAGACAGACAGAGGCGCAGAGACAGATAGAGTCAGAGAGACAGATAGTTAACTAGTTAACTAGAGTGTGCAGTCGCATAGCGAGGATGTCGAGTGTGGTTTTAAACTCAAGTTTAAAACCACACTCGACATCCTCGCTATGCGACTTTAGGTCTTTTGATTTCGAGCCATGCCCCAATATTTAACCTGCTTAAAACTCAAGGCGCGTGCACACACTAGTTAACTAGAGTGTGCACGCGCCTTGAGTTTTCAGCAGGTTAAATATTGGGGCATGGCTGGAAGTCAAAAGACCTAAAGTCGCATAGCAAGGATGTCGAGTGTGGTTTTAAACTTGAGTATGTCCGCACCATGTGTCCTTAGCAGACTGGACACTGTGGCATACTTATTAGGTAGACTGAGGGAGAGTGTGTTGGTGAATGCATGGCATTGATATTGTGCTAATCTCGATGGTACAATTTAAACACACCAAATGATGTATGTCTATTTCCACAGATAAAATTGTAAGCAACGACAGTGCTATATGAAGGGACAGAAATTATATATGATACACATCCCTATGACTCAGTGGGAGCTGGTATGTGGCCCCATGGCTCCCGCTAGGTAAATACCACGAATTTTAACACAGGACCAGTCGCTAATATCTAGCCTCTCGTCCGTTTTTTAATCCATACCTGTACTGAAGGGAGCCTGAAGTTGGGGGTGTTTTCTCTAACCAAAATCTTTTTTTCTTTATGTGTCTGTCAGTCACTCTTTTTGTTGTTAGATGTCCAGGGAGGTGATTGTTGACCTCGGTTGCACTGACGAAATTGCCGCTAATATATAACTGGCAATGAAACATGTAGGCCGTCCTTGAAGTGGTCTACAACATGCTGTGTTTTTAACCTTGTGCAGACCCACAGTTCGGAATAAAAGTGACAAGGTTGCGTGTGAGTCTAGCCCAATTTTAATAGAGGCTTCTCGAGTCTCATTTTTTCACGGAGTTCTTGATTCTTTCTTTCACACTTTTTTCCTTCACTGGACACATTACACTTGTTTTCATTTGAGAAAGTTATCAATGATGACAAAAACGTGGGCAAGCTGGTGAGAACCTACCAGTAGCTCCTCTGGTGGTGCGCACGTGAGATACTTTCTCTTTTCTCTACACATTTTTCTAGCACACATACACTTAAACATGTTTTGTTCTGAGTGAATTGACTGACCACTTTTCTTTCTTTACTTTTTCTTTTTCTATAACTGTTTTAAAACCAGTGGGCATGGAGGATTTGGCTGTATTGTGCTATTGAATAGCTGGCCGTGGGCATAGATAAGAATATCTTCCTCACTCTAATCCTATAGACAATAAATAATTGAGAAAGTGCCTGCTAATGCCAAATCTTTGATGTATGAATAGATGTTGATTGGAGGGTGATCTGGCACGTTTTTGCCCTCTATAGCTCTTTATTGAAAGCATAGAAAAATAATTAAACAACAATTTTTAATAGTTATTAAAAAGTCAATTTAATGGTGAAGTTGGATTTTTAATAAATCTAAAGGATAGGGAGAGAACAGGATGCCAAGATAATACTGGTGTAACCACTGTCTGGTTGCTGGAGATCCCCTGCTTTTGTCCTATCAGACCTCCGTCTCTGGGTTTATTGAGGATACAGTGGCTGCTAGAAATTGAATTTTACAGTTAGATGTGATAGGACACTAGGATTACTCTGTTACATGGCCAGGTTAGGCCCGTGAAGAAACACTGCCATTTTACATGTACACATTTTTTAAGTTGTCTTCTTTTCTGCACAATGACTTTTGACACACATTTGCTTGCATGACAGTGCAGGATTCATTCTATGAAACCACATTGCGTACAATTCCACTTCGTAAGTACACTATCATGACACCTTGAACATTTAGTATAAGGCCTAGACACACATTGTGCAAATTTTGTTGTTTGTTATTCATCCATGAGGCAACATGGCTATCATAAAGACAATAAGCAAAAGTCAGCCCGGCTGAAGCCTCGACACAGAAGCATGGATAATGTTATTATAAATACACACACATTTCAGTGCTCAGTTTAGAGGAGAACCTGGCTGTCATTGCAAGGTGTAGCTGATTCCTGTTTACCCTCTGAGAAGAGGGATGTCCAACTTGTGACCAAGACGGGGACCTACATACCTTGCCTACAGGTAATGGGGAGTTAGATCATCTAGTAGGGGGTTCTTGGCAGAACACCCGTCCTAGGCAACTAACTAGGTTAGGGAGCGCATAGTAGTGTACACTATACCCAGTACTCATATGCCCACGTATATTATCTGTTTTAGCACAATGGTGGAATTCTTCATCCTTTTCACTGTTCTTATATTTCTAATCACTTTTATCTGCTGCTGTCTATTAATCATTACAGCGCATATCTTTTATACAAGAATCACAATGGTTCAATAAATATTGAAAACGCCCCTTTGTGTATTTCTTGTGTATCTCTCTGAGTGAGCACAAATGACTGAGAGAAAAGGTCCTAAATCTGTTACCACGATTCCTGGGGGAGTCAGGTTTGTCATGTTCTGAGGTTGCCCAAACCATTTGTTTCCTTGCCAGGTTTAAGGGTGGCACTGGGAGCTAGCAGGTCTATAGGCCACAATATCCTGACTGGGGAATGCATTGAATCAGTCTGACACCATCCCAAAGTTTATGTTGTCGAACAAATGAACACCATGCACACACACACACACACACACGCACAAACACCTAGCCTTCAGAGCCCATGTTTATCATTGCTGAAGACTTTCACCATCCTGAAAATGCCCAAAGTTGGTAGGGTTGGCACCAGGAACTTATACCCTACTGATAACAGCATTTTCAGGATTCATTCTCACACACTAGAGTGCTAGGCATGAATGTGACATCCCTAGGCATCCACTTCAGAACACTTTCTGCACCTGTGGAAGATCAGAAGAGGACTGTAATGCTGTCTGTGACCTGGGAAGAGCCCTGAAGGATTGGACCTAATCCCTCTTGTACCAAGACAAATAAATGGACTCCAAGGGTCAGTTAGCTGACCTCCTCTGTGGCTACAGGGACACAACAAGCTGCAAGAGGCCTTTCCCTGCAAGTACCCAGATGATCAATGGAAACTGGACCTGAACCGGATTCTGCTGTTGACCTCTGTCTGACACCCTGTGAATCCCTAAGTGCCTCCTTTTAGAAGTGTGCTCCTTAATATGGATTTGGACTTAAAGGACTAAGTTTGAAGGTAAAATATTCGACCAGGACAACGTGGTTAGTGCATCCAGCTCTTAAGTCTTGGTCTACTGTGACTATTGACTGTAATTGGGTCATTGTGCTTTTTGGCACTATTTCTACTCAAAACTTTAACTATTCATATCTCTGATTCACTTTATTGGATTTTTGTCATTTTGGTGTAAGTAAGTAAGTTATATTTTCTAAAGCGCATGAATGCTGAGGCGTCTTAACGCTAACATACTATCACTGATCAGGTATAAGAGGAAACTTGCTTGACGCTGGAAACAAAGAGCCAGGTGTAGGAAGGTAGGATCCTTCTGCATGTGTACCCCCACTTTTTGCCTGGTGCTAAGCTGTTTTTCGACTAGTCTGACTGGGATCCTGCTAATCAGGACCCCAGTCTATCTGCTTTCTCCCTAAACTGTTATGCTATGTACTTCGGTATACTCCAGATTGGATACTGGGGTACCCTTGTCAATCCCTAGTATATGGTACCCATGTACCCAGGGCATAGGTACCCAAGAGGCCTCCCATGGGCGGAAGCATGTATTATGCCACCCATGAGAGGCCATGCAAAATGGAACTACAGGTCTGCCACTGCAGCCTGTGTAAGTCGGTGCATGCACCACTTACTTAAGATATAGGTTTACTATATCTAAGGGTTACTGCACTTAAATCCTATGTCACCCCTCTAGCGAGCTTCGTTGGGTCCCTGGTGTTCCCGATACCAGCCTTCTAGTCCCGGGCAGCACAAAATGGTTGCTGCCGACCAGAGACACATTTCTGCCCTCCTGCTGCTGAGCCAAGCTCGAGCAGGGGAAGGCAGAACAATAGGCATCCTCTCACAGGGAGTTGTGACCACCTCCCAGACAGGATTTAGTGTATTAGGGCTGGGTGTGTGAGCTTGCCAGCGACCGAAAGTCTGCATGAGGGGCACATTTGGTGCCCCTGTGCATAGTCCAGTTCAAACCAGTCCTGGGAGCTGTTGGCTCCTGCTCTGATGCGAAACTGGACAAAGGACATGGGAGTAACCTCCCCACTGTCCAGACCCTCCCCTGGGAGGGTCCCCTGAATCTGTCCAACCCTCTCCCATGGGTACAAATGGGCTTACCTGGCTGTAGAACCCTAGATTCGACATGGACAAGATTCTGAACCAGAAACCACTGAGCTTCCACCGTTTGGACACTCTGGACTTCACTGGACTTCGTTTGGGCCCGACTTCATCTCCCTCTCAGTCTGAAGCATTGTCTGTGCCTTTACACCATACATGATCCAACCAGTACCTGTGGAGCATCAAGGACAACCAAAGATATCTCCCTTGGAGTGAAGGAGTCACTCCCCTGCATTTGCAGGCACCACAACACTGCTGTCTGGTCTGCTGACCCTGAGCCCCTACAGACTCTGAAGGATTCAGCAGCACAGGAGGTGGGTTTCTATATCCCTTGAGGTCCAAGCTGCCCTCTCACCAAGTTTGAGATCAGAATCCCTCGTGGGGGCTGCAATACCCGAACCCCTGTGCACCGCGTACATTTGCAGATGCATATGCTTGTTGGCGTTTTCCGAACAAGTGCATTGGGCTCCGAGTAGCCCCAACCTCTGGCACCATTTCTTACCAAGAACTCTGACCTCCTCACACCGAGTGCTTTGTGGGCTGTTGTTTGGTGAAATCGCTCAAGGTCCTCTTGCGACTCCTGTGCCTCCGGCCTGTGGGTCCACTTGAGGGTCAACTTTGCTTTTCTTAGGCTCCCCTGGTTGCTCCAGGCTTGCCCTGGGATGCCCCTTGCTGTGGTGAGTCTCCTGGGCCTTGCTGGTCCAAACCGTACACATCCTTGTCCTACTGTGTGGGTTGCCATTGCCAAGGCTTGTTGGTGCTCCCGCTGGACACCGACCCCTCAGTACTCAACATCCTTTGTGGGACAGCTCGTATCCGGCTCCTGGTCATCCTCAATGTCTCCTTGTCCCCGTAGCTGCAGAGTCAAGAACTCCATCAACACACCTGAAGCACCCGACATCAGTGGGCATTCGTCTACCGAGCCCTTGGTCACTCCTGAATGACCCAGACTTTATCCCCTCTGCTTTCAGGTACTCTTTAACAAGAATCCACCTTTGGATTCCAACGGACACTTTTCTTCCTTCCAGCAGCGGCTCTTCTTCCAAGTCCCACATTGGGTTTGACAGCGGTTTCTGACGCCACTTCAAACCTATGCACCTGGCTTCCCTGGGATAGGTAACTTGGGTATCTCAGTATCCCCAGGTGGGGTGGCTCTCCAACCTCCAAACTTCCACGGGGTTTCTTCGAAGTCCACTGGGAAGGGTCCTTAAACTCTAAAACTTCAACCGAGACTTTCCCATAGAATTGTACGGAGCACGCAGTCATGTTCCCACACTGCACCCGTCCTCCGTGGGGTCCCTACTTACTCACCTTGGGTGGTTCCTTGGGGTCCCAGTGATTCTACAACCTCTAGACACTGTCTTGATTCGAGTCGTGGTTCTTATACCACTATTTTAATATATGGTTTGGTGCCCTCCTTGGGCCCACTGTGTATTAGTGCTATTTACTGTCATTTCTGTGCTTAAGTATTGTGTGCTTTGTGATTATCTCCGTGTAGGACATACTGTGTCGTACTAGAGACTGTTATATTAATAAATACATATTTTTATAACTACTGTGTGGTTCTCCTTTCATTTAACCAATACTATAAGGTTGGATTCTGGTAAAACAAGCTGCTTAACATTCCTTAAAGACTAAGCCTGAAGGCTGCTCTCCACAGTTACCACTTGGATAGTTTTCTAAGGTTATCTTCGATCTCTTAAATCACCATAAGGGTTGTTTGGACTGGTGCAAGGTGCCCACTTTAATTAGTGGGCAGCATATACCAGGCCATCTTCTCACATTGGAGGCAGCGGTGGGATTGAAGCCTGCATTGTTTTACCAGATAAATCTTTGTATTGATTAACTGAAAAACCACTAGTACTAGTTACATATAATACTAGTTTAGAATAAGTAAGTTCTCCTGAACTTAGGGTTGGGTAAGTCAAGGGTCGAGCACACCCTTTCTCCAACCTCAGAGAGTTTAGTTTCTATTAGGTTAGGTAGGTGCAACACCTCACCACACTTAGTATGTCTACTAAAGGAGATGCCAGTGGCTCTCTGCCTTCTAGATACAGTGAGCTTTCATTCCAGGAATTGAAAGCCCTTCGTGCCTCTAGAAATTTGAAGACAGGGAGAAGTGCCAACACTCAACGTCTGATAGAGATGTTACTGTTAGATGACCTAAGAAAGTCTCCTGGGTCAGATGAGCAGGACAGAGTGGGTGGGACAGGGAATGAAGACAGGTCAGGAGGTGACACCTTTTATAACCTAGAATCTAACCCTGACCAGGGGGAACCTGTTGGCTCCCCCCTGGATAACTCAGATCTTCAAGAGGAGGATGGAGGAGGCCATGCAGGTCCCCCCTTTACTCCTCCTGGAAGAGTGCAGAGTCTACCAAGGAGATCTAGATCTCCCTCTGCAGAGTCTAATCATTCAGGACAGTCTGTAGAGACCTCTTGTTAGACTTGGCATCTTTTGGCGTGTTTCCCCTGACTTTTTGCTTTCTAACCTCCCGTTTTTGACTCTGTTTTTGCTGGTGTAATGATTCTGCGCACTTTCCTCACTGCTGTCCAGTGGGAAAGTGCAAGTGCTCCTGTATAAAATGTGTATGGATTGGTATTTCCATGATTGGCCTATTTGATCTATGTGTCGGTCCCTAGTAAAGTGCACTGCGAGTGCCAGGGCCTATAGATCAAATGCTGTTGGTGGGCTGCAGCACTAGATTGTGCCACCCCCGCAAACAGCCCGTAAAGTGTAACTCAGGCCTGCCATTGCAGAGCCTGTGCGCAGCCTGGGGCTGCCATGTCGACTTGCCAAGTGCACACACTTGCAAGTCCCTAAACCTTCCCTTTTCTACATGTTAGTCACCCCTAAGGTAGGCCCAAGGTACCCCTGTGGGCAGGGTGCATTGTATGTGAAAGGTAGGACATGCCCTGGTGTGTGTGGCATGTCCTGATAGTGACTTACAGCCTACTTCGTTTTTCACTATTGCAAGGCTACCTGTTCCCCATAGGCCAGAATGGGCAGTTTTGATTATTACATCCTATGATCCTAACTGACCCAGGGAACATGGTAGAAATTTGAGTTTAGTATGCCTGAACTCAGAATGATAAAATGCATCTTTTAGTGAAGTTGGTTTTAACATTCTGTGTTTGAAAATACCACTTTTAGAAAGTAGGTATTTTCTTGTCTAACCATCCAAGCCTGCCTCTGCTAGATTGTGTATTCCTTGTCTGGAGTGTGAGTGACAGGGGCTGGGGGATTCCAGGAGACAGGGTGGGACAGCACAGGGCTGAATAGCAACATCTACATGCAGATGGGTGGGAGGAGTTGCACCTGGGACCTGCATAGGAAGGACAGTGCCTTCCCTCCACAATGCTGGCTCCACCTCCTGTGGTGCGTCTGATGTCCCTGGCCTACTCTCTGAAAGGAAAGAAGGAGACTTGTCAACAAAGTGCTCCAGGACTGACCAGAACTGGTTTGGACTAGGCAAAGGCCTCTCTGCCTTCAGAGAACAAAGAGAAATTGAGGATAAAAAGGGGGACCCAAACCCCAGAACTTTAGATCTCGCTGGAATCAAGGAACCTGCCAAGACGAAGAGCTGGAAGTGCTGCCAGGAGGAGTACTGCCCCTTTGCTGTGTTGTTGCTTTGTTGGGTTGGCCTGCAGCTGCTGCTTCTGCCTTGGGCAGTGAAAGGACTGGACTGAACTTTCTACTACTTGTGCTGAGAATCTCCAAGGGCCTGAAACCGAGCTGGCCTCCTGTTAAGAAGTCTCAGGGACTGCAAAGACTTAACAACCCTCTGGGTACCGCTTCTGGAACTGCTGTTTCAGTTGCTACAGAGGAAGGGAACCGCAACCGACTCCGTCAACCGACTCCATCGCTGGCCCGGTGTCCTGTTTGCACCGCAGACCGCACCGTCCGCATCTCGCACCGCAACCCTGGTCTCACCGGCGACGACGTCCGACGCCATCGCCACCGAGCCGCTGCTTGCACCGTGACCTGTGGGCACCGCAGTTCGCATCGCATCGCTTCACTGTGCCAGCCGGACCAGACCGACGCTGTCGCTGCAACTGGCTCAACAATCGTGACTGCATCGCAGTTGGGGCACCGCTCGCATGCTTCGCGACGCACCGCTCCGACTCGCACCGCTGTCCGACGCCAGCTCCCGCACTCCGGCTTGGTCGCCTGCATCGCAACCTGCCAGCACCACATCGAGCACCGTCTCACCCTGCCCCGCACGCCTTGGACTCACCGACTCCGTCTGCACGATTGTCACCGAGCCGCTGCCTGCACCGCATCGAGAGGCCACCGCGCCCTGCACCGCTTCCATCTTGCACCGCAACCGCGACGTACGCCGCCCGGCTCGCACCCTCCGTGCCAGCCACAACGAGAAAGGTAATGTGACCGAGTCTGTTCACGACTCTGCCGGCCCGTATCGACGCGGTCGGCTGGAACTGTTAGACTCTGTTGTTTTCAGCATCGCGGTAGACTCGGACGGAGATACCGACTCGTACGAACTTTGTTTTTCACGATTTCTACAAAGAAGAAGTTATCTTACAAAGTATTCATTTTTAAAGTATTTGTATTGTGGATTTTTATCGTATTTGGTCTTGTTTTAAGTATATAAAAATATTGGATATTTTTCTAAACTGGTGTGGTGTCCGTTTGTAGTGCTTACATTGTATTACTGTTGGTTATGTGCAAATGCTTTACACGCTGCCTCTAAGATAAGCCTGACTGCTCGTGCCAAGCTACCAAGGGGGTGAGCAGGGGTTATTTTAGGAGTGTAACTCCCTTATCCTGACTAGAGTGGTGGTTTCTGCCTGGCTTTGGCACATGCCCTAGCCTACCAAAAATACCATTTCTAACACCTCTGTATCTAGCAAGAGGAACCACTCTTATGATAGGGAATACCAATTGCTTGAACTTGAGAAAGCTAGGCTTAGGCTCAGGCAAGAGCAATTGGCCATTGATAAAGAGTCCCTAGAAGTCCAGAGAGCTAGAAAAAAATTGGGACTAGAGTCCCATGGTGTCAGCAACAGTGTCCCTAGAGTTAAGGAACATGCCTTTGATAATAGGAACCTGAACAAGATTGTCCCTCCCTACCATGTTGGGGATGACATCCATAAATTGATAACTGCTTTAGAGAGGGCCTGTAAAGTTCTGAGGGTCCCTCAAGAGCAGTGGGCAGCTATCTTGTGGCTCTCCTTTGCTGACAAAGGTATAGATAAGCTCCCCACTGTTAGAGAAGAGGAAGCTGACAACTACTCAATCTTGAAGAGTGCTCTCATTGTTGGGTTTGGCTTAACCACTGAGCAGTATAGGATTAAGTACAGAGTCACCCAGAAAGCACAGAATCAGGATTGGGTAGACTTTGTGGATAGTGCCACAAAGGCTCTGGAGGGTTGGTTGCTTGGCAGCAAAGTGCATGACTATTTAGGATTTTACACTTTGATTATGAGGGAGCAGATCCTTAATAATTGTCAAAACCAGCTTTTGCACCGGTACCTGGTGGACTCAGATCTGACCTCTCCCCAAGAATTGGGAAAGAAGTCAGATAAATGGGTCAGAACCAGAATCAAGCAAAAAAATCAGGGTGGAGGTGACCAGAAGAAATATACTTCTAAAACCCAAGAGAAAGGGGGGGGATAAGTCTAAAGAGAAGTCCTCTGAAGGTCCCCAAAAGTCCTCCTCTGTGGGTGGTTACCAAAACCCTTCTTCCCCTAGTAAGAAACCTTATTGCTTTGTTTGTAAAAAGCCAGGCCACAGGAAGAATGATTCTGACTGTCCTAACTCCAACAATTATGAAAATATACCTCCTACTACTACAGCACCCCCCAGTGCTCCAAGTAGCAGTCCCCCCAGTAGCAGCAACCCTCCCAAAAGTTTAGTTGGGTTCTCTTGGGGTACTGAGGTGGAAACTGGCTTAGCCAGATCCCCCCACACAGGCCTCCTTAGTCTGTGATGGTGGCATGGGGTTTGCCACTTTTACTGTCAGTCCAAATTCCTTGGGCAAGTACAGACAGGTGCCTCTGATTAATGGTCAGAAAGCTGTGTCCTATAGGGACACAGGGGCTAGTGTCACCATGGTGACAGGGAACCTGGTTCCCCCCTTCAGCTTTTACCTGAGTACCAGTACCAGGTGACCAACACTGATGGTATTAAGACAGATCATCCACTGGCCATAGTCAATCTCAGCTGGGGAGGGGTCACTGGTCCCAAAAGAGTGGCAGTGTCCCCAAACGTACCTGTAGATTGCCTCTTGGGTAATGATTTGGAAACTTCAGCCTGGGCTGAAGTAGAACTGAAGGCCCATCTAGAAATGTTAGGCTTCCCTGAGAAAGTTGGTGTGCCCCTTAGGGCCCCAGTCCAACCCCAGGGAAGTTCTGGAGCCTGAAAGAATGGCCCACTTTGCCCCACCAGAGAGCACAGGGGATGAAGAAAAGTCTGCTTCCCACCAGACTATAGGTAAGGGTCAGCTTCCTCAGGGAACTGATCCTACCCCTTGTGAAGGAAATGCTCCAGAGGTGGTGAGGCCTGGCCTGGCAGAGCCACTGAGGGCAGGGGAGCCTTCCAAGGAGGTACCCAGTCTGGAGAAGGCATCCTGCCCCTCTCTACCCAGCCTCAGTCAGCCTAGAGCTGCAGAGGTCAGGGATGTCAGTGGACCCCATAGGGCCCACTGCCAGGAGGAATCCCCTCATCCACAGATTAGCAACCCCCAGCCTAGTAGTACTAGACAGGAGGATAATCCTCAGCAATCTGAGGGATCGCTCTTACCCTTAGGCAATGACATCCCCCAGATGGACTTTGTTGGGCAAGAGAAAACCTGGGACCAAACTGTCACAAACCTTCACAGGCCCCCCATTGTTCCAACTAGAAGGGATCAACCAAAAGCTGTAGGCATCCAGAGGCTGACCCCAAGGGATAGGTATAAGTCAGTCATAGAAAGAAAGGCCTCCATGGTGGCCAGTGGTCTGAGGAAGCTGAGACCAATCCGGTTAGGGCCTCACTTCCCAACTCAGACACCCTATCAGCCTCTTTCTTGGCTCAAACAGCTTACAGGTAGTCACCCCAACATTTTGAGAGGATCCAAGACCCTAGAGGGGAGGAACTTCTCAGTGGACGATAGGATAGGGGGTATCCATGCAAATGCAGGACCTTCCTTAAATGGCCACTTAGGAAATAAAGTCTCAACTGGGCAAGGTTAGCCTTATCTCCTTTCGTTTGGGGGGTTATGTAGGAAGGTAGGATCCTTCTGCATGTGTACCCCACTTTTTGCCTGGTGCTAAGCTGGTTTTCGACTAATCTGACTAGGATCCTGCTAATCAGGACCCCAGTCTATCTGCTTTCTCCCTAAACTGTTATGCTATGTACTTCGGTACACTCCAGATTGGCTACTGGGGAACCTTGTCAGTCCCTAGTATATGGTACCCATGTACCCAGGGCATAGGTACCCCAGAGGCCTCCCATGGGCTGAAGCATGTATTATGCCACCCATGAGTGAGAGGCCATGCAAAATGCAACTACAGGTCTGCCACTGCAGCCCATGTAAGTCGGTGCATGCACCACTTACTTAAGATATAGGTTTACTATATCAACGGGTCACTGCACTTAAAACCTATAAGTCACCCCTCTAGCAGGCCTTTACAATCCTGAGGGCAGGGTGCTTGGTTCTAAGTGAGAGGGTGCTACTTCATGAGCAGAACACACCTGCAGCCTACGGAGTCCATTCTCCCGTGTTGTCAGTGAGGCAGCCATTTACGACATATCGAGTGGCATTAAGCGACCGCGTGATGACCAACTCTAAAATGGCTGAAACTAACCCTATCATGTTTGGTATAAAAAATGTTGGAATCATACCCCCACACTGGTAACCGGTGTGGGAGGTATGATTCCACCCCTCAGAAGCGAGCTTCGTTGGGTCCCTGGTGTTCCCGGTACCAGCCTTCTAGTCCTGGGCAGCACAAAATGGTTGCTGCCGACCAGATACACATTTCTGCCCTCCTGCTGCTGAGCCAAGCTCGAGCAGGGGAAGGCAGAACAATAGGCATCCTGCCACAGGGAGGTGTGACCATCTCCCTAACAGGATTTAGTGTATTAGGGCTGGGTGGGTGCACTTGCCAGCGACCGAAAGTCTGCATAAGGGGCACATTTGGTGTCCCTGTGCATATTCCAGTTCAAACCAGTCCTGGGAGCCGTTGGCTCCTGCTCTGGCGCGAAACTGGACAAAGGACATGGGATTAACCTCCCCACTGTCCAGACCCTCCCCTGGGAGGGTCCCCTGAATCTGTCCAACCCTCTTCCGTGGGTACAAAAGAGCTAACCTGGCTGTAGGACCCTAGATTCGATGTGGACAAGATTCTGAACCAGAAACCACTGAGCTTCGACCGTCTGGACACTCTGTACTTCGCTGGACTTCGTATGGGTCCGACTTCTTCTCCCTCTCAGTCTGAAGCATCGTCTGTGCCCGTGCACCATACAGGATCCATGCAGGACCTGTGGAGCATCAAGGACAACCAAAGATATCTCCCTTGGACATTGGTGAAGCCAAACCTCCTTCTTGCCCGCTGCCGCTCCGCCTGTCTGGACCGTACCTCTGCTCCTGTTGCTGTTTCCTCTTCCGGGTTGCTCCCGGGCCAGGCTACCCCGACATCGGCATTTTCAGCATCCTCCAGCGCTGCCGCACGTCGCCAGCCGGTGAGGGTTTCACCTGGTTTGGTGGTACAGTTGACACTTCAGTGGATGTTCTTCGAGTCTTAACATGACCACAACACGGCCTCACGTCCGTGCGGTGCTGAGACGGCGTTCCAGACCAGCGGAGCTCTCACCAGCCTTGGTGGTCCTCGGTGGTGGTGCTAGGTTAGTTTCCAGCTTTGAGGAGATTCCAGCGATCCACCCCTCGGGGGGTGAGGTAGTGCAATGGGGGTATGAGGTTGCCGCCTTAGGTTTTTAGCCACCCAATGATTGAACTACTTACCTCTCAGAACCCAGGGGGCACATAGAGCAAAGTGCCCCGGGACCAGAAGTGAAATTCTCCGTCTAGACCTGACCATCTTTTCCCTGATACCTACCTCCATACTTGGACTCGGACGAAGCTGATGACCCCTCTACCATTGTGAATGGAAAAGGTGGGACTAAAACGGTCCTTAATACTGCCCTTTGAGTGGTTTGTGAAGGGGTGCAAAAGAAATCCTTGGACTACGTGGTGAGGAGGTGGCGGTGGCGGCAGTTGGGGTGTGACCAAGAAGGAGGTAAGTTCAACTTTTGTTTTTCCTTTGATATAAACCTCACCTACTTACTGCTGGCTCAGTAATGAATACCTCCTCCCATCCATCACCTCCAGTGCTTCGCCGTAAGAGAACTCTCCTTAGCGCCCCAAAAAGTGGATCGCATGGGAGAGTTTCTAAAAGAAGGAAAACAGGAGGGAAGAAGGTGTCTGATCAATTCAATCAAAGTGCTCTATCAAATGGGGAAGCCTTGCGCTCACCCCTGGTTACTTCAATAAAGAACTTCGTCCTCAAACATTTTAATAATGGAGTCCAACCGTCACTGGAGGAGGGGGTTAAGATACCCCAAATACCCCACGAGCAACCCAGTACGTCGGGTTTGGCAACAGATGTATTGTGCGCAGCATTGGATGAAGTGCAAATAGCTAACCTTTCAGTGTCTCGCTCACAAGCTATAAGTGTGACCGCAAGCAGGGGCCCAAGACTGTCTTCTTCTCCCCGGTTAGATATCTCTTTATCATCTTCCTGTTCTGATGAATATGGACTCTCCCAGCAGATCTGCAGAGAAGATCAACAGAATCGAGTTATTCCATCATCATACAATGCTCCCCTGGTTGGGGAACCAAACTCTACATTTGGATCCGAGGGAAAGTCCATAACAATTCATTCTACCACCTCGTCATCTTTGTTGGATGTAATGCTACTTATGCAGACCACTCTGCACGGGATCTTGGAAACGCTGGTGCCAATAAGGACAGATCAAGTGGATCAATCAAATTATTTGAATGACATTCGACAGGAACTGCACATTTTTAAAAATAATGTGGGTGGAACCATGATTACCCAGCCACCCGCTGCAGCAATGGTCACAGAGCCTTGGGGGGCCCAAAATGTCATCTCAGGGAAATGTGAATGCCAATTAAACTCGGAAGAATCCGTTTATATTTCTAAATGCCCTATGCTTGTGAGGAAAAGGCATCATTACTTAAACACTTCTAAATTTACCACAAGGTACTGCCGTACACTGGGGGCAAGGACTCGGAATGGATTGTTCGGGTCATATGCCCCATGTGTAGGTAAAAAGAAACCCTCGAGTACGAAAGGGAAAGCCAATAATGGTGTTTGCCCCCAGGGCCAATATTTGAGGCCCTCGGGTGGCAGATCCGTAGATGCACCCTCAAATAAAAAGGCAAAATTAAATGTAAAATCCTGCCCTAAAATTACTTCGGACCCCATTCCTTCATCCCTGGTAGTCCGTCCCACCTCTAATAATAAAGATCCAAAAGCAGCCTGCAGCAAGGTGGTTAAGACTCATAAAGAACTCCCTTCTGCTTTTGAATCCTCCCCCAGGTCGCTATTGGTGAGTTCAGAGTTATTGTTGGACATTACCCATCGGGGAAAAAAAGCAAAGAAACTTCGACCTTTGAATCGTTCTAAAATTCTCCATATATTTCACCAAATTCCCTCCCTTTCAGGGATATCCTCGCCGGATCTAACTTCGGTTGGGTTTCAACCTGACCAACAAGGTAGAGAAGAGTCTAGTGTCTCTTTTATCTCACCTTGTATCGCGAACCTAGTGCTTAAGGCCTATGACGACTTAGCCAAGGCAGGACTACAAGCCTTATGCCCTCCAAAAAAAGCCCTCCGTCATTAGCCCTCCAGTTGGGCCCTATCCCGCTTCCTATCTTAAATATGCACAGTGGTTTATCTGCTACCCAATGGGAGCAGTCTATACCCTACAATCCGCCTGTAAGGCCCGAAGGTACCCGGCAAAGTAACCAACCACCTAATGATCTAAGAGTGGTTATAGCAAATGATAGACCATTCTCGCAGCCTAAACAATCAGAATGGGTTCAGGGTAATAGGTTCTCTCCCCTACAGCACCTTATGGAGGATGGCGACTGGAATACCAGGTCTAGTTCCCCCTAGAACGAGGGGTCCTCTCAAAACCTGAGAATCCTGAGTTGGAATATCCATGGGTTCGAACGCTTGAGGAATAGTGGTGAATTAGAAGAAAGTTTGAAACCCTTCCATCTGGTATTGCTTCAGGCGTCGTGGCTGAGAGAGGACCAGTCAGTAGAAGGTTTTATGGCACTGAATAGTAAAGGCCAGACACGGGGTAAGGGGAGAGCATCTGTTGGTGTTCTAACGCTAATATCTACCAAGGTGATCTTTAGAGGTTGTAAATGTTTCAAGCGGTCAGCAGTTTTCAGTGATTGAAATGGGTGTGAGTAATAATGTTCTCAGATACTTCCTGCTTATAAATGTCCATGTTCATAAAGAAGACCATCAGCAAATGAAATGCTGCTTCGAATCATTCGAACCCCCCTTCCAGCATCTGGTAGTAAAATATCCGGAAGCAGTGATAATAATGGCTGGGGATGTTATTGCTCGTCTCTTCCCGGTACAGTTAGACCTGCAGCTGGAGGAAGCTCTGGATTCTAATAATATTCCCCCAGCGCAGTTTCCGGTATCATTAAAAAAGAGACTAAGGTGCTGAATTAATGGCTGGCGAGTCATGGTCTGATTTATTTAAACAGATGATTCAAAAATGATTCACCAGCAGCAGTAACTTTCCGGCAGGGCCAGTCTTTAGGCCCTATTGATTATATATTCACGTCTCTTTGGCAATTCAACCTTTTTAAGAGTTTTTAGGTGGAAAAATATGAGGGTAGCGATCACTGGGCAATAACTGCAGTTCTTGACCTGTGTGAGCCAGTGTCCCCGGAGAGGGTTTTGCCTCTAGAAATGTCCTATCCGCGTAGGCTCTCTACATGTTTAGATCCCATGCATCTCCAACAGCTAGCCACCCTCCAACTAGAGGAGAAGATTGATATTCACCCTATTTATGTTGATGATGTTATTGTGTGGTACAACAATATTGTACAACATGTTTTGGGTTGCATCACAGTAAACATATATGTGAAAGGTGTGTGGGCAGAATCCCATTCTAAGGGGCTTGGGGGCTGGTTCGACTCTGTCAAAAGTTGAAATGACTGGTGAGACAGAGAGCTAGGAGCATTAGGCGTCATCCAGGCCCCTTAGCCTCCCAGGCGCTGGTTAAACATAAACGTCAATATCAAGCTCTTGTGCAGATGAAAAAAGCTGCCTTCTACCATACTAAGTGGGATGAGATGCAGGAAATTATCCTCCTCAAGGATCAGCAAAAGTTTTGGGCAAAGGTCAATGAGTTTAGTGATCAAAATAGGGGCACACTTGTTTGTACGATTCCGGAAGCTCAGTGGGCTACTTATTTGACAAACCAATACAGGGGACCCTTTGGCTCTGATAGACCCCATAAAACTCTTGGGCGACAACTTCCCGTGACATGGTTTTCAATAAAGGAAGTAAAGGCCGTTATCGAGAGAATAAAGCTCTCCCGAGCCGCCGGCTCCGATAACATCCCAGCAGTAATAATTAAGATGAATAAGGTTTGGTGGGCCACGGTCTATTCTTCCTTGTTTAGTTGGATTGCCATCTCCGGCCTTTACCCCTTTTCTTAGAAAGGGTCAATAGTGAAACCTATTCTAAAAAAAGGGAGTGGTACAGATCCCATACATTATAGGCTTATTAGTCTCCTTGATATCTCACTAAAGATCTTTTCCAAGATTATTTTAGCCAAACTTGAAGACTGGGCTATCGAAAACAAGAGAATTCCAATAGAACAGGGGGGCTTTTGGGAGGGTTACTCCACTATAGACCACTGTTTTGCATTATGGGCCATTATTCGAAAGGCCCTGGAGGAAAATCAAAGGCTGTGCTGTTGTTTCTTAGACTTCCGCACAGCCTTTGATTCTGTGGATAGGGATATCTTGTGGGGGAAACTTGCTGCTTGGGACCTCCTGCCAAACCTCCTTAGTGCACTTCAATCTCTGCACTCCAATAATTGGGCTCAGGTGGAGTTAGATAAGTCGGGTCGATTATCACAAAGAATTCCTATTTACAACGGCCAGCGCCGGGGGTACGTTTTAGCACCCCTGCTTTTTAGCCTATTTTTGGGCGACCTTCCAACCTTTATTTCCCAATCTAAGTCTTTTTCCCCTAAAATCGGGAACCAGCAGATTGTTTGTCTGCTTTATGCAGATGATCTGGTATTACTGGATTATACCCCTATTGGTTTGCAGAGGAAACTAAATGCTCTGGCAATTTATAGCAAGCAGAACCAGCTCCACATCAATTTGGAAAAGACCAAGATTTTGGTCTTCGGGAAAAAAGTAAAGAGTTTTACCTGGCACCTAGATGCACAGGAGGTGGAGCAAGTTGATCAATATAAATATTTGGCTTAACCTTCAGGAGGAATTTGAATTGGGGCATGCGCAGGGACGGCACCAAGCAGAAGGCCCTATTGCAGGCTAGTTGTCTATCAAGATATAATAGTAGATTTGGGGGGCTCTCCCATATTCCACTACTAAAGGCTTATGAAGGGAAGATACCTCCGCTAGGTCTGTATGGAGGAGAGTTTTTTTCCCTTGATCCTACATATGAATGGGACAGATTAGAAGGGGTAGTGCTTAAAAGGCTCTTATCACTTCCCCAAGGCACTATGGTTCAGACCATAAGGAGAGAGTGCAATCTGGTCTCTTGGAACCTGGCAACTTCTACTCGGGCTCTAAGATACTTTAAAACACTTTTGGAGGATGATGAGGTGATTAAAGTCTCCAAATTGTGTTGGGAAGAGATCCAATGTAGTGAAAGGATGTGGGCAAAGGCCGTAAGAACTAGACTAACTGCACTCAGGAACCTCCATTCAGATAGTGGCTCAATTACATCTTGGTTCCCCTTTCCAGGCAAGTGTGCATTGAGAGAATCTGTTGCTCTGGTGTCTGAATCAATTGACCTAATGTATCTAAGCAAGAAACGATCCATTCGCTTTTAAATCTCCACACTGAGCCAGGACACTGTTTTTCCTTATTTATTGCAGCTATCAGACCCAAGATTGAGAAATGAAATATTAAGGGTTAGGGTGGGATGTAATCCAACCTATTTATCCCGCCCACACAGGACTTGGGTGCGGAATAATAGTGGTCTCTGCCCCTGTCCCCTGAAAGTTAAGTGCTCCCTTCTGCATATACTTATGGACTGCGTCTTTTATCTTGCAAACCGAATTAAGTTTTAAAACCTTTGTTTTTTAAATATGATGTTCTCCATAGGAGGAAAGCAGTGGAGCTATTGTCAGAAATGCGCTATTTAGATGTGGCAGTTGGAATTGCTCGGTTTTTACGGTCTGTTAAACAGAATTTTAATGATGAAATGTAGTGGGTAGGGGGTGCTGGGGAGTTGGGAGGGGGCTCTTTTAATGAATGTAATGCTTTTATTGTCAATTGAGTTTTTAAGAACGTTTTATGGACAACTGTCTAAATAAACTTGTTTTTCTACCTACCTTGGAGTGAAGGAATCAGTCCCCTGCATTTGCAGGCACCGCAACACTGCTGTCCGGTCTGCTGACCCTGAGCTCCTATGGACTCTGAAGGTTTCAGCAACACAGGAGGTGGGTTTCTACGTCCCTTGAGATCCGAGCTGCCCTCTCACCAAGTTTGAGGTCAGAATCCCTTGTGGGGGCTGCAATACCCGAACCCCTGTGCACCACGTACATTTGCAGATGCATACGTTTGTTGGCGTTTCCTGGACAAGTGCATTTGGCTCAGAGTAGCCCCAACCTCTGGCACCATTTCCTACCAAGAACTCAGGCCTCCTCGCACCGAGTGCTCCGTGGGCTGTTGTTTGGTGAAATCGCTCGAGGTCCTCTCGTGACTCCTGTGCCTTTGGCCTGCGGGTCCACTTGAGAGTCAACTTTTCTTTTCTTGGGCTCCCCTGGTTGCTCCAGGCCTGCTGTGACACTCCTTACTGTGGTGAGTCTCCTGGGCCTTGCTGGTCTGAACCGTACACAGCCTTGACCTTCTGCGTGGGTTGCCGTTGCCAAGGCTTGTTGGTGCTCCCGCCGGACACCGACCCCTCAGTACTCCACATCCTTTGTGTTACAGCTCGTATCCTGCTACTGGTCATCTTCGACGTCTCCTGGTCCCCGTAGCTGCAGAGTCAAGAACTCCATTAATCCACCTAATGCACCTGACATCGGTGGGCATTCGTCTACTGAGCCCCTGGTCACTCCTGAGTGACCCAGACACGTTCCCCTCTGCTTTCAGGTACTCTTTAACAAGAATCCACCTTTGGATTCCAATGGACACTTTTCTTCCTTCCAGCAGCGGCTCTTCTTCCAAGTCCTCCATTTCCGACGCCACTCCAGACCTATGCACCCGTCTTCCCTGTGATAGGTAACTTGGGTACCTTGGTATCCACGTGTAGGGTGGCTCTCCACCCTCCTAATTTCCACTGGGTTTCTTCAAAGTCCACTGGGAAGGGTCCGTAAACTTTAAAACTTCAACCGAGACTTTCCCATAGAATTGTACGAAGCACGCTGTCGTGTTACAACACTGCACCCGTCCTCCGTGGGGTCCCTACTTACTTACCTTGGGTGGTTCCTTGGGGTCTCAGCGATTCTACAACCTCTAGACACTGTCTCGACTCGAGTCGTGGTTCTTATACCACTATTTTATTATATGGTTTGGTTCCCCCCTGAGGCCCACTGTGTATTAGTGCTATTTATAGTCATTTCTGTGCTTAAGTATTGTGTGCTTTGTAATTATCTCCGTGTAGGAGATACTGTGTTGTACTAGAGATTGTTATATTAATAAATACATATTTTTATAACTACTGTGTGGTTCTCCTTTCATTTGACCAATACTATGAGGTTGCATTCTGGTAAAACAAGCTGCTTAACATTCCTTCAAGACTAAGCCTGAAGGCTGCTCTCCACAGCTACCACTTGGATAGCTTTCTAAGGTTATCTTTGACCTCTTAAATCACCATAAGGGTTGTTTGGACTGGTGCAAGGTGCCCACTTTAATTAGTGGACAGCATATACCAGGCCAACTTCTCACACCAGGTCTTCAAGGATTTTCTAAAACACACCCTATTTGTTTGAGACCTCAATGCAAAAAGCATAGAATTCCACAGCTTACAAGCTAAATAATAGAAACTTCTGCCACCCCAATTCACCTTCTTTACCTTAGAAATAGTCACCAACCTGGCGGTAGATGATCTTAAGTCATGGAAAATAGAAGGTCCAGATCCATGTAGAACCTTATGTACAATGCATAAGGCCTTGAACTTTACCCTATCCTGAACAGGCAACTAGTGGAGGTCCCTAATGCGCTTCGATATGGAGCTGAATTAAAGACGTTTTAAGAGTAAGTGAGCTGCTGCATTCTGCAGAGACTGAAGCTTTGATTGCAGATGCTTATGTATTCCCAAATAAAGAGCATAAAAATAGTCTATCTTCTACAGAGCCAAGGCGACTATTACCATTTTTTGCATATCTGATGGAATGAATGGAAAGATCTTTTTTAGTATCTTCATAAGATAAAACATGAAGATTTAATATGAATAATCTGTTCTGAAAATAAAGTTGGTCGTCGAACATGACTCCTAGATTTTTCACTTTTCGGACTGGAGATGGGCACGGACCTGAATCGGCCGGCCACCAAGAATCATTCCAAAAAGAGGTGTCATTTCCAAAGAGTATCACCTCTGTTTTCTCAGTATTCAGCTTGAGACAGTTTTCCTGCATCCAGCTCGTAATGTGTGTCAAACAGTTGTTTAATTCTTTGGCCACACCGTCTACCTCAGATGTAATTGATACCACTATCTGTGTATTATCAGCATAGGATATTGCTCAAACACCGTGACATCGAATGAGTTGTGCCAAAGGGGTGACGTAGATGTTAAATAATGTTGGGGATAATGATGATCCCTGAGGCACCCCAGAAGGAAGAGCGAAGCAGTTAGAGGTATGCCCTCCAAACACTGCAGTCTGTTCTCTACAGAAAAGAATGGTGTAAGGTCAAAGCTGCACCCTTAATCCCCAGTTTCTCCAGTTGGATGACAAACACTTGATGGTTCACAGTATTAAACACGGCTGAGGTATCGAGCAAGATGAGTGCAGCCCTCCCTCCCTTATCCACCTGCATTTGAATCTCATCAGAAGCTGCAATAAATGCTGATTCTGTACAGTGCTGTGGCCTAAAGCGGTGTTGCGATGGATCCAAAACAGCATATGCCTCCAAAAAGGCCATCAGGTCTTCAATTACGGCTTTTTCTAAGATCTTTGTAGGAGGTGGTAGGCAAAATATAGGCTTGTAGTTCTTGACCTCTGCAGGATCTTGGGTCATTTTTTTTATATAGGGCATACCAATGTTTTTTTTCATGCTGTTGGAAAGTGACCTGAGATAAGTACTTTATTTAAAAGTATGACAAGATAAGCTGCAATCATGCAGGGAACCATTTGTAATACATATGGCGGACACGGATCCATAGGGGAACCTGATTTAATGGTTTCCAGCAATCTTGTTACTCTTTCCTTCGTTAAAGGAGGGAAACTGTTGAAACCATTCCATTAATTCATTAAGAATATCATCTGGCTCCACAAAAAAGCTCCTGTGATAGAATTTCACAAGTTTATTACAAAATTCTTGATCCAGCACAAACTGTTTACTCTGATCAAAATTTGAAAGAATGGTTACTGTTGTGAAGAGTTCTCTAGTGGAGTTTCTAGCCAAACCAATTTTCTCAGTAACAAATTTATTTTTTGCTGAAATAATTGCTGCTTTGTACTCCTCAATAAATAGTTTATATTTATTCTTCTCTTCTATACTATAGCTGTTTCCCCATCTCCGTGTTTGCACCCTCCATTTCATTTTAAGTTTTGTTAGTTCAAAAGATTCCCGTGGGGCTGATGAATTTTTCCTTTAGCTTATTCTTGTTTTTTCAGGGGCAAGCTGAGTGACCGCAGAGTCAATCCAGTTTGAAAAGTTATAAGCGGCAGAATCAATGTAAATATCTAAAAGTGGACTATGACTATGTAAAACAAGATCTAGCTCTAGTTTATTAAATTTCCACAAGGGACGTGTTTTAATGGAACTTCTCGAGTTTGTAACACAAGATTCTTCCACTGGGACAGCTAGCTTGAAAAATACTGCACTATGGTTGGTCCATATCAAGGGTAGGACTTTGTCGAAACTAATTTCTGAATTATTAGTAACAATCTCGTCAAAGGTATGACTAGCCTTGTGAGTAGGTTCACTATCTGTCTTAGATCAAAACAGCTAAGGCAGTCAACCAAGTGCACAGTTTCCTTACTTTTCTTAAATTCCAGATAAAAGTTAAAATCACCCAATAAAGGGGCCGATTCCGATCTCGGTCGGAGGCGCACCTAACACCATTCGGTCGGGAAAAAAGCCATGCAAATGCCTGTTTCCCGACCGATCCGCACATTATTCCGAATGAGCAAGTACGATGCGCACAACAGCATAGATTCCGACCCAGTCGTACTCACCCAATCCAGGTCCTGTTCCCCGACCGAGCCGGATCCGGAATCGTAGAATCGAGCCGCACGGAAGCAAAAATGCAGCCCCGTCCGGCCGGACAAGTACGATGCGCTTCCTGTACGCGCCGAACCCGTCGCTGCGCACGGCACGTCAAAGCATCCGGGCGAGGCGCACATAAGCTCCGATTCGCGCCACAACACGATCCACGGCTACGAGACGAACACGCCAGCGACGAGGACGAGGCGAAGCAAAGAGAAAGACGAACGAGACGAACCAACCATGAATCCCTTCGTGCCGATCCTACCAATATTCTACCTTTATTACCGGAACAGGCACGGACGCGTACGGCGCAGAAGGTAAGTCAGACACCAACAACAAAAACAAACTACACGTACCCGACACATCACACACAGAGGGATGCAGAAATACCTACACCAGCAACAGCAGCACCATAGGGGCGGGATGGCCCTCACCAATGCCACACATACACATAGGGGCCTGTATGCCTACCACTACTGCCACCCCTACCCATGGGGTGCTGGATGCCTGTCTCTACTACCACCCTTACCCAGGGGGTGCCAGATGCCTACCACTACTACCACCCTTACCCAGGAGGTGCCAGATGCCTACCACTACTACCACCCTTACCCAGGGGTGCCAGATGCCTACCACTACTACCACCTCTACCCATGGGGGGCTGGATGCCTACCACTACTACCACCCTTACCCAGGGGTGCCAGATGCCTACCACTACTACCACCTCTAACCATGGGGGCTGGATGCCTGTCACTACTACCACCCTTACCCAGGGGGTGCCAGATGCCTACCACTACTACCACCCTTACCCAGGGGGTGCCAGATGCCTACCACTACTACCACCCTTACCCAGGGGGTGCCAGATGCCTACCACCACTACCACCTCTACCCATGGGGGGCTGGATGCCTACCACTACTACCACCCTTACCCAGGGGGTGCCAGATGCCTACCACTACTACCACCCTTACCCAGGGGGTGCCAGATGCCTACCACTACTACCACCTCTACCCATGGGGGGCTGGATGCTTACCACTACTACCACCTCTACCCATGGGGGGCTGGATGCCTGTCACTACTACCACCTCTACCCATGGGGTGCCAGATGCCTACCACTACTACCACCCTTACCCAGGGGGTGCCAGATGCCTGTCACTACTACCACCTCTACCCATGGGGGGCTGGATGCCTGTCACTACTACCACCTCTACCCATGGGCTGCCAGATGCCTACCACTACTACCACCCTTACCCAGGGGGTGCCAGATGCCTACCACTACTACCACCTCTACCCATGGGGGGCTGGATGCCTACCACTACTACCACCTCTACCCATGGGGGGCTGGATGCCTACCACTACTACCACCTCTACCCATGGGGTGCCAGATGCCTACCACTACTACCACCCTAACCCAGGGGGTGCCAGATGCCTACCACTACTACCACCCTTACCCAGGGGGTGCCAGATGCCTACCACTACTACCACCCTTACCCAGGGGGTGCCAGATGCCTACCACTACTACCACCCTTACCCAGGGGGTGCCAGATGCCTACCACTACTACCACCTCTACCCATGGGGGCTGGATGCCTACCACTACTACCACCTCTACCCATGGGGGCTGGATGCCTACCACCAACAACACCCCCACTCATAGGATGGACAATGCATGACACAACCAGCACACCACAACCTAGGGAATGCAAGAAAAAGACATCCCCCAACACCATGACAAGCGTGTGTAGACTGTGTCAAATGCCTACAACACTGAACATGACTTTGAACATACAATGTGACCCCCTATCACATGTGCCACACATATATGTGTGTTGCCCCCACAATGCAAGCAGGCCATGACCATTGTGGCAATGGGGTCCAAAACCCCATCATCACAGTGACCAAAATGTTAGTGTGGGGTCCATAGCTGAAGCACATTCAGAACATTGTGGCAATGGGGTCTAAACCCCCATCATCACAGTGACCAAAAGGTAAGTGTGGGGTCCATAGCTGAAGCACATTTTGAACATTGTGGCAATGGGGCCTAAACCCCCATCATCACAGTGACCAAAAGGTAAGTGTGGGTTCCATAGCTGAAGCACATTTTGAACATTGTGGCAATGGGGCCTAATCCCCCATCATCACAGTGACCAAAATGCAAGTGTTGACAAAGAAAAAGCTGCAACTGCCAAACTGCATGGATGATTCCTGGTCACAGAACATAAAACACATCAGTGGCAAAGTAGTGCATGTGTCCCATTGCAACATAGATTGGGGGAGGCAAATACTGCAGTGCAAATAAGACATACCTTTGGCCATGTGCAGACAAACAACACCCATGGGGGCTGACACTGTCAACATTCATCAATGACACAATGACAGAAGTGACCATCAGAATGCAGACCCACATATTTGCACCAATGGGCACACAAATGCAGATACCCTGTGGAGACTGTAGATGTGAGGTGAACAGATACCATACCATGGCAGCAATGGGACACACAAACCATGAACATTGTGCTGACCGATGACCTAGGAGTCCCAGGGACAGCAGGGGAAACCCACCAAACAACATACAGCCAATGGCACACCAAAGATATGCCAATGCAGTGGTGCAGATGCACAAACACAAACAGGCAGACCCACACTGCACATCAAACACAACAGGTGAGGGGGTGGTGCCAGTGTCCCCAAGCAACCACACAACACATGAGGAGGTCTGAATACCAATTACACAGATGTGCATACAGTGCCACACAAAGGTAACTCATGGATCCAAATCCCCTATGTGGGCAATCAGGCATTGTCAGATGAGAGGGAGCACAAATCACACGTCACACAAGCATGTAGGAACAGCAACTGACACAGCAAGACACAGACACACCACAGCACTACCCCCAGGGCCCCCACAATGTGGTGACCCTGGGCTGCATTACAATCCCACTGTGGTGACAAAGCAAAATGTCGTTCACAATGTGAACCACAGTCATGTGTCCTGAGCAACAAACTACCATCAAACCTACACAAGCACAAATCAATCAGCACAGCCAGTAAGCCAAGGCCAACATGGAGGCAGGGGTCTAGCCGGGCAACAACTCTCATCTGCACACACTCAACACCACACACCTCGACCTCCAACAATGTGCAGCAGTGAAGCACACATGCACTGGTGGCATTGCACATGCACCCATGACAATCCCAGGCTGGTGGGTGGGAACCAAGGTGCAGAAACACATCACACATGGCCACTAAACAAGACTCCTGAATGTCTAACACACTGCACACTACGCTGTACATGGACATGACGGCAATACCACACCAACCAATGGGATCCCAGCCACAGTCACACACCAATGAAGAAGCCAAGGACACCCACAAAGAACACACATAGACAACTACCAACATTGCAGCCCGGACCCTGAGGAGTGCCAGCAGTCACACACACAACGTGTCACAATCACTGAAAGATAACACAAACTGGAAATCACATGACAGGTGTAAACAACAAGTGCCAAGGGGAATCCTGACTGTGATCCATCTGCGTCTGCACACAAACTCAGCGCTGACAGCAAACACACCTATGGGTGACACCCTGATGACCAGTAATGTGCCATGCACCCACATCACAGAGAATCCAGGGAGAAGACTTGGGGGGAACATAGGTCAACTCAGCAAGCATCACAAACAGGTACAACACTAGGGATCCCAGCATGCACAGCAAAACGGAAGTGACCACACAGACATGCTCATATAACACACACCTTGGGCGCAGGCAATGTCACAGGAGTACACACTGCCATGAGGGGACTCCACTCCTGTGTGAGGAAAGCTGTGCCATATGTTGCCTCACTAGGGCTCCATCATGTCAGCTGAGCACTTGGTCACACAGTCAACAATTAGCACCAAATGAATGCTCCCGTCACATCAGCCTGGTCATGGGAGTGCCAACGAAATCATCAGCACAGATCCAACACACTTGTATAGCAATGTTGCACTGACAACACAGATGAGTCCTTCCCCATTGATGCCCAAACCTGCATGTCCAGTGGAGATGGCCACACGGTCAGGGAAGTAGACGAATTGAACAATGGCAGGCACAACAGATGTGCAGGGGTGGAAGCCACAGATGTGAAATTGCTAATGTAAGTAGGAAATCCCATTGCCAAATATTGAACACATGACACCCTCAGATGCTGCTAAGGATGACATGGATACACCACAGGATAGGACACATTCCCCCTGGACCACATGTGTTCCTGCACAGTAACACTTCATTATCATGAGACCAAATATCACCATCACTGCAGCAAGGGCATGGTTAGCATCATCAACAACATGTACATCAGAAGCAAAAGCACTAGAGAACAGAAAGGTGCTTTATTCAGCATATGTCGGTCTAACAGTTGATGTCCAGCAAAAAATTAACAAAGGCCAATGGCCAGTCCAACTTGAAAGTCAAAACAGGGTGACAGTGGCAGATGTCACCCTACGCATGCCTGCACTGATGAAAGCCAGGGACAATCCCCTCGGAGGGGCATACGGGGGGCAGGCCAGGCACCGCAGGGACAGGATCATGGCTCACCAGAAGGAGGCAGGGAAGGGGTGGTGGGTGCTGGAGAGCCACTGACAACTGCAGTGGAGGTGTCTGACATGGTGTGTGCCGGCACAACTGGGGGCATGACTCTGATGGTGTGGGTGCCGGCAAGACTGCAGGGGACCGTGCAGATGGAGTGGATAGGTTCCCCACTGCAGTGCCCAAGTCAGACAGGGTGGTAGTGGACTCCACTGCAGTGCCTACCTCCAGGGGAGGAGAATGGGGATCAGGTAAGGTGGGCAGGACAGAGGGGGAGGACACCGTCTCCACACCAGTGGCACAGACAAGCGCAGCGGGGGTGTGGGGCCGGAAGAGCAAGTGGCAGGGGGAGAAGGCCTGATCCTTTTGGGGATGGTGTATCTGTGGGTGGGGGAACCTGGGGCAGGGTGTGGTGGGGGCACCTGTGGAGTGGGGGCCTGAGGGATGGAGGAAGGAGACTTGGTGCCTGAGCTGCAGGGCGGCGGCGGGGTCTTGCTCTTCCGGGTCCGGGGGACTTGCGGATGGGGGCGTCAGTCGGTCTGCGCCTGGGGGAGGGTGTCCGGTGGCGAGGGGCACTCCGCTCCATGTGGGTGGGCTTCCTCTTCCCCCTGAATGCTGTATCAGCTGGATCGGAGGGTAAGAGGCCGAGGTCACTGAGGAAGAGCCGCTGGGTCTTTGGGGTTGCAGGTGAGGCAACGGAGGGGGCTTTGGAGGGAGAGGCAACTGTGGACTGCGCAGTGCTCATGGATGCGTGTGTGTGTGACTGGGCCCCATCCCCTGTGAGTGTGGTTTCAGTCCCCTGACTGTGCGTGCGTGTGTGTCTTGTCTGTGGCGTGTGTGTGTGTGTGCTGCTCGTGTCTTTGCTGGTGTGTGCCTGTGCCGGTATGTGTGTGCTTGGGACAGGTAAGGTGCTGGGGAGTGCGGATGGGGCAGAGACAGGAGGGGTGAGGGACTGTTGGAGGAGGGACACTGCTGCCGTCAGGGAGGAGTCCATGGACCTATTGCCCCTCTGTAGGGCAGACATGCCCGATGAGATGCCCTCCATGAACGACACCAGCTGTGTCAACAGAGTGGTGTGTGCATGGAGGACACTCAGCATCGCTGTCTGCCCTACATGGAGCTGCCGAAGGAGGTACACAGACTCCTCACTCAGGGCAGCAGGGGACACAGGGGCAGGGGGTGCGGTGCCTGGCCTGAAGGAGACAGGCTCCCGTACATGGGAGCCTCCACGGACCTCGGGAATGGGAGCCGATGGGAGGGCGGTGGTGGTGGTGGTGGCGGGGACAGCAACACTAGCTGGGTTGTGGTGGCTGCTGACACCCGCCTCCATAAGGGAGTCATCCTCCGAGCTGCTGTGGTCCTCAGCTGAGGTGGATGGTGCTGAGGACTCCTCGGTGTGGCTCCCCTCGCCCTCCGTGCCACTGGGTCCCTCCGACCACTCCTCGGCTGTTGACCCAGTCTGGCTCTGCGGCTCCTCCTGGTCCGTGGAGCTGTCCCCTCCTGTGGCCGTGGATGTATCTGCAAACAATAGGGAGACAGACAGACATCAGTCACCTGCACCGAACGCACACACCACAGTAAGTACAGCACAATACAGAGCAAGGCCTGGCATCCTTAGTTGAACATTGCTAAAATTGCCCAAACAGAATAGGAGAAGCCAATTGTCAGTCTGATCGTCAACCATGGCACTCACATCACACCTGGCCTTGCACCCATCTGTCTGGCGTCCGTTGGCTGGCAATACCCCAGTGTGGACACATGCACCACCTACACAGTAGTTGGACGGTGCAGAGAACACAGTGAAGCATGTGAACATGCACACATCACAACTCTTGCCACTGAGTCAGTACAGGTGCCCGGATGAAAGTGATGCCCAGAGTCAGATATATGAAATGCATGTGATGCATACTAGCGACAGACACCACAATGCACCCATGTGCAGATAGCCATTGCCACTATGGTTTGCATGTAGCACATGTCACTACCCTGCAGGATCACTCATAGGAAGTCACATGCCATGGCACAGGCATGCCTGCTAAGTCATCCATCACTGTCTCCAGTCACATGGGCAGGGCAGCCACACAACAACAGTCTGCACTGTGTCACAATAGTAGGTCATGGGGAATGCAAGTCCTGGAGCTGAACAAGTGCACATGTACATCCCCCACACACCACATCATCTGAACCCTTATCTGTCCAGGTCATACTCATTGGACATATGGGTGACCTGTAACACAAGCCTCTGAACCTGAGCACCTCACAATCTGCTGTGAATGGGAAACAGCTGCATGGACCTCACATTCGCTTACCCCAGTCTGCACGGTCAGGTGTTCAAACACCTATGTGTCACACAAGTATCGTCTCCTATGGTCACATCTCCGGTGGCATGCTGAGCCCCAACCGATAAACACCCCAGAAGTCCTGACATCGAAGCCACAGCACACTGACACAGAGGCTGACACCTGAGGGGACATATCACTGAGCACAACGTGTCAGCTGATACACGGGAGTGGGAGTACAGAGTGCATTGCATGGCCTGGAGTAGGCATGACTGTCCTGTCCCACATGAATGAGGAATGAACCCTGGACAGTAGGCAGCTGGCTGAGTATGTGTGACACACGTAATATACACACTCCTGGGGCACAAACATTGTTCCCACCCGCAGCTTGGGTGTGTGCCAGTTACCCCAGGCACATGTGGTGGATCAGCTCAGCAATTGGACCACAGATCAAAGTAACACACAGATTACATGTCAGAACACAGGCATTGTGTAAGCAATGGACCCACCCATGATGCCCACCACATTTAGGGGAACAGATGCTGTCCCCCACCTTGAGTCAAGCAAACTGCAAGGACACAGTACCCAAGTGACACAATTCCCTGACTGCAAGGGCCACACCTGGGTATCAGATGAGGAGTGGGCAGTGCACAATCGAGGGACATGGGTCCTGGACCACATGACTGATGTGCTGTGGAAGTTTGACCAGGCCAGAGCAGGGCACATAGCATGGCAGACAGAGTACACAATGCAGTCATGGACTCACCCCCTCCGTGCTGCTCCCTGGCCTTCAGCTGCCCATCCAGATCAGGGAAGACCACCGCCAGGATCCTGAGCATGTGGGGGGTCAGGGTCCGGTGTCCGCCCCTCCTGCGAGGAGGCAACAGCTTCAGCTGGACCCGTGCAATCCTCCGGGTCCAGCCCCGAAGGTCCTGCCACCTCTTCTGGCAGTTGCGGATCCGGCGCTTGTAGTCCCCCACGGATCTCACTGCCCGGACGATGGTCAGCCATATCTTCTGCTTCTGGTGGGCATCAACCTGTGAGGATGACAAAGTGAGAATGCTATTACTACACATGCAACATATCCGTGCATTACACAGTTGTGTATACATGTCTCAATCACAGGGGCACATGATGTACACAGGAAGTGCAACGATGGCCATGGACAGTATGCCAGCAGTAACTACATGGTATCATTGCCTGGGAAGTAAAACCTTGTTTAAATGCACTGTCACTGCACTATACCTGTCCAGTGCATGTGACTACACACTATGGGGGGTGACAACTACTCAGTGAGCCTGCTAGCCAGTGGCGTGCAGACTGTTAGCCTTGCTAGTCAGACAATATGCACATTTAGGAAGGCAGTGGACAGAACACTCACCTGCTCCCCTGCTTTCCCATACAGCTTGCTGTACTGTGGAAGGAGGCTGTCCAGCAAGGCCTGGTTCTCCTCAGTGCTGAAGGCTGGGGCTCTCTCCACAGTACGTGCCATTGCAGGGTCCAGAGGGTGCAGATACAGCAGCAGTGGTGGTGGCAGATGTCGTCCTGGAGCATGTAGTGCAGGCAAGTGAGCTCTCAGGGGAACAGCCAGCATTATATGTGTGCTGCAGAGAGCAGTTACTGTCCCTAGTGTCCAAAGTGATAGGTCCAAGTCGTTAGCATCTTCTGAATCTGGCCAATCCATGGAATTGCACCACCTACACACACCCACAGCATCCTTCAAAAGTTCAACTTCATGACACCCATGAATTTGCAACATTGTTGTGGGTGACCAACTGAATTTCCAGCATCAGACTCGTTCAAAATTTGAAAACGCGTCCGTTGCCAGGCCAGGCCATAGCCAATGGGTGCACACCGATCGGTCCATTGCTGTTCAACGCGTACCCGGGATACAACGCGTACCCGCACACATTGAATGCAATGGGCCGGCTGGGCACACTGATCGGTCCATTGCTGTTCAACGCGTACCCGGGATACAACGCGTACCCGCACACATTGAATGCAATGGGGTGGCCGGGCACACCGATCGGTCCATTGCTGTTCAACGCGTACCCGGGATACAACGCGTACCCGCACACATTGAATGCAATGGGCTGGCCGGGCACACCGATCGGTCCATTGCTGTTCAACGCGTACCCGGGATGCAACGCGTACCCGCATACATTGAATGCAATGGGCCGGCCGGGCACACCGATCGGTCCATTGCTGTTCAACGCGTACCCGGGATGCAACGCGTACCCGCACACATTGAATGCAATGGGCCGGCCGGGCACACCGATCGGTCCATTGCTGTTCAACGTGTACCCGGGATACAACGCGTACCCGCACACATTGAATGCAATGGGTCAACCGGGCACACCGATCGGTCCATTGCTGTTCAACGCGTACCCGGGATGCAACGCGTACCCGCACACATTGAATGCAATGGGCCGGCCGGGCACACCGATCGGTCCATTGCTGTTCAACGCGTACCCGGGATACAACGCGTACCTGCACACATTGAATGCAATGGCCAATGTGTGCGCACCGATCGGTCCATTGCTGTCCAACGCGTCCCTGTACATGTCACTGGCATATGTCACCATGCCTGTCACAGGTGAACATATGCCAGCCACATATACTTCCCAGGGAGTGAGGGGCACACCTACAACACCATAGCCTGTCCAAACTGTATCCTAAGGCATGTAAGGCTGCATTACCTATTCCGTGTATGGGGGTGAACATGTTGTTCTGTGGGTGTCACTTGGGGCAGCCACCCCCAGGCTGTGCACGTGTTCATGGGGACAGTATCCTTGGTGTTTCGTGTACATGACCACTGTGATGTGCAACTGTTCATATCTGAGCATGTGGCATGGTCACATTTCACAGTGGTGTATGTGTATGTCATGTCACATGCCCCCTGAGTCCCATGTGGGACGGTATGTTTAACCCAGGCTGACCCATTGGCACAACAGTGATGGTCCTCCGCAGTCTGTGTGCATGTTGTGTTTACAATGTCTCTGATTTCATGTGCACAATGGGAGACAGTCTCCACATCCACGTTGTTTGTGCATGGACTTTGATGTTGTGCGTGTGTGTGTCACAGACGTCCATGTCTGTCCTGCCGAGGCAACAGGGACCACTACCTGTGGGGGTCATGGTTGTTTTGCTGTGGTGTATACATGATACGCCATGTCATGCCAGTGTCCATGTGGCAATACAGGGTCCCTGGGAATCTACATGTCGTTGGGCTGTGATGCCTGGGGCACATCTGAACTCACATTTCACTGTGGGGTGTGTTTGTAACGTGGCAGCAGGAGATGGGAAATGTGACACGTCCTCATGATACCCAATGGCACAACCTGGGACTTATTGATGCCACTTGTTGAACTGTGATGTTGGATGTTGGCCATGTATGTGCTATACATGTCCTTACAGAACTGCACACATCATGTACTTGTGCCTCATAATGATGTATCATGTGATATTGAGTGTGTTCAATGCCACATATGTGGGGTGACTGACAATCTTTCTTTCTTCACCTATGCACTGCAGGGCACCAGCTGTCCATAGACCATTCCCTGACCTGGCAACGATGGTGGAACGTGACAGCATCCGAAGGTACCGCTTCACCAGGCAGCTGATTGATGATTTGGCAGTGCGCTTGGCACCACACCTGCAACCTGGCCGGCCGTACCCTACAGCGCTGACCCCCAAGGTGAAGGTGATGGCAGCCCTACACTTCTTTGCCACCGGTACCTTTCAACACACTCTGGCGACTGCTGGTGGGATGTCACAGACCATGTTCAGCCGTGTGCTCCGCGATGTATTGGAGGCTATGTTGATATACCTGAACCAGTACATCTATTTCCCTAGACTCCAGCAACTGACTGGCGTGAAGAGTGACTTCTATGCCCTGGGGAGGATGCCGCATGTCATTGGCTCCATTGATGGGACACATGTGGCTTTGGTACCACCACAGGCCCAGGAGCAGGCATACAGGAACCGCAAGCACTACCACTCGGTCAATGCACTGGTGGTCTGTCTTGCAGATATGACCATCTCACACGTGTGTGCCCGTTTCCCCGGTTCTGCACACGATGCCTACGTGATGAGGAGTAGTCGCATCCCGAGGATGATGTCACAGATGCGGAACCAGCATGCCTGGCTTTTTGGTGTGTACTGACTTTGTACCATTGTGTGTGTTCTGCAATGTAGTGTTCCACCCTCTTTTCCAACTCAGCTAATGTGCAATTGTCTGTATGTAGGTGACTCCGGATATCCCAACATGCCGTGGTTGCTGACGCCCCTCAGGAACCCTGTGACACCAGCCCAGATGCGCTACAATGAGGCACATGGTCGGACGAGGAGAGTTATTGAGCGGACATTTGGTCTCCTGAAGAGCCGCTTCCGCTGCCTGGACAAGACAGGAGGGTCCCTCCCATATGCCCCAGCAAAGGTGTGCAAGATTGTCATCGTCTGCTGCATGCTACACAACCTGGCAGTGCGGAAGGAGTTGCCTCTCATCCTGGATGACGATGACCAACGTCCGCCACCTGTGGAGGATCCTGGCCTGGACCACGATGCCAGTGATGATGATGATGATGATGGTGATGTCCGCACACAGCTCATCACCAACTTCTTCAGCTGAATGTAAGTATCCAGAGATGTCATGTAACTGATGTGAGTTTGCATGATATGTGTTGGTGGTGCTCTGGTGCTGTTTGAGTGTGTGCATGTGCTACATGACTGTATGCGTGTAGCGATGTGTCCTTACAGGTAGTCTGTACTCCCCAACAGTGTTGACATGCTAACTTGGTTCTGGGTGGGTATCTTGTGACATGTATTGGGCATGAGTATTGCAGTTCTGTCCTGTTCTTCAGTGCTTTTGACTGTGTGTCATTTCTGTCCTTCACAGGGTACTTTCAGAGTCGTTTGGTCAACTGTGATCCCCAACACCGTGATTCAACGTCCAGGGTGGTAGCTGTCGTGTCCCTACAGGTGATGTGCATCACACCCATGGACTTCCTTCCTTCTACACTTGTTGACTGTTTTCCCGCTGCCAGGTGGGATTACCTTGCATCTGTGGTGGTTACAACATGTTGCAAATGTGTAATAAACCTGTGCTTCACTTTGTGATGTGCGTTGTCTGTGGTCACACATCTGACTGACATTTGTTTACTGCACCAGTGGGCTAGTTAACCCAGACTGTGAATAGGTGTTGGGTCTATGCAATGCAACATATTTCCTGGCAACATCAGTGTAGGTGATGAGTCAGATGGCCATGGTGTGTATGTGTTGTGTAGCCCTGGTGGTGTGCCTCCCTCATATGTGTGACGTCACCATGACTCACATGCCGGTGTTGTACTTGCTGTAGCAGTTAGCATGCACAGTGTCATTTCCCAGATCATCATCGCCACTTCAGAGACAACGTAGGAATCACAACAGAGGCAAGTATGGTGTATAAGTGAGTTTATTGACATACATGTGTGAGTATAGTGCACAGGATGGTGGGTGCTGTACATTGTGATTGTAATCCAAAGTTCCTAGATGATTTGGAAGTCCTGGTAGCAGAAATGTCCAGAGTAAAGTCCACAGTCATCTGAGACATTGGTCCAACTTGAGCTCCCCATGTCATGTTGGAGAGTTGTGTTGCAGTCAACAGGGTGAACAGTTTGCGCACAAAGGTGATTATCCAGAACAGGTTTTGGCTTCCTGGGGTTGCACATGGCCATCAGCCTCTCACTTGCCCCTCCTCAGATGGCCCCTCTTCTTTGGGGGGACCCTCAAGTGCAGGCTGCTGCGGTGCAGGGGACTCTCCGCCAGAGTCATCCTCCCTCCCTGTGGCAGTTGCAGTTGTTTCAGCACCAGATGTTGTGGGCACACAGGGAGGTGTTGACTGGTTGCTGCTCATCTGGCGGAGGCATTGTAATATGTCCCTATGCACCGCCGTCATCTCTTGCAGTGTGTCCCACTTGGACTCCACGCGGGACATGTGTGAGTCCAAGCGGGCATGATGGGCAGCCTGCTGCTGTTTAATGTCCCTGAGGAGCCCCACTACCTGGCTGAGCTCTCCGGTGCTGGACTGGTACGCATCGGCTATGCGTGCCAGTTGTGGGTCATCATGCAGTCCAGACCCCTCTGCGATCAGTGACCTATGTCTCCCACCCCTCCCACCACCCCTGGTGACACGTGCAGTACCTGAGGTGGCACGCACAGGTGACCATGGGCCCCCTTGGGGGTTGTTGGTGGTGTTGGTGTCCATGGCCCCACGTTGGTCCAGGGTCCCTGTGCTGGTGGCGGTGGTGCTCCTTGGTCTTTCCATGTCGGCAGGGGTGGTATGTGTGTTGACAGTCGTTGGAGGGGTGGGTGCAGGGGGTGCAGCTGGTGGTCCTGCTGGTGCTGCATGATGACTTGCTCCGGAGGTGCCAGGTTGGTCTTCTTCATCCGAGGAGGGCAGAGGCTGTTCCACACCAGTGAGCTCCGTATCCTCTTGAGCCTGGGACGGGGACTCCTCAGCGTCTGCTGCTGTGTCCCCATCATCACCTGTTTTTGGGAGACACACACAATGTATGTTATGTTTCTGCAGGCATCAATGGTTGACACACCTGACAGTTGTGACTGTGCCTCTGGATGCGGGCCTGTACATTGCATTGTCCTAAATTGTCACAGTCAGGGGTTGATATTGGTGTAGCACATTGTCATGCATTATTTGGGCATTTCCATGTGAATGTTGGGGTGTGTACATGGTCTGCATTGGTTGTATTTGGTTGACATCCGGCCCTCCTTCCCACCCAGCCAGATATCCCACCATGGAACTTGCTTCCATTGCAGGGAGTGCAATTTGTCTTTCAGGATGTCAGTCAGTGGTGTCCTGCTGTTGGTTGGTGCACAGTTGCCAGCAGGGCCTTGTGCTCCCCACAGCAGTAGCCAGTGTCAGCCATATTGTCAGTTGTTTTCCACTCCTTGTGATGTGTGCATGGTTCAGGGTGGTGTTGATGGGCCAATTGTGAGGCTGACCAATATCTGTGACTACCACTCCCATCATGCTATTGCCTCCACCCCCCTTCCCAGCATGCCCATACTTCCTTCCTTTTGAGTGTACTTCACTGTGTGTGGGTGTGACAGCAATGGCAAGATGGCTGACAGTGGTGTCCTGCTGTTGGTTGGTGGCCAGTTCCCAGCATGGCCTTGTGCTCCCCACAACAGAGCACCAGTGTCAGACATCTTTGATGGGGCTTTCCACTCTCTGTGAGGTGTGCATGCTTCAGTGTGAGCTTGCTGGGCCATGTGTGGGGGGGGATGTTGAGCTGTGACTACCACTCCCATCATGCTATTGCCTCCAACCCCCTTCCCAGCATGCCCATACTTCCTTTCTTTTGAGTGTACTTCACTGTGTGTGGGTGTGACAGCAATGGCAAGATGGCTGACAGTGGTGTCCTGCTGTTGGTTGGTGGCCAGTTCCCAGCATGGCCTTGTGCTCCCCACAACAGAGCACCAGTGTCAGACATCTTTGATGGGGCTTTCCACTCTCTGTGAGGTGTGCATGCTTCAGTGTGAGCTTGCTGGGCCATGTGTGGGGGGATGTTGAGCTGTGACTACCACTCCCATCATGCTATTGCCTCCACCCCCTTCCCAGCATGCCCATACTTCCTTCCTTTTGAGTGTACTTCACTGTGTGTGGGTGTGACAGCAATGGCAAGATGGCTGACAGTGGTGTCCTGCTGTTGGTTGGTGGCCAGTTCCCAGCATGGCCTTGTGCTCCCCACAACAGAGCACCAGTGTCAGACATCTTTGATGGGGCTTTCCACTCTCTGTGAGGTGTGCATGCTTCAGTGTGAGCTTGCTGGGCCATGTGTGAGGGGATGTTGAGCTGTGACTACCACTCCCATCATGCTATTGCATCCACCCCCCTTCCCAGCATGCCCATACTTCCTTCCTTTTGAGTGTACTTCACTGTGTGTGGGTGTGACAGCAATAGCAAGATGGCTGACAGTGGTGTCCTGCTGTTGGTTGGTGGCCAGTTCCCATCAGGGCCTTGTGCTCCCCACATCAGAGCACCAGTGTCAGACATCTTTGAAGTGGCTTTTGACTCCCTGTGAGGTGTGCATGCTTGGGTGTGTTTTTGCTGGGCCATGTGGGTGGGGGATGTTGGGCTGTGACTACCACTCCCATCATGCTTTTGCCTCCACCCCCCTTCCCAGCATGCCCATGCTTCCTTCCTTTTGACTCAGCTTCCCTGTGGGGTTGTGTGCCTGTGCTGTCAAGATGGCTGACAGTGTTATCCTTGGGTTTGTTTTGCTACAAGTCCCATGTGTGTCCCTGTGCTTCACACTGCATGACCCAGGGTTGTGGTTCTTTGTGGGATATTTGATTGGTGTGTGAGGCAATGCTTTCTCCCAGGTGAGTTGTGTGTAGTTTGTATTAGGGGGGTGTGTGGGTGGAGCTGCTGGTGACTATGGTCAGTGCTGTGAGTCCTCCTTCCCACCCATCCAGATATCCCACCATGGAACGTGCTTCCATTGCAGGGAGTGCAAGTTGTCTTTCAGGATGTCAGTCAGTGGTGTCCTGCTGTTGGTTGGTGCACAGTTGCCAGCAGGGCCTTGTGCTCCCCACAGCAGTAGCCAGTGTCAGCCATCTTGTCAGTTGTTTTGCACTGCCTGTGATGTGTGCATGGTTCATGGTGGTGTTGATGTGCGCATTGTGAGGGTGGGCAATTTCTGTGACTATGACTCCCATGATGCTATTGGCTACACTGACTTGCCCAGCATACACAGTATTCCTTCCTTTCAGTGAGCTTCCCTGTGAGGTGGTGTTGTGGTGGTGGCTACATGTCTGACTGTGTTTGTTGGTTATATTTGTGCCACTGCCTAGCTCTATTTGTTGTTAGGTTTGTACATGTCATGACACAGTTACATTTCACTATGAGCTGGCATGTATTGTGTTTATCTGGCTGACATACACATTTTGGGATGATCTGTTTTGGTTGGTGTGTATTTGCTAAGGGTGCATGGTTTGACTCTCCCCTTGACAGTGATGTGTGTGTATTGTGGCACAATATTGTGTACATTTGTTGTGTACTCACCAGGCTCTGGGATGTTTTCTAGTCCATAGACGCTCACTGGTGGTAGGTAGGATGGCCCGCACCTTCTCCTCCCAGGGCCTGAGGTATACAGGTTTGGCAGGAGGGCCACTGCCGGTGTGTTGGCTCAAGATGTAGTCCTTCTTCAACAGCTCCTTGACCCTCCTGCGCACGTCATACCACCTGTTCTGGATGTCTACCTTTGTGCGCAAACATGGTGATTGTGCGTTCACCCTGTCGACGATCCTCTCCCACATCTTGGTTTTCTGCGCCATGGGTGTCTGTTGGACCAATGTGCCAAACAGCTGTGGCTCTACCCTGAGGATCTCATCTACCAGGACTTCCAATTCACTATCTAGGAACTTGTGATTCTTCTTTGGGGGCATGGTGTTGGGTGGTGCTGGTGTGTGATGTGTGTGTTGGTGTGCAAGTGAGGGTGTGTGAGTGTGTGTTTTGCTGGGTGTATGTGAGGTAGGTATTTGTTGTGGTGCTGCTGGTGTGTGGCTTGTGTGATGGATGAGCTGTGAGTGTGTGTGTGTGGTTGCTGTCTGTTGGTGTTGAGTGCTGGCAGGTAATTTGAATTTGCAAAGGATCATGGTAGGGATTTGTGTCCTTTATATGGGTGGAGTTGTGGGTGTGTCTTTGTTCCCTGTTTTCCCCCCCAGTATTTATTTGCTTTGTGATTGCTTGTTTGGCCTTTTTTTGTGGGTTTTTTTCCTTGGTTCTTTTTGTGCATGTAGGAGACGTTCTTGTGACCGAGTCGGACCCTCCAGTTGTCTCGTGCGAGCCTCTCCGATTCGTTCACGCTGTGTTTGTGCTGTTTTCTGTGCTGCGTACGCGTCGGTCGCGGGGTTTTGGGTTGCTTCGGCTCGCAGTTTTGAATGCGTGTCGGTCGTGCGGCTTGGGCTCCGTGCGACTCGGTCGTGTTTTCCACGCGTTGCATCGTACTTGGCGGGTCGGAGTTCGCGGGTACGTTTCGTTCGGGATTCTTCCTGGTGCGTGTCGGTCGGTTCGATTCGCGTGCTTTTCTGGCCGGATGGCTGTTTTCTGCGCGGCTCGGTCGTTCGGCTTGTGTTCCGTACGAGTCGGTCGGGTTTAGCACGCTTTTCATCGTACTTTGCGGGTCGGGCTGCACCGGTACGTGTCGGTCGGTATTTATTCCGGCTCCGAGTCGGTCGGTACGTTTTCCGGCCAAAATCGGAATCGGCCCCAAAGTAAAACTTGGAAACTCCATGCAAAACTCCATGAAGATGTCATTCTATTTATTCAATTTTTCTCTGTTATTCTATTTTGGTTTGGGATTTTTTATTGTTTTGCATTTTGACTTTATTAATGTTTTGGTACTGCATGAATACTTCACACTTTACCCTAAGTTAAGGCAGTTGGCTCTGCGCCATAGCTGCCAGAGAGTTGAACTCAGGTTAATTTAGTGACTTTGAGGATGCAGCCTGACAAGAGTTGAGATTATTCCTTGAGTTGAATAGTCACTCACCACAAATAAAAATGGAATTTCTTATACATAGTCATCTAATTTTCTAAGTGAAGGCGGCACTTTCTAAACCCATGTATTTGATAATAATATTAGTAATTTTAGAGACAGTGTGCCTGATTCACAAACTGCCCTTTTGAGTAAGTTCACACTTTTACATGAGTCTACTACTTTTCATATTAACAAACTGCAATTTTGTAGTAACTTACACTTTTGTAGTAAGTTTGGCACTGCAAATAACCAACCACTGGTACTGCAACACCCTTCCATAGAAAATAATTGATGTAGGGACTTGAAATAAAACCCTATAGGAAATAATGTTAAATTAAATTAAATGATTTTCAAATAGTTTAAAATATAAATTAATGTTAAACAATATATAAAAAAGAATACATTTATTCTTTAATTATAAAATCTATTTTAAATTAAAATAATTATTGTAACAATATTATTTAAAATAGTTTACTAAATATTGTATAATTAAAATATAAACAGCACTATTTTTACATATATTTTAGCAATAATTTATATGTATTTATATATTTAACTATTTGAAATAATTTAATTTAATGTAACATTATTCGCTATAGGGTTTTATTTTAAGTTCCTACCGCCATTATTTTCTATGGGAGGGTCTTGAGGTACCAGTGGTGGTCCATGTGTAGTGCTGGAGTTACTACAAAAGTGTAAGTTACTATAATAGAAATAATAATAGTAAACTACTATAATAGTGCAGTCAGCTGCCTCTGTCTCTCTTTTAGCATCTCTGTCATAATTCATGTTTTCTTCTGTATGTGAATAATTAAATACAGACCAAAATAGACCTTTGCCTGCTCTCTGCAAGACAATCCTAAATCATTTAAATGGTGTTGCCAAAGTCTCGCCTGTCACCAATATCCATTTCTTGTATGGTATCATAAGTAGGACTGACAATTCCCATCTTGGAAGAGTTCCTTATTGCAGCACACCCATTGATCACATTTGCCCATTTTTTAGCCATTCACAGACTGCCCTGGTTTCCTTTCTCAACAATATTGGCAAATCTCTCGCCACAGACTTCCATAGTCAAGGTGTTCCATCTGTATTCCAATATTTACCTAGTTCAGTGCTTATGTTGATTTAGCCCTTCAACATTCAAAGCTCTCTACTGAAAACCGTTTTGAAAATGAATGCCCTCAACCAGCCTTCTCTAGACAAATATAAGTGATCACAAAATGCCATGGCATAAGATCCTCCTCACAGGCACAGTATTAGGTTTCCTTGTGTATTTCCCTCTCACTTTCTAGGCTGCACTCATAGCAGCTAAACCCTCAAAAAGTCAAGGGATTATTTTTGTCACAATCCTCATATTAGCCATTAATAACTGAGACACCATTCGTTCCTACCAAACAAACCAGATAACAAAATCAAGCAGACTACTTCAACAACCTGAGAACATACCTTCCTGCCAAAGTGGCCCTTCCCATTCTTTAACTTACACATACTATTTATAATATCCAAAACAATCGAAAGCAGGCTTTTCTCACAAACCAGTATGATCTGCTTTTAAAGCCTTCACCTACATCAATTTTTCAATAAACAGATTTGCTAACTTAGTCCTCCACGAGAATCAACAGTATCCCATCAAATGAAAATGCACAGGACTATTAGAAAAACCCACATTCCTATTATCGTCGTTTGTCATTAACTTAAAGAAAACACTGACAAATTGAAAAGGCTTCACTTTGCCCAACCCTTTCTGCAAAACCTGACCATTGGCAAATATGTATTTGTCCTGGGGTTTGGAGAGATTGTTGGTTTAGCATATGCACTGGCGTGCATACTATATTTATTCACTTGAACTGGTGTATCTCTTTTCTGTGCCACATGAATTCTAAAGCATTCAATATTGTTTAAATTTGTGCTTTGTCACAATCATCCCGTGATGGCTGACAATATGCCAGGAATTATCACAACTAAGCCAGCTCAAGTCCTATGCCGGGACAGGTACCATCATGCGATGCATGTTTATAACGTATTATGAAGTACCATCTCAGTGCAGAAGTCAACATTTTTGCAGGTGTTGATGTCATGGAAGCGGCCAGTGCTTAATTTGTAAAATAATAAGTGCCAGGGCCCTGACCAGGAGGCCACTGCAACTTGCACCACTCATTGCCCCATCATGGCTACCAATGACGGTACTAAAACAGCTACTAACCTTCTCCCTTGCCTGCAAGTGTGACAGTTCAGGTTATTCCAGGTACCCAAAGCTAAAGGAATGGCTGGGGAAGCAGGTATTAGTATTTTTCAATTTATGTTGTATTCATAAACAACCGTTGTTCTGCTCATCTCTAAATTAGATGAGAGGTGCCACCATGTGGCATGCTGTCATAAGTGTGGTAATGACAATTAAGTGCCAGTGGCGAGCACCCGAAACCAATTAAGTGCGGGTGCGGAGCACTGAAAACTACTGGCTCAAATTAAGCACTGTGGGAAGCCCCTAATAATTGAACAATTACCGCATTTGTGCCTTTGCAGTAGTTATCAATAATATTGCAAGAATGACTTCCATGTTACCGGAACAACCTTTGTGAAATCAATGCCAACAATAATATAATTTAGACTTCATTTGGGACAAAAATATATATATATATACAATACACAGAAAACAACACTCCATAAAATACAATCCATGATTCCATACAACATTATAAGAGTACATTTTAAAATACTTATTTCATCTTCAATTCTAAAATCGAAAAGTGCTTTGTTTAATCTGCTTTTTTTCTGCCAGGCACACAGTATATATCTGTAAACAGCAAAATCAATCCGCTCCGTGTTGATAGTTCTTAAAATGCAAATGGCCTCTGAATTAACCAAGTCTTCTTTAGATGGTAATAAGAGGGACAAAAAAACAAGAAATGCGCTTCAGATTCACATCATAGTTTACACAAAGGACAAGTAAGTGCAAAAGCAGACCCCTGCCATCTACTACGTAATGTATTAACTGGTAAAGTCCCATACCTGAATTTCAGAAATAAGGATCTTGCTTAAGAGGGTTCTATGCGGTCCATAAACATTTCAAATTCCAAATCCTGTTTAAGATAAAGAAATCTTCTGTCAGCATACCTGCTGCTAACTCCACTATCCATTCCTCATGTACCTGTAACCAATATCTTGTTTTTAGTTGGTTCACCACTTCCTTGATTATCTGTTCTGGGATATCCCAGAGTACGTGCATGTCCAATCTATACATCCAGGACTTTACGTAAATAAACCAAGTTATGGATCCATGCTCATCTACCATTTTTAGATTAGCAAGTGCTTGTTTATAAGGTGCCAAAGACTTACTACTCCAAAGTCTTATCCAATAGGTCAGAGGTTTGAGTTTAGTTATGTCTGCTATATTCCTTAGACCTATGTCTAGGTGCATAGGTGTTAGTGGGGTACATTGGGGCATTTTAAGGATTGAACAAATAAGCCTAGTCTCAGTTTTCATCAATCCTTTTATTTCATCTATGCCCCACATTTCCATGCTATAGAATGCTGCGCCAAGAGCTCTTTCACAGTTAATCTCTAAAGCAGGTGATATTGGTCAGAAGTTAGATACATTAAATTTCTTCACAATCGCTGACCCCGTATGTTGCAGTGACATTTGACTTTTGATTGTTTGAGGAACTCATGACAAAGTGTTCGCAATCTGGACTACCAGATAGTCAAACTTCCTAACTTGCTCTAGGTAAGAAGATCCCATCTTCACCTTCCCTCTAAAGAACCGATGTGGACAGAAAGCCATAAATTTCGTTTTAGAAACATTGATTTCCAAGCCATACTGTTTACAGATGATAGAGAATCTGTTGATTAAGTTCTGCAGCCTCATAGGAGTTTTTGAAATCAATAATATATTGACTGAAAACAGTGGGGGCAGGAATTCTGTGTTGGGCCAATTTGCTGGGGTCACCCCTGCAGTCATATAGTGTATCAATTACCCCGTTAATGTAAAGTGTGAACAGAGTTGGGACGAGCACACAACCCTGACGGACGCCTCTCTCAACACTCATATGGTCCATCAGTTCACCCTTCCTACCCTATCTTGCTTGTGCAAAATTGTCACTGTACAAGTAAATTACTAGGTCAAGCAGATTAGCTGGCATCCCCATATCTCTGAGTGCAACCCATAGCTTTGCCTGAGGTATCAAATCAAAGGCTGCTTGTAGGTCCACAAACACTGCATACAGGTGGCCTTTGTTTAAATTAATCATCCATCAACCAATCGAAATTATGCAAAACACCTGATCAATAGTGCTCGTATGGGACCAAAAGTCTGCCTTAAGGTGTGACAACAATTGATTTTCCTCCATCAATGTTTGAATTTTAACCAATAACCAATTCTTATAGATCAGGGTGATTTCGGTATCTCCGCTCCCCTAGCCAAAGAATTCAATAAAACATTCAATAGAAAGCCCCATACAACCAATTCCGACTTGTAAAGATCCCCAGGAATCTTGTCCAGTCCTTTGGTTTTCCAAGTTTTCAAGCTATCTATGGCTGCTAAAGTGTCGCCCATGGAAAAAGAGCCTGTGGAAGTTTACTCAAGTCCCACAATAAGTTCACCTGCTCTCTATTCATGTCTGGAAACTCTCTCCTGTTCTGAACAGTATAAAGATGACAAAAATGTTTTGCCCAGGTGTGAGGCTGGATGTAAAAATCTTCATCTCTAGTGATAGTGGTAGTTCCTTGTGCAAGAATATGACAAAATGCTTTACTATCTTTCTTATTGGCGGCTGTAACCATGTCCCGCCAATGGACATTCCTTTAGCACAGCCGTTTGAATTGCAGTAAAAAAACTTATCAGTGGATGCAAACTGCATTTCTGCATTGGATTATAAATGCTATTTATATGCAATTGGAACTGTTTCTCCTGTATTGAATAATATATATGTGTAACCACTGGGAGCCGCAATTATGCAGATCACTAGGTTTGTATTATTAATACAAGTATGTAAGTGTTTCGACTCAAGCATTTCTGTTTGTAAGTTTCTGAGAATAGTAGTATGTTCAGTAGTCCAATGGTTATTGGAAAAATCAGGACAAATTAAGTCGTACAACAGTTTAACCTGTTGTGCATAATCTGGTATGTATGTTCTACCAAAGTTAAGAAATCCTAAAAGCGATTGAAGCTTTCTTAATGTATTTGGTGCTTGCAAGAGAGCACATTTCTCTAAGAAATGTGGTGCTAGGCTTTTGCCTTCATTTGACAACTCGTATCCCAAAACCAGAACACTGAGAAAGGCAATTTAAGATTTTGGAAAATGTAACTTATAGCCATGGTCAGCGAATCCCTTAATTATACAATCCACTCTGGCCAAATGTGTGTTTGAATCATCATTTGTGAGGTAAATGTCATCAACATATGACAACGCTTGAGAGTCAATTTCCTGTACAATTGACATTACTTGGGCATCAAACAGACCTGGACTGTTCTTAAACCCATGTGGGAGTCTACAGAACCTTCTCAGGACTCCTAGTATTGTGAATGCAGTCAAATCAAGGTTCTCAGGTGCTATATTTTGACAGAAAAGGCCATTGGAAATGTCCAATGTAATTTATTATTTTTACGAACAATGTTGTTTATTAACCTGTGCTGTGGGAATTTTGCACAGCATAACTGCGATTGTGTCTATTCAATAGTCTATAGTCCAAGACTATACAGTACCAATGATTAGGCTTAAGCACAGGGAATAATGGATTATTCATAGGGGAGACACAAGGCTGAATCACACCTTGATAATCAAATTGTGATAGATTCCCCCTGACAGGGTGTTTAGCTTAATGTTTAATAGGGTATTGTGCTTTTAGGTATAACATGATAAGATGAGTCTTTATCCCAACCCGCCTGATTGCGATATAATTCTGGGGCTTGAGCAAGAGCCCATTCTGCAACCAATGCTGCTTTAACTTCCTCTGGAACAATCACGGAAAGGGTGGGAATGATTACATCCTCTCCTTGTGGGACTTTTCTAACAAATTCTTGTGACTAATCAGTCTCAGCCAGGAGAGTGTTGTATTCATTAGTTAAATTGTGCCAGAGTATTTGTTTGTCTAGGAGGGATTATCCGCTGATCTTGAGTTTCAACTTGTACGGAGTCATTAGACGATCTCACCACCAGAAACTCTTGAAGAGTCTGGTGAAATATGGTGACCTCTGCTGTGCTGTTGAGCAGAGTTCTCACCCACATCTTGTTCCAAAGAGGAATTCTGAGCATTTTTGGCATAGTTGGAGGAAATTCCGGCCACTTACTTCTTTTAAAATTGAGTTTTCTGTCGTGAAGCTTCTTTTCCTTTTTTATGATGACATCAGAAAAGACCGTGAGTCCGTCTTCAGTTTCACATACTCCTCCTGTCTGCAGTCGCCTTGTCCCCCTCTCTCTTAACATTTGTCTGGAGAGTCGTGAAAGGAGTGAGAAGGATGTGCATTAGATTACTGTTACCTAGCAGGCTGTTTAAGTGTATCACAGTTACGTAGATTGTAATGTTTTTCAGAAGATTCCGGTTGCAGAGATCCAGTCCGTGTTTTAGCTATAGCTTTGTTTTTGTTTTTTTATCCCAGTGCTTTTTAGAAGAGTCAGGTGTCTGCTTGGTAATTTCAGCATCAGATTTGCCTTTAAGTTGTAGCTTATTAGTCCCGGTTCCCAAATTATCATGACCTATAGATGTATAGGCTTCTGAAATCACTTTTGTAAGCTCGCATACCTGTACTGCTAGTGGAACTAAAGCAAGCAGTTGACATATTGCCAAAGGAGCTGCCTCTCCTTTAATATTACTTAAAATAATTGAGGCCATTGTGGCAAATCTGCCAATGAGTTTGATCCCCAAACCCAGATCAGGGGCGGCTCCATGTTTAGCCTGAATCTGTTTAAGGACTTCAGGTAATACTGCAATTGAGGAGTATCATTGGTGATGGTGTAGATTGCCGCAAATACAGTATCCCACACATTACACTCCCCAACAGGGGGAAGCATACCAAGTTGAAGACACATCAAGCTTGATTAACCTACAGACAAATTTAGGTGCTTCCTATTAAGCTGAAAGAGTATAAACCCTTATCACCACAGAGGTCTCCATATAGAAGTCATAAAGGAGCTTTAGGCACACGCAGGTAAACTACTCAAGAGACACATTGAATAGGCACCAAACCTAGAATGTTTGTGTCACCATGTGATAAGTTCCTACAAGTCTAGTAGGATTGTGTATTTAGAACAACAAAACTTCATAATACAGAGACTGAGTCTTCTTATATAATCAGTAAATGTTGAATTGTTCAGCTAGCTCACAGTACCACATCGAAATTTCTGACCTATCAGTGCTATAAATGTTGTCGGTAACCTCGAACTTGACTCTCAGATTTCCAAGGAAATCGTGGAAATAGATCTAACCCTTTAATTTGTCACTTTTGCATGCCCAAAGTGTCACAAAGAAAAGATATGATAATGCATTTTCAAATGTTTATTGAAAAGCTCTAATCTTTTTAAATAAAACATGAACTGCGATTAACAGAAAGATGAGGCACATCATTGTTATAAACATTATTAGAATGGTGAAAAACACAAACAATTCAACCATGTTAAATGTTCATAATGTTACTAAGATTACTCCTATCTATCACAATACTAAAGAGTGCAAGTTGGGAGTACCCATCTGTCAGGCCTGCGGGAATGACCTAACCCCATACCTTGGTAGTGTATGTCTAGAAGCTGGCCTCAGTTCATTCACTAATGCACCACTGTCTGAGTGTGCAGGCCTTCACACTTCTCTCGCATGGCTATCTTCCTTCTCAGGATGAATGGCAGGGAGAGCAGAACTGCATCTCAGTCACAGCTCACAGCAGCGTGCCACAATGACTCCAGCGGCAATTGAAATTCTCACTGACTTCAGCACAGGCACTTTTAAAATAATAAAATGGTAATCTTATCACACTGTGGCAGAAGTGCTGAACAATGTCTGTAACTAGCCTGAAGCAGAGGAGTTGTCTCCAATGAGCAAACATAAAATAAAATAAAATGAAGCATCATGTTCTCAGTTGTGCAACCCATGAACTAAGGGGCATATGTACAAGGAAATGCCAGAGTGCCAAGCTGCGCCAAATTTGGCAGTGCTGAGCTCCAACATTCCCAACAATACGGTGCACCCCTGTGTTTTCCCTAGTGCTGGTGCTAAAATTAGCTGCCTAGCGCCTTAGTGCAAAGGTGCCTGCATTGCAGGGAATGATTGTTTAGGTGCAGGAAGGGACACCTTCCTGCTCATAAACAATCATTCATGGTGGTTTACTCTTTCTATGTGTGCTATGTGTGCTGCAGAATGCAGCACACATAGAAAAATCAAAAATAAGTAGAAATAAAAGTATTTCTCCTCATTTTGCCATTCTAATGGTTGCTCTTGCATGGCATTAGTTTTTGGCGCTGCCTCAGATTTACACCTCCTTGTAAATTTGGGGCAGCGTAAAAAAGCATTGGGTGTTGCGGTTTAATGCCTACAGCAACACCCATTGCACGCCCTTTTCAGACCACAGTGTCGATTATGATGCTGTCCGGAAAGGCTCCGAATGGGATTCGGTATCTCAGAATCCGATTCGGAACCCTTGTTACCAACCGAATTGTACACATTTCCCAATGACCGATTACGATGCCTGGAAGCCATTCGGGCTGTCCGAATCTGTTCCGAAAGGCATTCGGACAGGCCGACTCTTTCGGAGCCGAATCGTACAGCTCTATGGACACGGTTTCCGAGAGAGCAATAACAATGACCGATTCGGACAGCCGTTCCGATTCGGTCTGCCTGACACGAAACGGCTGTCGGAATCTGTCTTTGGGGGCCCGTTGCAGGCCCCCTTCACCCTGAGGCATCCGGTTGGGGGACCCCTCTTCCAACCAAGCACAATGTGGTAGGCACCATGGAGTGCCCGCCACGGGGTGCAAGGTTTTCCTCAACCACCCCTTTTTTCAATTTTAAATGGGAGCCTGTGTTCTTGTTCAGAACGCAGGCTCCCATTGAAGTCAATGCGAGTCCGACCGAATCGTATCCGGAAGCATCTGGATGCATCGTAATCAGTCGGTCATACTTGCAGAACCCGATTTTTTGGGAAACGATTCCGAAACCATTTCGGTCGGAAGAGTTTCCTAACGAGATTGTAATCGGACCCTTAGTGATATGTGTAAAGGGGCCATATTTACAAGGCAGGGTTAAGTCACAAAAAGTGGCCTAACTCTGCTTTGTAAATAAGGAGAAGGACATAGCGCCACCAGAACATTGCTAAAAGTGATGTTCTGGTGGCACTATCCCCTTGTAAATATGCCCATCAATGTGCAGACTTCAGGGCGACAATGTCTATCAGAAGAAAGTGCATGCATGGCATATTATCTCAATAGGGAAAGCATGTGCAAACTACCATTAGTAAATAATGCTAAGTTAAAACGTAAAGCTAAAATGGAGACTAAATGCACATCCCAGTTCTCTGTGTGCACATCCCACAATATATATAGGAATTTCTACCATTGCACAAAGATGAATATCATGCCAGGTCTGGCCACCATTGTGTACCAGGAATATACTAAGAGGGAACCACTGTACCAAAAATGTGCACAATATGTCAAGAATGACCATCCTCAGTCAGGACCAGCATTGTAGTATGAATTACTACCATAATCAAGGACAATATAAAAGCAGGTATGGGTGCCATGGAAGCCCACAATATGTAAACAATTACCATAAGTATGCCATTTCACTGAATGTCCACGATATGGCAAGAATTGTCACCAAGACTACATAATCACCTATGTGAGATGAATTCCAACAGTATTACATAAATTACCACCATAGTGCCAGGATGAACATTATACCAGCTATAGGCACCATGGTGCACCTACAGTTAGCAGCAAATTTCCTTGAACACAATTATGGCATGGCTGGGCACCTCTATACAATATGTGTGCACAATATGTAAAGAATGACTACCATTCAGTGATGACCAACATTATGCTATAGATGGACACCATTGGACCATAAATTCCCACAATATGCAAGAAATTGCCACGATTATACCAAGGGAAGAACTTTACCAGGAGTGGGCATCATCCTATTGAGGATCACCAGTTGATAATGAATAAACCCATTACACGATGTCCAGGATTCTAATAGGGATGGGCAATGGGGAATCATCCCACGAATGCCTACAAGTAGCCAAGAATTACCACTATTATGTGAAGGCCAGCACTCTATAGGCATGGGTATTGGGCAATCACCAGTGAATGCATCAAAGTTGCCAACTGTTACCACTATTGCGTAAGGGCCAGCATTTTCCAACGGTGGATAATGACCATCATCCCATGGATTCTGATAAATTGCAAAGAATCAATATTGTTAAGTGAGCACCAGGGTGGGCAATGGGCATCATTGGATGGATGGATTGGATGGATGGATACCTGCAATCTGCCAAGACTTTTCACCTTTACGGAAGAGCCAGAATTTCACTAGTGTTCAGCAATGGGCATAATCCCTTGGATATCCCCAGTTTTCCGTGAATTTCTCCCAGGACCAGAATTTTAGAAGTCGTTAGCAATAGATATCATTTCATAGATGCTCACGAGATAGCAAGAGTTACTGCCACTGTGCAGTGTCAATTTTTTCAAAGTTGGCTTTGGGCATAACACTCATGGATGCTCACACACACATGCACACGCGCTCACACATACACACACGCTCACACATACAGATTCTCACATGCATTCGTTCCATTGCACACAATCAGCATTGAGGATTTTTATTAATGCTCACATTTTGCTACCGAGCTGCTATCCCAACTACCGTTATTGCTCCATCCTGTGGTCCCACTTTATCACATGGTTTCTCCCAATTATCCCTCCCAAGTGCAGAGAGAAGTGAACGAAATTATGTTTTCAACCTGAAGTGGATGGAAGCAGTATTGCTTGGAGGAGGGAGCAAAGTGGAAATTCTAGAGGGAGGTACCAACATAGGGCCCGATTCACAGAACTAACTTAAGACAAAATCCTATACTTACTACCATTTTGGTATTCACAGAAGGCACTTACTCATTTTGGTATTCACAGAAGGCACTTACTTATTCATTTTGAGTAACTTACTCATTTTGAGTAACTTACTCCTTTTGTGTAACTTACTCATTTTGGTATTCACAGAAGGCACTTACTCATTGATGAGTAAGTGCCTTCTGTGAATACCAAAATGAGTAAGTTACTCAAAATGAGTAAGTTACTCATTTTAGTATTCACAGAAGGCACTTATTCATCAATGAGTAAGTGCCTTCTGTAAATACCAAAATGAGTAAGTTACACAAAATGAGTAAGTTACTCAAAATGAGTTAGTTACTCATTTTGGTATTCACAGAAGGCACTTACTCATCAATGAGTAAGTGCCTTCTGTGAATACCAAAATGAGTAAGTTACACAAAATGAGTAAGTTACTCAAAATGAGTAAGTTACTCAAAATGAGTAAGTAAGTGCCTTCTGTGAATACTAAAATGAGTAAGTGCCTTCTGTGAATACCAAAATGGTAGTAAGTTTAGGATTTTGTCTTAAGTTAGTTCTGTGAATAGGGCCCATTGAGTGGCGGAGGGCTGGAGGGAAGGCCTGGGCAATTGAGAGTGCTTCGCTGGAGGGAGCCACCCAAGCAAGCAGGAGATCCCACATGGGCCATGGTGTAGGTCTGAGTCAGTCAGAAGTGAAGAGAGAGCCCAGGAAATTAAGACTGCCTTTTTGTGTTGAGAGATCCCATCAAGTAAGCTTTTATCAGCTATGGAAAGAGATTTCGACAGTGCCACTAGAAGGTCAGAGACTCCCTTTAGTGAGGGTGTCTAGTGCTTGCTGCAGGTAATACTTCTGGCTCAAGCTGCAGTTTCCCTTTCTGCAGAAGGATTGCTTTTATGTTTTCCCTCTTATTGGGAATGCTATAAGGTGGACTCTATTTTACATTTTGCTAAGCGGAAGGCAGGTTAAAGGTTTCTGTCACCTGTATTTTGAGAAGACAGTGCCATTTTCATGGCAAAATGCCATGGGGAAATTATTGAAATATTTATATAACCGTTCAGCTCAAGACACTTCTGCAATGCGCCATTAAGCAGAATATAAAAAATCAGATTAGTGAAAAGTTTTTTATTAGTTTAAACGTATATTTTCACATCAATCAGTCTCTGCTAGCATAGCTAATCACAAATACTAAGAATGTTGGTAGTACATGGGGGAACAGAGTCTCTCTTTAGATGATATGCAAACATTTAAATAAAATAATCATTTGGAAAATGTCCTTAGGATGGTCACAGCTCCCAGGCACATAGAGATGGTTTTTCTCCTCCTCACAGGAGATACTTGGCTATATAGATTTTTGCCTAATTATGACAGTTGCTAAGCTACAATGGCATTGCACTCCGTTATTCCCTGTGCGATCATGGTCTTGTTGGTGAATGTGTATACCTTGTAGCTTGTGATTGAGGTCAACTACTTAGACACCTGTTGCAAAGCAAGGGCACCTATCATCAGGGTTTTAGTTAATCACTTGTTGACATTGCTTATTGTTATAATGGTTGTGCACAAATTCCATACATTTGTCTCCATGAAAACACTCTGAGTTATTCAATCCGTATCATTATGATGATATGCATAAGCAAATAGATGATGAAAATAATTATTTCCCCTAAGATTTTACTGTATTGTACCTGAATGTATAGAAATAATGTCCTAGTGCTTGCAATATTGGCAAAGCCCTCGTGCCAGGCAAAGCAAACTCCTATTCCTGCTTCACTCATGAGCAGCAATAAGAAGATAGCTCAACGGTGGCTGAAACATGCTATGTCAACAGCTATCTTGAAAGTGAGTGTTAACCGCTATCACAACTTTAACTACCTGTAGACTGAGCCCCAGGTGCCAAATCATAACCTGAGCCACCTACTCAGTTTCCTATTTCCCGCAGTTCCCAAACTGCGGATACCTTGCCTGCCTAATGACCGTCAGTCGGGATTACGCTGATGCTGTGGGAACCAAAACTGATGTAAAGAACAACTACACAGAGCTAAATATACCCTGGATCCAAAGCCATGCCCGGTCATGGTGGACTTTCACATTCAAAGGGTGAGGTTTGCTTAATTTCTTTCCCCTACAGCCAATATCAAATGAAGGATGACTCATCACTTATTCCTTCTGCCCAATTAATTAAAAAAGTACTTGTTCCACTAATGCTCCACTAATGATATTACTTCATGCTTACCAATTTAGCCACATGACATATGTGGAAGATATCCAGAATCTAATTGGGAAAACGTAACTGCGACAACACAAAGAATGTCAGGCCTAGATTCAAACCCTGATTCCTTTGAATTTACTGTATTCAACCTTTCAAATACAGAGACCCTAATCCATGTCCCGGTGGATTGATGTTTCCTCTCATCCAATTATGTTGGGTAGTCTCCTTATGTATTTTTCCTTCATCGATGAAGAATGTACTCTACTTGGGAGTTATATTTGTAGCAGCCTCCTTTTTGTGACTCGCATAAATGCTTTATCTAAGAGTGCTTTTCGCCTCCTTATCGACTTTTAGCAATTTGATGACTGAGTATCCTCCAACAAATGTAATACACAATTCATGCTGTGATAATGTTCCTCTCTGAAAATGGCCAAAGCCTTGGGGCTCATTCATGGGATTTTGGCGTAGGGCAGTGCAGCAAGCCACCTTGCTGCGCTGCCCTACGCCAAAGTGACAGGGCAAGAATGCACCTTATTTTAGCAATGCGGTGCATTCCTGTTCTTTCTTCCTTCACTGGCGCCGTTTCAACAGCGCAGCGCCAACGTAGGCACACTTGCACCATGGTGCAAGGGTGCCTCCATTGAATGCAGAATTGATTTTGTGCAGGAAGGAACAACTTCCTACGAGGCGCTTTCTTCTTTCTATCTGTGCTGCAGAATGCAGCACACATAGAAAGAGGAAAAAACATGGAGAAATAAACATATTTTACCTAATTACGCCTCATCTCAGGAGATGTACGGATTTGGCGCTTCCCCAGGTTTACATGTTTTTATAAATCTGGGGCACCATCTAATTCAATGGGTGTTACATGGGAAAACCCACCTCAATGCCCATGGAATGCCTCCCGGGGCAGAGGAAGGTGGTGCAGTGATTTGCGCTGGGTTGCTTTACTCATGATTTATGAGGCAACTCAAAGCCACGCAGGGTGGCTTTGCAAGGCTTCATAAATCGGATTAAGAGCCCTGCATCATACATGTACCACTTTACCTGGTGCAAAAGTGAAGCAGGGCTATCATAAATAAGCAACTTCTCTGCTTGAACTGTACCGACCCCATCATTGAAATGTGGAAATGATTGCACTGACAGAAGTCAAGAAATGCGTTGACTTCAACGCATTGTGTCTGACTCACAAAGCACTTCACTGTCTATCACCAGATACTCCATCTAGAGGGTTCCAGTTTTACCAGTTACCCTGACCCCAGGATCACCAGGTACAAGTGACATACAGGAAGATTGAAGACCAGCCACTTATCTGCAATTCTCTTGAATCTCCACAGCCTCTCTTATCTTGGGAATGATCTATGCAAAGTTCAAAATGCCTTGAAAATCCATATGTTATGCCTCTAGTCTTTGACTTAGGCCTCCTGTATAAATGTTTGCAATTCAATTCTTTAAAAATAATTCCCTACTCCTATCTCTTAGTACTGAAAAACAGTCAGACAGTGGTCTCAGCACTTTAAAAGGTCTTTACATCCTTTTCAGTTTAAGGAAGATCCTGCATATGTTCGCAGGATCCTTCAGAAAATGCTTTGGCTCTTTATTACAGGGCTCATCATCATTCCAAAAAAGGACAATTCAAGTCTTGTTCTTAGTTCAGGGAAGGATTCTTAATCTTTCCTAGAGTCAGTATCATATTGAGCAGAAGGCAGTTTTTTTTTTCACTTTCTGTGCATCCTTGAGCAACAAACATGATTTCATATTTCACTTGAGTAAGGAGATTCAGTGAATTTTAACCATCTTAAAATCCTCATCTAACATAAACTAAGGGCTCTATTTAGAGTTTGGCAGGTGGAATTCCCAATCAAAACATGATGGGTATGCTGTCTTCCATATTACAAGTGCCATAGACTATAATGCATTTGCATGTTTGAGATGGTGTATTCTGTGTACCAAACTTTACATAAGGCCCTAAGAATCAAAAGAAATAGAGCCCAGCTGCAGTGGATGAGGGCCATATGGTGAAGGCATTGATTTTGAGACTAAGCTTATAGCATAGCCTCACATTCACATACAAACATGGACAAATACCTAATGTAAAAAGGAGGATCTACTGTAAACACGTTACCACCGAGGAGAATGAATAAACTCTTGTACACAACTGTTAGAATTTCTGTCCTCTCCTCTATCCTAAAGGTACCAATCAGAACAAAAGCATAATATCCAAGGATACCTGTATTGTTTTTCTGAGGGATAGGGGCATTCTCTTGAATAGAAAACAAAAAAGTCTGGGAAATTAAGGTGTTAAGTGGACTTCTCACTTCTAGGCTTGGCAATGGGAAATAAATACTTTAATTTGAAAGACACACTTGGTGGTCATAATGATCTCTTTACTCACTAATAATCAAAACCTTATGCATACTTAATGTTTGTCAACTTTCTTATCTCCTTAGCAAACCAAAGCTCTTGCTTAAAATGACAGGTTGTCATACCACTAATAGAAAACAGTCATTTTATCCTGATAATCTCTCCAATGATGTGTACGTGTGGCATTTACAGTTTTGTGGATGTCCCATTCACCATCTTGAGAATATATATAGACATCAGTACCCTCTAAATAGGGTGGACTGGACATATGAAACTTTTTGTCAGATGACCTGCATCTGCCAAACTCTAAATCTGTCCCCAAGTCTCTGTTCTTTTTTTGTTCTTCAAATTCTTTGAAAGTCTAGTGGTAGCTGTCTTTAATCTCATCAACCTCTTGTAATTGGGTTTTAAGATGCTTTCTCCTTCTTTATGTTTCCTGCTTATTATTATTGTAGCTAGGAAATGGTAAAGATATACATAAATTCATTAGGACTATCATCCCTTTTACAAACAGCACAAGACAAAACAAAACAATACTTTTAGAAATTGTGTTTCTGGTTGCCAGAGCTATGCACCCTGTTGAAACAGGAACCGCAATCCCAGTCAGGGTACGTCACAACACACCCTAAACTATCCTGTGCTCACCCTCTGGTAGCTTGGCACAGAGCAGCCAGGCTTAACCTAAGAGGTAATGTGTAAAGAATTTGTGCAACACTTCAAACAGTAACACAGTGAAAACACCACAAAAAGACTCCAGTTAAGGTTGAAAAAATAGAGCTTAGTTTTTATCAATCAAAAAAGGCTGATATGATAAAAATCCAATCAGTAGAAGTTGAGATATGAATTTCTAAAAAATACATATAAAATAGCGCTTAGAAGCAATAAGCGCTTAAATGGGATATCTGGTCACACTAGACTGGTGGAAAGTCAAAAGTTCAGGTATTATACAGGGACCCAGTTGTGCCCGCTGAACCAAAGTACATTGATCCGAGTTGCATTGTCGGAGACGAAGATGCAAGGTGCAGCCGAAGCGATGCGTTGGTGTCGAGCCATGCAGTGTACGAGATGAGTTAATTTTCTCCACGCAACAACGACAATGCGTTGGCTCTGAGTGCGTGGTGCTGGACGCGAATGCAATGTACGACTTCTGCTTCCGCAGTATGCGATGCGTCAATTCCGAAGGCGATGCACTGTTTCCGAAGGCGATGTCCCACGCCCGCTCCACCCAACAACAAGGATGTGCAGGTTCCGACTCACACAAAGGTGAAAATGCGCCAGCGCCAATGAGGATGCATGGGTTCTGGCTGTAGCAAAGGACTGGAATGGCACCACTGGCAGGGCCGGATCTGCAGCAAGCAAAGTCCTGGTTTTGTAGCAGGATAAGTAGTCTTTGATGTCCATGAGACTTAGAACAGGAGGCAAGCAGCAAACCCTTGGAGTTACTCTGGGTTCAGGTGATGCAGGTCCAGTCCTTCTCACCCAGGCAGGAGGACAGTAGGTAGCAGGGCAGCTCAGCAAGCCAAGAGTCTAGCAAAGAAGCTGTCCAGCAGAGTGGCAGACTTTTCAGCAGCACAGCAATTCTTCTTCCTGGCCCACTAGTAGCATTTAAGATACAGGCCCTGGACACATGTAGTGCACTTTACTAGGAACTTATAAGTACATTAAATATGCCACTTGGGTATGAGCCAATGTTACCATGTTTAGGGGAGAAAGCACAAGCACTTTAGCACTGGTTAGCAGTGGTAAAGTGCACAGAGTCCTAAAGCCAGAAAATGCAAGGTCAGAAAAATGGAGGAAGGTGGGCAAAAAGTGGGGGGAGACCACCCTAAGGCTGTCATGTTTAACAAATACCTAGACAAAAGTGGAGGTAAGTCTGCATCCCCTTGGAGCACTATAGACAGAAATCTGTGTGTATCAAGATGAGAAATATAACATATGCAAAATATACAGAAATAATCGTATGAAGCATGCTCTGATCTGTTTCTAAAACGTTTGCTTAAGTATCATAATAATATGATGAGATAAAATGTAGCCTAATCAATTTATAGGGTCATCAAGTAACATCTGTGTTTAGAGCAACTGTTTTAGAGCATTGTACATAGCCTAGGCACACTCATCAAAAAAATTAACTATTATTAGTAAAAAACTGGTAAAGTAGTCATGGAATTGGTAAAATGAAAATTAATTTCTTTCCAATCCCCACACCAGCAACAATTTTCTAGTGAGCATCTGACCAAATTATTGATTAAGGCGAAAAGGGCGTCAGCTAGAACTGCCTCTGCCAAGACTAGGTTTATTGTTGTTTTGCAAAAAGACTTTGTTATCTGTTTCTGCAAATAATATCGATGACAGGCTAAAATTAAATTACTGCTGGGCAGTATTTCAGTTTTGACAAAATTGTTTCCTCTCCATTGGTGGAAGTACTTTATAAAAAAAAAAAAAAAAGATCCTTGCCGACATGGCAAGGACATTTTGGAATGATGGGCTGTCTTTTACTGGCAGGGCAGAGCTAATGGCCTCACAAAACTTTAATTCGTTTTTAGGTATGTAAAAAAAAGGGAAAGGGTCGAATATAGAAAGAACAAGCATCGGCAAAGCCAATATGTCTCACCGTTGGGACCTTTTGGCTTTGCCAATGTTTTTTATTAATGATGTACAGCATCCCTAGTGCTCTGCAACATGGCTAAAATTAAACACAAAAAATGGCCATATTACACATCCACCTTATTTTGAAGACTTGCACAACATGCATGTGCGTGCCTAGAAAAAGACGTGTTTTTAAAAAAAAATGTATTTACTGATCCAAGTTGCTCAGTGAATAACATTTGTTTTAAAAAGGAGCTCAATTATTTTTTCTTTTTTGAGGATCGTGTTGGGGGAAGCTGCATGAAGGGTACAGGTGGTGAAGGAAGCAATATGGGGGAGCAAAACAGAACGGGCTAAAAGCAACATGGAGGACAGGGACAGGTAGGAGAAGAAATACAGGTGGCGGGGGAAGCAACACAGGCAAGTGAAAGGAACGTGGCTAGATTGAGGAACATAGAGCTGTTGGAGGAGAGCACAGGTGAGAAAGCAGTTTGGGGGAAAAAGTACACCAGAGTGAGCACATGGAGGAGAATAGAAAGGGGAAGGGGGAAAAACAGTACACGAGGGAGACAGCTGGTAAACACATGTGCTCTCATAGAGTGCTTAAACATAATGAAAAAAGTAGTCTTTCAGAAATGAGCAGTGGAAGGACACAAGTACAGCGCTCATGTTCCAGGGCAGGAAACAAAGCGATACAAAAGGGGATGATGGACGGAACGCTTGAGCCAATCAAACACTCACCCCCAGTCAACTGATCTGGGTTTAATCCATCATCATTCTTTAGCTCACTCCACCACCCCAGTTCAGACATGGCCATATGCAAATCAGTCTGACCCTGTGCCTCATGGGAACAGTCCAACCCGAACTGCCAAGCCATGTCTTCCCTGGACCGGAAACAAGCATCCTAGGACCGGTTTCTGGCATTTCAGCCGTCATCAGCCAGGCTTGCTTGAATCCAGTGGCAAAGTGAGCAAGGGACCCACGTCTGGGCATACCCCCGCCAACTTAGGGCGAACAAAGCGATACAAAAGGGGATGATGGACGGAACGCTTGAGCCAATCAAACACTCACCCCCAGTCAACTGATCTGGGTTTAATCCATCATCATTCTTTAGCTCACTCCACCACCCCAGTTCAGACATGGCCATATGCAAATCAGTCTGACCCTGTGCCTCATGGGAACAGTCCAGCCCGAACTGCCAAGCCATGTCTTCCCTGGACCGGAAACAAGCATCCTAGGACCGGTTTCTGGCATTTCAGCCGTCATCAGCCAGGCTTGCTTGAATCCAGTGGCAAAGTGAGCAAGGGACCCACGTCTGGGCATACCCCCGCCAACTTAGGGCGAACAAAGCGATACAAAAGGGGATGATGGACGGAACGCTTGAGCCAATCAAACACTCACCCCCAGTCAACTGATCTGGGTTTAATCCATCATCATTCTTTAGCTCACTCCACCACCCCAGTTCAGACATGGCCATATGCAAATCAGTCTGACCCTGTGCCTCATGGGAACAGTCCAGCCCGAACTGCCAAGCCATGTCTTCCCTGGACCGGAAACAAGCATCCTAGGACCGGTTTCTGGCATTTCAGCCGTCATCAGCCAGGCTTGCTTGAATCCAGTGGCAAAGTGAGCAAGGGACCCACGTCTGGGCATACCCCGCCAACTTAGGGGCGAACAAAGCGATACAAAAGGGGATGATGGACGGAACGCTTGAGCCAATCAAACACTCACCCCCAGTCAACTGATCTGGGTTTAATCCATCATCATTCTTTAGCTCACTCCACCACCCCAGTTCAGACATGGCCATATGCAAATCAGTCTGACCCTGTGCCTCATGGGAACAGTCCAGCCCGAACTGCCAAGCCATGTCTTCCCTGGACCGGAAACAAGCATCCTAGGACCGGTTTCTGGCATTTCAGCCGTCATCAGCCAGGCTTGCTTGAATCCAGTGGCAAAGTGAGCAAGGGACCCACGTCTGGGCATACCCCCGCCAACTTAGGGCGAACAAAGCGATCCAAAAGGGGATGATGGACGGAACGCTTGAGCCAATCAAACACTCACCCCCAGTCAACTGATCTGGGTTTAATCCATCATCATTCTTTAGCTCACTCCACCACCCCAGTTCAGACATGGCCATATGCAAATCAGTCTGACCCTGTGCCTCATGGGAACAGTCCAGCCCGAACTGCCAAGCCATGTCTTCCCTGGACCGGAAACAAGCATCCTAGGACCGGTTTCTGGCATTTCAGCCGTCATCAGCCAGGCTTGCTTGAATCCAGTGGCAAAGTGAGCAAGGGACCCACGTCTGGGCATACCCCCGCCAACTTAGGGCGAACAAAGCGATACAAAAGGGGATGATGGACGGAACGCTTGAGCCAATCAAACACTCACCCCCAGTCAACTGATCTGGGTTTAATCCATCATCATTCTTTAGCTCACTCCACCACCCCAGTTCAGACATGGCCATATGCAAATCAGTCTGACCCTGTGCCTCATGGGAACAGTCCAGCCCGAACTGCCAAGCCATGTCTTCCCTGGACCGGAAACAAGCATCCTAGGACCGGTTTCTGGCATTTCAGCCGTCATCAGCCAGGCTTGCTTGAATCCAGTGGCAAAGTGAGCAAGGGACCCACGTCTGGGCATACCCCCGCCAACTTAGGGCGAACAAAGCGATACAAAAGGGGATGATGGACGGAACGCTTGAGCCAATCAAACACTCACCCCCAGTCAACTGATCTGGGTTTAATCCATCATCATTCTTTAGCTCACTCCACCACCCCAGTTCAGACATGGCCATATGCAAATCAGTCTGACCCTGTGCCTCATGGGAACAGTCCAGCCCGAACTGCCAAGCCATGTCTTCCCTGGACCGGAAACAAGCATCCTAGGACCGGTTTCTGGCATTTCAGCCGTCATCAGCCAGGCTTGCTTGAATCCAGTGGCAAAGTGAGCAAGGGACCCACGTCTGGGCATACCCCCGCCAACTTAGGGCGAACAAAGCGATACAAAAGGGGATGATGGACGGAACGCTTAGGCCAATCAAACACTCACCCCCAGTCAACTGATCTGGGTTTAATCCATCATCATTCTTTAGCTCACTCCACCACCCCAGTTCAGACATGGCCATATGCAAATCAGTCTGACCCTGTGCCTCATGGGAACAGTCCAGCCCGAACTGCCAAGCCATGTCTTCCCTGGACCGGAAACAAGCATCCTAGGACCGGTTTCTGGCATTTCAGCCGTCATCAGCCAGGCTTGCTTGAATCCAGTGGCAAAGTGAGCAAGGGACCCACGTCTGGGCATACCCCCGCCAACTTAGGGCGAACAAAGCGATACAAAAGGGCAGGAAACAAACACAAGAAGGCCAAGTAAAACCCAAATAAACTTACAAATAAAAATCAAGCAAATGAAAGAGACAATGAAGCCAATCAATGGTAAACAATAGGCGGGCTCCAAACCACTGTAAGATGACAGTAGGTCTTTTTGCCAATAGATAAACTTGCCCTGCCTAGTAGGTGGGACTTAAAAATCACGTTTTGCCTCCAACAGTTTAAAACTGCAAAGGAAAGCTGGATAAGGAGCTAGCATCACTCTGACACGCCTGTTACATCGGAAAATATATTAATCAGGCGAACCTATCATTTTGGGCTACGTCTACACATACGCAAAGACAAATCCAGGCCCCATCCCTTCCTAAATTGCCAGTTTAATGTTGTGAGTCCTTTTCATTAAGTTTATTTTTTTACAGAAAGAAGGTCATACAACACATTGCTCTAAGCCTTATACATTTTGTAGCCAAGAATAAAATCCTCCAGAGACTACGTAGTGCTATGTATTCATCATTAAATCATCAACTAAATGAATAACTTATGCCAGCAGAATAGTCCTGTCCTCTTTCTGTTAAAGTAGTACAAAAAGAGGAGCCCCATGGGTTTCCAGATGGAGTGACTTTCTCTGAAGCAAAGGTTCCCTGGAAGAATGATACTATTGCCTGCCATGTTGCCTCAGCAGTTTTCAAAACCAGCAGCATGATTTTGGAGCTGCTAATCTAAAGCAAAGAAAAAAAACAGTATCCCGGCTCAGTTATAATTCATGCTACTGCCGTTTCCGTGTTTTGTCAGTCCCACTATATCCGAGTGAATTCCTTAAAATACATCCCCTTGCCCACACGTTGGTTAGTTCGATTTTTAAAAGCTTAAGAAAATTATTAAATTCACTTTCCAAGATAAAAAAAATCATTTTGGTGCCTTTATGTTTGTATGTGTTCATCCTTGACCTCAAATAGTTTTTAACAATATTTTACATATCAAAATATGTTAAATCATATTAACAAACATATTTCTCTGTCCAAAAAGTAACATAAAGGTTAAGCAAGTGATAATCAGACTACCACATTTTGGTGTAAATGGAAACTTGCATTGGTGGTACGAAGAGTAATGGGTCTTGCGTTTATCTTTTGCAAAATGCATTTGTTACAGGCGAAGTCGTGTTAATTAATGAATGTTCCATTCCAGAAAGTATGGCCAGGTGTGGTGCCAAAGAAAACTGTCTTCCGTTGTATCGACCCATATATCACTTAGCTCATATGCTTGAACGAATGAGGGTAAATTAATCAGGAAACCCAGTGAATTATGGTGGTTTGTAACCCTAGTATATCCCAAGAAAAATGTCGTCTTCATAATTTAGTAACTATGGGCCTCATTTATGACATTTTGGCGTAGGGCAGTGCAGCACGGCACCTTTCTGCGCTGCCCTATGCCATAGTGAAAGGGCAGGAATGCACTCTATTTAAGCAAATAGTGCATTCCTGTCCTTTCTGCCAGCGCTGGCGCCGTTTTGTCAGCCTATCGCCAACGGAAGCACCCTTGCATCATGGTGCACGGGTGCCTCCGTTGCAGGCAGGATTGTTTTGTGTAGGAATGGGCATCTTCCTGCACAAAAACAATCCAAAGAGGTGATGTCCTCTTTCTTTGTGTGCTGCATGAAAAGTGGAAAAAAAGAGGAGAAATAAACATATTTCTCCTCATTACGCCACACCCTGGGAGGCTTATGGATTTGGCGCTTTCCCAGGGTTACATTACTTTGTAAATCTGGGGCAGCGTTAAACTCCATGGGTGCTGCTTGGGAAAACCAACTACGATGCTGATGGAATGCCTCCCGAGCACAGAGTAAGGCGATGCAGCGATTTGTAATGTTTTTTCTTACTCATGAATTATGATGCCACTCAAAGCCACGCGTGATGACTTTGTGTGTCTTCACAAATCTTCATGAGAGCCCTGCGTCATGCATGTACCACTTTACGTGGTACAAAAGCAACCCAGGGCTCGCATAAATAAGCCCCTATATGTACACTTAAATTGGTGTTTACCTGCCTACTTTAGAAATCATCAAATGTCTTTTCGTCTTGAAGGCCAATCAGTTTCACCATTAACTACACCTTCATTCCGGGGCTCTCTGGTTTAGAAGCGGGTGCACTATGAGTTCTAGGGCATAGTGTTTGTGCACACTTTTCTTTCCTTAAAAACTGAAAACAAAATCAAATAAAAAGTTAGTTCAATTAATGTTTTGGTTCCATATTGTGAAGGATAAACAAAGTTTATTGCACAACCATCATGCTTGTCAACACATGAACTGGAAATTATTCTGAGCATGATTAGAACTAATTGGACATATGTCCAACTCAATCAAACTCAGTGAAAACATTTAATTGGATTTTTGTTTGTATAATTTTTCAACTGTGTGCAGTTTTATACAAAAAGTATTCAATGTATGATTAATATTTTCTTACAAATGTAAACATGAAACCTCTGCATTTTCCAGCTGTTTTTTTGCCTTTTTTCAGGAGAGTCTCCTGAACGTTCACACCAAAATACAGAAAATAAAATAGTAATACTGTGGAATGCCATGTGGTATTTAAAAAATATTTTCATATTAAATCAAATCAAACTTAAACAAGATGTACACTGCCCATGTCCAAGCATTGGCTTTTCCTTGTGCTGTTGTCTTTAACCCCTTCCGTGCGCCGGACGATCGGGAGCCGACCGACGTCACGGTGGGCATGTGCGTCGGACGGCTCCCGGCCGTCCTAGCACCCACCGATGGCGGAAGCACTGGCGCTCCCCCCGTGGGCCGCCCATCTACGTGCCCCCACCGGGGAAGGCAGGGGAAGCCCTTCCCTGCCTCCCCCCCCCCACGTCATCAATGACGTCAGCGCGCGAGGCGCGCTGACGTCATTAGAGGATTCCCGACACGCTGGAAGCCATTGCTTCCAGCGCGCCGGAGAGAAGAGGAGGTAAGTTTGTCCTCGTGGGAGGGGAGATTTAAACAAAAGAGGCATCGGGGGAAAGGAATTTCCTTTCCCCTGATGCCTCTTTTGTGCATTCCTGCTGCACGATCGTGCGATCGTGCAGCAGGAATGCCCAATAGACCCAGGGATTTCTTTTTTTTTTACATGGTGATATTGATTTACTGTTTGGGGGGAGCGGCCCCTTAGGCAAGGGTCGCTCCCCTTATGGGGGCAATGTTTATTGGCTTTGTCTGCCCCCCTGGGGGGGCAGATTTCGCCATATTTTTTTTTAAAGTGGCCCACTGGACCACCAGGGAATACTTTGTGGGAGTGGCCCCTTGGGCAAGGGTCACTCCCCTTGGGGGCTATGTTTTTGGCTGTCTAACCCCATGGGGGGGCAGATCTCGCCTTTTTTTTTATCTAGGGCCCACTAGGCCACCAGGGATTTTTTTTGGGGAAAGTGACCCCTTGGGCAAGGGTCGCTCTCCTTTGGGGGCTGTGTCTCGCCATGTTTGGCCCACTAGACCACCAGGGATTTGTTTGTGGGGAGTGGCCCCTTGGGCAAGGGTCGCTCCCCTTATGGGGGCCATGTTTTTTGGCTTTGTCTGCCCCCCTGGGGGGCAGATTTTGCAATTTTTTTTAAAGTGGCCCACTGGACCACCAGGGAATACTTTGTGGGGAGTGGCCCCTTGGGCAAGGGTCACTCCCCTTTGGGGGCTATGTTTTTGGCTATCTGCCCCCATAGGGGGGGCAGATCTCACCTTTTTTTTAATCTAGGGCCCACTAGGTCGCTCTCCTTTGGGGGCTGTGTCTTGCCATGTTTGGGCCCACTAGACCACCAGGGATTTGTTTGTGGGTAGTAGCCCCTTGGGCAAGGGTCGCTCACCTTTGGGAGCATTAATTTGGCCGTTTCTGCACCCCTGGGGGGCAGATCGGCATATTTTTTTTTGTATGGCCACTAGACCACCAGGGATTTATTTGTGGGGAGTGGCCTCTTGGGCAAGGGTCGCTCCCCTTTGGGGAGCATTAATTTGGCCGTTTCTGTCCCCCTGAGGGGCAGATTGGCTGATTTCTTTTTTTGTATGGCCACTATGCCACCAGGGTTATTTTTTTTTATGTTGTGGAGCGGCCCCTTGGACAAGGGTCGCTCCCCTTTATGGGAGGATGATTGTGGCCATTTCTGTCCTCTTTGGGTGGCAGATTAGCAGTATGTTTTTTAGGCCCATCTGCCCCCAAGGGGGGCAGAAGCCACTAGACAACAGGGGTTTTTAAATTTTTGTGTTGGGTAGTGGCCTCAAGGGCAAGTGTTGCTCCCCTTTTACCGGGGTGAATATTTTATTTGTACTCTTAGGCCCACCTACCCCTTAGCTTGGCTGGTGGATTGTGTGTGGAATGGTGCATTATTTGCATATGTGATTGTAATGTTTTTTTTCTCCTTTTTATTCTAGTGTAAAGCTTTTGATTCCTGTTTGCGGTTTCGGCAGTGGTTGTTCTGCAGTTTTGCGTATTTTCATTTTTTTGGTAAGAAAAACATTTTTGTTGTATTTGCTCCAAATGAGTATTATTGTCATGCATGAATGAATTTTTTTGTTAGTGGTATCATAATGGCAGCATATTTAGTTAGTGGTTTGAGCATGAAATTCTTTGCGATGTGTTTTGCATTGTCTTATGTGTAATTTTCTTTTCTTTTTCTTTTTAGTGGGATATTCTTGATCCTTACTGTGTCTGTGCAGAGTAGGTGGTGGTGAGTCTAGCTGCTTCTGGCAAGTGAGTGGTATAGTGTTGGAGTATATAGGTCTTTGTGATAAAGCTACATTTTGTTTATTTCTTTTTTTACAAAGGGTTTGTTGTTGTTGACTTGTTTGACAAGTTACCTTTATTAGTAAGCATTATGGCTAGCCGTAGAATTACTGCTCAGCAGGTGGTTGGTATGCTTCTTGAATCTTCCACTGAGCAGGATTATGAGACTGACAGTGCGTCTGAGGGAGAGGAGGGAGGGGAAGATTCAGGCAGAGAGTTTTCTCTCCACATGGAATCATCGGATGATGAAGATACTCTCAGTGCGGATGAAGCTACTCTCAGTGCGGATGAAGTGCCTGTTTTAGAGGAGGACACTGATGTGCCGATGGTGCAAGAGGCATCTGCATTGCAGCCTGAGGCTGCTAGGCTTCCTACTGGAAGTGCTGGACTCTGGGTTGATCCAAACATGGTGCAGCCGGTGCTGCCTGCCTTTAGTGGTGATGCAGGGTGTAGAGTGGATTGTGCACATTTTTTGCCCATACAGTTTTTTCAGTTGTTCATGGCTGATGTATTTTTGGGTGAGATTGTTGAGCAGACTAATTTGTATGCTGAACTGTTTTTGAGGGACAACAGTGCCAGACTTAGGCCACGCTCTAGAGCTACCCGGTGGACTCCCACAAATCTGGATGAGATGAAGAAGTTTTTGGGTTTGACTTCTTTGATGGGCTTGATAAGGAAGCCGTCCCTGGCTTCATATTGGTCTACCAGACCCTTGATGGCAACGGCCATATTTCCTGCCATTATGAGTTGTGATCGGTATTTACTTTTGCTTCGGATGCTGCATTTTGTTGATAATGCTTTGGTGTTGCCACGAGATAACCCTGACTGTGACCGCCTTTTTAAGATGCGGCCTGTTCTTGATCACTTTGTAGATCGATTTTCAGAGATCTATACTCCAGGCAAAGAAATATCTGTTGATGAGTCTTTGGTCCTGTTCAAGGGCCGTTTGGTTTTTAGGCAGTACATTCCTAGCAAGAGGGCACGTTATGGAATTAAGATGTATATGTTGTCTGAGAGTAGGACAGGATATGTCTTTAATTTCCGGGTGTACACTGGTAGGGATTCCACTATTAACCCCCTGGTTGTCCGTCCACTTTTGGAGTTTCAGAGAAAATTGTGTGGGATCTTGCTAGAGGACTGTTTAACAGAGGCCACCATTTGTACCTTGATAACTTCTACACTGCTGTGCAATTGTTTAAGGAATTGTTCAAAGTGGACACTTTTGCTTGTGGCACAATCCGCTCTAACCGTAAAGGTTACCCAAAAGAGCTTGTTTGCAAAAAGCTTCAGAGGGGACAGTGCAGTGCCTTGCGTAGTGAGGAACTGCTAGCTGTGAAATTTGTGGACAGGAGGGATGTGTACATGCTGACTACCATTCATGATGAGAGTACTTCACCTGTGACTGTTTGGGGTCAGGTTGGTGAAGTGCGCAAACCTGTGTGCATTGTAGACTACAATAAGCACATGGGTGGTGTCGATAGAGTAGATCAGAGGTTGGAACCTTACACTGCTATTCATAAGGCTTACATTTGGTATATGAAGTCGGCCATCCATCTCTTCAATTTAGCAACTTTCAATGCTTTTGTTGTGTACAAGGAGTGTTCTCCTGCATCAAAGATGACTTTTGTTCAGTTTCAGGAGTCTGTGATAGGCAGCCTTGTTGTTGTGGAACAGGCAAGTGTTCCTAGAGTAGGAGTGGTGGAGGTTGTGGCTAGATTGAAAGATCATGATAGCACTCTCCTAAAATAAGAGAGTGTCTCCCTCTTGCACTCGGTGAAAGTTCTACCAATTAATGTGAATGGTAAAATATGTGTTTCATAGCGTAGTCATCAATGTTAATCACTTGTTTTATTATTGTTGCTCGTTGAGCGTTTTCTCATAATTCATTTATGCATCAAAACATAATGTTCGCTTTGAATTCATCATTCATTCAAAGTGCCCAATGCATTTCGGGCCAATGAGCCCTTCATCAGGGGCTGATATGTAGGTTACGTATTTCAAGTAGATTCTGTTCTCCGAGAATAGTTTTTCACGCCACCCGGCACTGACACCTATTCTCGGAGAACAGAATCTACTTGAAATACGTAACCTACATATCAGCCCCTGATGAAGGGCTCATTGGCCCGAAATGCATTGGGCACTTTGAATGAATGATGAATTCAAAGCGAACATTATGTTTTGATGCATAAATGAATTATGAGAAAACGCTCAACGAGCAACAATAATAAAACAAGTGATTAACATTGATGACTACGCTATGAAACACATCTTTTACCATTCAGATTAATTGGTAGAACTTTCACCGATTGCAAGAGGGAGACACTCTCTTATTTTAGGAGAGTGCTATCATGTTCGGATTATCCTCATACTCAGGAGGATTTACCTTCTTTGCACCACCTACTTGATTACCATTGAATACCTTGAATATCCAGAGAGTGTGTCACTCTTTTCTTCATATTAGATTGAAAGATCGCCACTTTCCTGATTTAATTCCTCCCACGCCCAAAAAACCCAATTCCTGTAAGAGATGTAGAGTCTGCTTGCAAAGAGGTGTGCGGAAGGAGAGTCGTATGCACTGTGCTGATTGTCCTTCTAATCATGGGCTGTGTGTGCCCACATGTTTCAGATTGTATCACACTCAAAAGAGTTTTTGGGAGCAACCGTGAGTCTAATAGTGTACTGCCTGGTCTGTATGGTTTTATATAGTTATTCAGTTATCACGTTTGGCAATAGAATGATGTCTTTAGTTACTGCTGTTGTTTTTGTAGTTATAGTTTTGTATCTAGTTGCAATTAGTTTGTGTTTTCTTCCTTGTGTAAAAAAAAATTATGACGGTGTGCGTGAACTGGCGCTTGGCTGGCGGTGTGCGTGGACTGGCGCTTGGCTGGCGGTGAGTGGACTGGCGCTTGGCTGGCGGTGTGCGTGGATTGGCGCTTGGCTGGCAGTGTGTGTGGATTGGCACTTGGCTCGCGGTGTGCGTGGACTGGCGCTTGGCTGGCGGTGTGCGTGGACTGGCGCTTGGCTGGCGTTGTGCGTGGATTGGCGCTTGGCTGGCGGTGTGCGTGGACTGGTGCTTGGCTGGCAGTGAGTGGAATAGCGCTTGGCTGGCAGTGTGCATGGACTGGTGCTTGGCTGGCGGTGTGCGTGGACTGGCGCTTGGCTGGCGGTGTGCGTGGACTGGCGCTTGGCTGGCGGTGTGCGTGGACGGGCGTTTGGCTGGCGGTGTGTGAGTAGTGACTTGCTGCTGGTCACTACACACACTGCTAGCTAAACGCCACTCCATGCAATCCGTGAGCTGGTGTGGTTGCTGTGTCAGGAATGTGGGCATGTGAAAGTGATGGGCCCTTGAATGGCGCTGTCTGCTGGTGTGAGTGTTGTAATGTGCTGGGTCCGCGGCTGGTGGTGTGAATGGTTTTGTATGTGTCACACATATGAAAGGTGTATGAATGGCCTGTAAAGAGGTTGGTGCCTTGTCGTGGCTTTACAGCTCACGAGCTGTGAATCAATGGTTCAGTTTCTCGTCCTTTCAATTATTAACAGTGCATTTCATTTTTGTGAAATCTCTGGTTAATACAACTATATACTGAACCATCACTCACCCTCGTGCCAAATCCAACTAGTATGTATGTGTGCTTGAGGAATAGGTGTTTCTGCAGAAATATTTGTCTTTTCTGTTTTTCTCAAGCAGGGTGTACCTTGTCCCTTCTTGTGAATGTTGTAATGTGTTGGTTTCGTGCCTGGTGGTGTGAATGGTTTTGTGTGTATCACGTATGAAAGGTGTGTGAATGGCCTGTAAAGCGTTTGGTGCCTTGTCGTGGCTTTACAGCTCACGAGCTGCGAGACACTGGTTCAGTTTTTTGTCCTTTCAATTATTGACTGTGCATTTCATTTTTGTGAAATCTCTTGTTCATAAAATTTTATGTACTGAACCATCACTCGCCCTTGTGCCAAATCCAACCAGTATGTGTGTGTGCTTGAGGACTAGATAGCTGTGCAGTAATCTTTGTCATTTTTGTCTCCCTGCCAAGGTGTACATTTCATCTAAGAAAAACCTACCAACTGTAGATATTGTTGTAAACTAAACACCCATGGGAGTACATGGTGATGTCTCTCTTGTGGATCCCAACAAGTTATCTTACCCACAATGTCCTGCAAACCTAAAAATGTGACTGTCACATTTTCCTTGCATTATTGTGCCCAAATTTTCACGCTGCAGAAAGTAACAACAAATTTCCAACCCCCCAGCATTTCTCCAAGTATCCCAATAGAAATGGTACCTCACTTGTGTGGGTGGGCCAAGTACCCGTGGCAGGGAAGGGCAAAAAACCTATTGAGGCGACATCAAAATTACCTGTCACAAACCAACCTGGTTTTGCAAGGGGGGTCCCATGAGTTTTTGGCCCGGGGCTCGGCGGCCATTTAGGGAAACCTACCAAACCCACACATTTCTGGAAACTAGACACCCGGGGGAGTCCAGCGAGGTATGGCTTGCATGGGTCCCCCAACATTCTCCTACCCAGAATCCCCTGCAAACCTCAAATTTCGCTGAAAAAAATCACTTTTTTCTCAAATTTCTGTATGGGAAAGTTCTGGAATCTGCATGGATCCACAAATTTCCTCCCACCCAGCGTTCCCCCAGGTCTCCCGATAAAAATGGTACCTCACTTGCGTGGGTGGGTCAAGGACCCGCGACAGGCAAGGGCCCAAAACCTATTGAGGCGACATCAAAATTACCTATCACAAACCAACCTGGTTTTGAAAGGGGGGTCCCATGAGTTTTTGGCCCGGGGCTCGGCGGCCATCTAGGGAAACCTACCAAACCCACACATTTCTGGAAACTAGACACCCGGCGGAGTCCAGCGAGGTATGGCTTGCGTGGGTCTCCCAACATTCTCCTACCCAGAATCCCCTGCAAACCTCAAATTTCGCTGAAAAAATCACTTTTTTCTCAAATTTCTGTGGGGGAAAGTTCTGGAATCTGCGTGGATCCACAAATTTCCTCCTACCCAGCGTTCCCCCAGGTCTCCCGATAAAAATGGTACCTCACTTGTGTGGGTAGGAATAGTGGCTGCAACAGGAAATGGCCCAAATCGTACTGTGGAGACTTCATAATTACCTATAAGAAAACTACCTGGTTTTGGGGGGGTCACCTGGGATTGCGGCCCCGGGCTTGGTGGCCATCTTGGGAAAGTACCAAACCCACACATTTCTGAAAACTAGACACCCGGGGGAGTCCAATGAGGTATGGCTTGCGTGGATCCCCCAACGTTTTCCATCCCAGAATGCCATGCAAACCTCAAATTTAGCTGAAAAAACCACATTTTCCACATATTTTTGTGTGGAATCACCGTGCCGGCACAACTGTCCTACCCCACAGCATTCTCCTTAGTGTCCCGAGTAAAATGATACCTCACTTTCCAGAACTTTCCACCACAGGAATGTGAGGAAAATGTGTTTTTTTTTAAACAATTTTTTCGGTTTGCAAGGGATTCTGGGTAACAGAACCTGGTGAAAGCCAGTCAAGTCACCCCATCCTGGATTCCCCTGGGTGTCTAGTTTTCAAAAATGTATAGGTTTGCTAGGTTTCCCAGGTACCGGCAGAGCTATTGATCCAGCGGTAATTTCACAGTAATTTCTCAATGCAAAACCTCATTTACCTCTAGTTTACCATGTATTACCTTCAGGAGACTTTACATAAACATGAAAAATCAAAAATGCAATTGATATTTAAGCCAATAAAGAGAGTTGTGAGTATTTTTAAAGGGTTTTATTTTCTAGTTAAAAGTTAAAGTTCTCTGACCCTTTATTCATTAGTCAAATATCAATCAGGTTACAGAATTGAAAATAGGAAAAATAGAATTAATACAGAACATATTATAGGTTGCATACAAAGCACTCCATAAAGGAAGGGAATGAGGCATCAAATGTCAGTCAGAATTCTTTAAAGAGTTCAGGAAAATATAATCCAAGAGTGAGTTTTGCAAGGATAATCAATAATTAATAATTGGCAAAAATCTCCCAAAAAGAGAAATAAATGCATAAGACAAATCTTTTCAAAATTAGTTAGTTAGTCAAAGCATAAACTTAGAGTTTTAGCATCTAAATCTAAACCTGTTCCATCAGCTGTATTCTCTGCCCTGGTCTGTTCAATCTGCCTATCTGTGTTCACAGAGAGAGGCTGCCCGCCCTTCACAAGACCACAGAGGAATGTGATCTGCCTTGCCAAAAATATGACATGCAAGGACTCTCTGAAAAAAATATGAGCAAGACCCCTCCTCCCTCTGTCTCTCCTCGGACGCAATCTCCTCCCAGGCTGCACCCGCGACGTTCACGTACCTAACCCATATGATGTCTGGCCTCATCTGCTCCCTCTCCTCTCTCCTCCTATCTCTTCTAAGGCTAAGGCTGCTAAGGCTGCTAAAGCTGACACGCCCCCTAAGGGGTCATTATTTATACTCAAATTCTTGGCTGACTATACTAATAATGTTGCAGTTTCAGTAGAAACTCGCACTGTGATTGGTTAGCACAGGTGACATAGGGGTCTCATCATCCTGTTCTCATTGCAAATCCAACCCATACCAGTTCTGACAATGGAAGCGTTAAGGCTTAATACAATCATATGTAACACCATCAATAATTATACAATATTGCAACATTTATGCGGAAAAGTGTATCAGTCCATTTCCGTCTCGCTTTCACATCGCACGCAGGGATGACGCTCTACCACAAACACTGTTACATTGACTCGATGACAAGAATGTACAGTTCATTGTGGCCTTGACCCATGTGTCTTCACTTGAGGCACTTGGCAGTTCATGCAGCTGGCATAATCTTCTGCGCATGCGTCTCTCATTCAGCACAATTCTCAGCCATGCTGGATTCTTAGGCAGCCATTTTATGGTGGGCCCAAAACAAAACAAACACAAAAGAGTATTAATTTATGAAATAAAACCCATTATGTTTACCTCCCCCATACTAGTACCCTGTATTAATTATTACCTAGCAAAAGCTATTAGTTTAAAGCAGCTTTTCTATTATTTGTGCACATCATTCAAAAATGTGCAATGTACAACATAGCATAAACATGCACCAGTGCAAATTTTCAAAGCGCAAACAGTTAATACATACTCATAGCAACATGCTCTAATGTTTTAGATAGCTTTTCATGCAAAATGCGTTTGCCCCATGTGTAGTGTTGGTGCATGGTTGATTAATTAATACACATTATAAGAAGATGTGTTATGAACTGAATATGCATTATCTAAATATGCAACAAAGTCAAAGTCTCTTGAGACAGGAACAGGGAGTGTAGATTACAAGGAAAAGGAGCTGGGCAAAGCTAAAGAGGCCACAGTGAGCCTTCTAAAGGAAACTGAAATCACAAGTTTTCTACACTGCAAAAACACATGTTAATTCAGCACAAGCATTTCAGACTGAAAGCATTTTGACCAGGCCTCATTTCATGTTTTTCACTTTGCATGCACCAAAAAGTGCCATTTTAAAATGCAGTCTGTCTGAAACACAAAAATAAAGCAATGCCTGAATCCAGATTAAATCTGAGCTACATCACTATGGTTCAAAAACTACAGCTAGGCACTTTGCAAAAAAAGGGTCATTTTTCACTGTGAAAATGTGGTGTGTCCACGTTGCGTTTTGCGCCATTTCCTGTTGCGGGCACTAGGCCTACCCACACAAGTGAGGTACCATTTTTCTCGGAAGACTTTGGGGAACGTGGGGTGGGTGGAATTTTGTGGATCCACGCGGATTCCAGAACTTTCCACCACAAAAATGTGAGGAAAATGTGTTTTTTTTGGACAATTTATTAGGTTTGCAAGGGATTCTGGGTAACAGAACGTGGTGAGAGCCAGTCAAGTCACCCCATCCTAGATTCCCCTTGGTGTCTAGTTTTCAAAAATGTATAGGTTTGCTAGGTTTCCCTAGGTGCCGGCAGAGCTATGGTTCAAAAACTACAGCTAGGCACTTTGCAAAAAAAGGGTCGTTTTTCACTGTGAAAATGTGGTGTGTCCACGTTGCGTTTTGCGCCATTTACTGTCGCGGGCACTAGGCCTACCCACACAAGTGAGGTACCATTTTTCTCTAAAGACTTTGGAGAAAGCGGGGTGGGTGGAATTTTGTGGATCTACGCAGATTCCAGAACTTTCCACCACAGAAATATGAGGAAAATGTGTTTTTTTTTACAATTTTTTAGGTTTGCAAGGGATTCTGGGTAACAGACCCTGGTGAGTGCCAGTGAAGTCACCCCATCCTGGATTCCCCTGGGTGTCTAGTTTTCAAAAATGTATAGGTTTGCTAGGTTTCCCTAGGTGCCGGCAGAGCTATGGTTCAAAAACTACAGCTAGGCACTTTGCAAAAAAAGGGTCATTTTTCACTGTGAAAATGTGGTGTGTCCACGTTGCGTTTGTGCCGTTTCCTGTCGCGGGCACTAAGCCTACCCACAAAAGTGAGGTACCATTTTTCTCGGAAGACTTTGGGGAACGCGGGGTGGGTGGAATTTTGTGGATCCACGCAGATTCCAGAACTTTCCACCACAGAAATGTGAGGAAAATGTGGTTTTTTTGACAAATCTTTAGGTTTGCAAGGGATTCTGGGTAACAGAACCTGGTGAGAGCCAGTCAAGTCACCCCATCCTAGATTCCCGTTGGTGTCTAGTTTTAAAAAATGTATAGGTTTGCTAGGTTTCCCTAGGTGCCGGCAGAGCTAGGGTTCAAAAACTACAGCTAGGCACTTTGCAAAAAAAGGGTCATTTTTCACTGTGAAAATGTGGTGTGTCCACGTTGCGTTTGACGCCGTTTCCTGTCGCAGGCACTAGGCCTACCCACACAAGTGAGGTACTATTTTTCTCTGAAGACTTTGTGAAAAGCGGGGTGGGTGGATTTTTGTGGCTCTACGCAGATTCCAGAACTTTCCACCACAGAAATGTGAGGAAAATGTGCTTTTTGAAAATTATTTTGGTTTGCAAGGGATTCTGGGTAACAGAACCTGGTGAGCGCAAAGTCAAGTCACCCTATCCTGGATTTCCCTGGGTGTCTAGTTTTCAAAAATGTATAGGTTTGCTAGGTTTCCCTAGGTGCCGGCAGAGCTATGGTTCAAAAACTACAGCTAGGCACTTTGCAAAAAAAGGGTCATTTTTCACTGTGAAAATGTGGTGTGTCCACGTTGCGTTTTGCGCCTTTTCTTGTCACGGGCACTAGGCCTACCCACACAAGTGAGGTTCCATTTTTCTCGGAAGACTTTGGGGCACACGGGGTGGGTGGAATTTTGTGGATCCACACAGATTCCAGAACTTTCCACCACAGAAATGTGAGGAAAATGTGTTTTTTTAAACAATTTTTTAGGTTTGCAAGGGATTCTGGGTAACAGAACTTGGTGAGAGCCAGTGAAGTCACCCTATCCTGGATTCCCCTGGGTCTCTAGTGTTCAAAAATGTATATGTTTGCTAGGTTTCCCTAGGTGCCGGCAGAGCTAGGGTTCAAAAACTACAGCTAGGCACTTTGCAAAAAAAGGGTCATTTTTCACTGTGAAAATGTGGTGTGTCCACGTTGCATTTTGGGCTGTTTCCCGTCGCGGGCACTAGGCCTACCCACACAAGTGAGGTACCATTTTTCTCGGAAGACTTTGAGGAACGCGGGGTGGGTAGAATTTTGTGGATCCACGCAGATTCCAGAACTTTCCACCACAGAAATGTGAGGAAAATGTGGTTTTTTTTTGACAATGTTTTAGTTTTGCATGGGATTCTGGGTAACAGAACCTGGTGAGAGCCAGTCAAGTCACCCCATCCTGGATTCCCCTGGGTGTCTAGTTTTCAAAAATGTATAGGTTTGCTAGGTTTCCCTGAGTGCCGGCAGAGCTAGGGTTAAAAAACTACAGCTAGGCACTTTGCAAAAAAAGGGTCATTTTTCACTGTGAAAATGTGGTGTGTCCACGTTGCGTTTTGAGCCGTTTACTGTCGCGGGCACTAGGCCTACCCACACAAGTGAGGTACCATTTTTATTGGGAGACTTAGGGTAACACAGAATTGTAGAGCAACTGTTATTACCCATTGACTTTCGATGCATTTCTGCCTTCCAAATGAAATACAATGTGTAAAAAAGAAGTCATTTTGAAAAATGACCTATAATTCTCATGCTAGTATGGGTACTCCCAATTTCGGAAATGTGCAAATATCTACTGTTTCTAAACTCTATATTTTGTTCCCATTTCAGAAATACATAGGTGTCTTTCATACCGATTTTACCATGTAAACATTTTCCCAGAATAATTGCCATATACCCGGTACATAATAAAAAACCATTGCAAGACGCTGCTCAGTTATTGGCTCTGGGTTCGTCGTGTTCTTGGTGAACCTACAAGTCCTATATATCCCCACAACCAGAAAGGCCTAGCGGATGTAATGGTGTATTGCTCTCAAACAGCTGTCATAATTAGAAGAAGTTACAGGTGAAAACGTTGACACAAATGGCTGTTTTTTTCAACTAATTTTCAATTTTTCCTATATTTAACTGTTAGTTTCTATAAAGAAACCTTGACGGATCTACACAAATGACCCCTTGCTGAATTCAGAATTTTGTCAAATTTTCTAAAATGTATAGCTTTCCAGGATACATTATTGCTTTTATACCCATTTCTACCATTAACTGGAAGAAGGTTGAAAGCACAAAAAATAGCAAGAATAGGCTATATCCCGGTAAAATGCCAAAACTGTGTAAAACCTTTTGGTTTTCTGTCAAAAGTCTGTCATTCCCTAAAAGCTGGGAACATTTTGATTTCAGCCCCACAAACCCTTTTTTGATACCATTTGCAGGGGAAAAACCAGATGCTTTCATTTGCAGCACTTTTTTCCCATTTTTCCCCAAAAAAACAAAATTTAGCTGTATTTTGGCTAATTTCTGGGTCCCCTCCAGGGGAATCCACAAACCTTGGGTACCTTTAGAATCCCCATAATGTTGGAAAAAAAGGACGCAAATTTGGCGTGGATACCTTATGTGGTCAAAACGTTACAGGGGCCTAAGCGCAAACTACCCCAAATAGCCAAAAAAAGGCTTAGCACAGGGGGGGAAAAGGCCTAGCAGCGAAGGGGTTAAAGAGACCATTTTGCAATATGTCATAGGGTTATGTTGTGATATTGTCAGATTATGTAAAGGGTTTTCTTCTAGAGCCATTGGCGTTCTTGAGCGATAGATTAAAGAAAACAACATAAATCAACAATTTGGGCCTGATTTATAGGGTTTTGGCGTAGGGTAGCACAGCAAGTCAACTTGCTGCTCTTCCCTATGTCAAAGTGAAAGGGCAGGAATCCACTGTATTTATCCAATTAGGTACATTCCTGCCCTTCCCCCTTGCACTGGTGCCGTTTCGGTAGCCTAGAGCCAACGCAGGCACCCTTACACCATGGCGCAAGGGTGCCTGTGTTGCAGGCAGAATTGTTTTTTGCAGGAAGGGGCACCTTCTTGCACAGAAACAATCCTGGGAGACTTTTCCATGTGCAGCACATATGGAATGAGGAAAAAACGAGGAGAAATAAAGTTATTTCTCCTTGCTGTGCCTTCCCTAGGGAGGTGTAAGGTTTTGGCGCATCCCCAGGTTTACTTGGTTTTGTTAATCTGAGGAAACATCAAAATCCAAGGGTGTTGCATGGGAACACCAACTGCAATGCCCATGGAACGCCTCCCTAATGCAGAATAAGGCAATGCAGCAATTTGCGCTGCCTTGCCTTACTCCATGTCTATGAGGCCATTCAAAGCCATGCAAAGTGGCTTGGTTTGACCTCATAAATATGATTTTATATTTCCAGTGCTAAGGAGGCACAAGGGGCTCATAAGAATGCATCTATCCATCCATCCATCCATCCATCTATCTATCTATCTATCTATCTATCTATCTATCTATCTATGTATCTATCTATCTATCTATCTATCTTATGCTGGGGGTACATTTTCACTCGTGCCTGGCAATTTGCATATGGTGTTCGCCAGGGCGAGTCAATGAATTTGACAGAAGAGACGGACACTCAGTCTTCTACACCCAACATTAAAGGTAGAGGATACAGATGATACTCACAGGATCTACGGATTTAGCTGTGCATGAGTTTTAGTTAACAAATCCCATGATTTTTATTTGGTGTTTAACAGAGAGCCATGCACGTTTTATACCTCTAAATAATAAACATGGCTAATTAAGGTATAATGACAAAGAAAATTCCTGTAGGACCTGGAAGTATGTTGAGTATCTCTTCTCACACACATGGATTTGGCATGTAACATGATGCATCCTAAACATACAAAGGCTACATACCTCTTGATTGTCCTGTCAAGAATGGTTTCATCAATTTTCCCTGCAGGGTATTGCTTTATCGAAAAATTGTTGAAAATCCGTTTTAAATCAATTTTCATTTGAATTAACTGCCTGATTAGAAAATGGTTATTCTGTTAACTTTGTAATCTATACTCATGAAAAAAGATCAGTCATTTTTTTCTTCGGATTTACCCATTAATGCTTCTTGTCTGGCTGTCTTTCCAATCTTTGAGATTAATTTGTTGATAAAAGTCTCTTTGCAACCCGTTGATTCCATATTTTGCTAAACTTGTCTTATTGTGTACTGGATGCAAATGACTCTGCAGCAATTCTATTAATATGCATTTATGGACAAATGATAAATGTTCTTTAAGTGACTCAGTCTGGCATTTGCTACCATGTAAAATAATACTTCTGTCAGTAGATTTGATACACAAATTTGTAATCCGTTTCCTTTTGTAGAATATAAATTTTGCATCCAAATTTCAATGTATTCCTCTCTTTTTTATTGGTGAAGGTAATGAGTTTATGTTTGTAATTTATTTGAACTATATTCTTCTGCAATTCATCTTTTGTGTCCACCCATACGAAGAATGTATTATTACCTTCTAAAGTAGACTTTCAACTAATTCTGCCAACATTTACCCTACAACACGTATTCATGGTCCAATTTGGTTCTTAAAAATATTTACATCAGATGGCATGGTCACAATTCCATTGAAGGACCCATAGGTTTAGGAAAAAGTTAAACAAACTAACCCTAACTTCACCCCCAACATACACTGCTTATGACCTCACAAATGACATCACTTGTGGCATATTAAATTACATTATACGTTAATGTTTGATGAGCCCAAAAGAAGTCTCCAATCCTCTGTAGCTGGCCAAGCTCCCCCAGTGCCAGGTTTCAGCCGTTCACAGCTGGGGCGACCGCATAGCCTTGCCTGTGGTGAAGGCCCTATGCTTAACCCTCATGAGTGGCCACATGCCTCTGTGCATGTTGTTTTGCCATGTGTAACAGTGGTTGGTCGCAGGGCCTGGCCTTTGTTAAAGGATGGCTGCAGAACCAGCTCCTGCATTAACCTTTCATGGCTTGGCAACCCCCACTGTGCACGGCCTTCCCTGGTTAACTAATCTTTATAGTATTTTACAGGCTGCAAGCAAGGTAAGTACTGTGTAGGGATTTCAGTTTTCAGCAAGATCTGACAACAGAGGCACAGGGGCTGTTGGCAGCAGTGGTTGGACCGACCTTGCTGGGCACCTCTGAGGCAGAGATCATGTGCAGCGCGCGAGGATCATTTGCTTCAGTGGTACATAGTGTGCGGGGGTTAGCATTTGCCGAATCCTCCATGTGCAGCCACCACCCACTGCACATGCCCTTTGGCTGTGTGCAGCATGGATTAGCCATAGAGCCTCACTTGTGGCCCGACCAAGTATGTTTTTTATGTTTTTTAATGATTCCTTGTTTTGGGTTCCCAGACCTGACTTTGCTACTGCACCAACACCCACTGTGTCTAGCCAAACACCAAGCCCTGTCGCCAAACCCTGTGTGCTGGGAGGTAGCTGTCCATGATGGGATGGGCACAGAGTGGGTGTTGGCTTCCCATGGATGGTTGGGCACAGGTCCTGGCCACTGACCCAGCCCAGTGACCAAACTGATTCACAACGTTGAAGGCCATGCACAGTCGACCATGGCCACTGCAGTTTGGGCACTGGGCCCGACTGAAGTCTACACAAAGATGAAGGTCCTGTGCATCATGGGTTTGCCAATCATGGTGGGCTGGGATCATGGCCTTGCTGCAAGCCTGGCCTTGCTTCCAACCCCCACCATGCAAGGTCAAAGGCCAAGTGCAGCACGGTTTGGAAATTAAGTACATCATTAAAAATGTGTTCAATTCACACAAAATCCACAGTTAAAAACTGAGTTATGGTATTACCTCAAATGCAGAATACTACAAAAATATGAGAGTTATGTCAGTACTAAAAGGAGCCCTATACTGGAATAAAATAATGTGCACCTAGCTTATAACAATGTGAATGATAGGTTGGCTCGCTGCTTTTAAACTGTACCTAATGTTTTTAGAATGTGTGTTTTGAACGAAATAGGTAGACTGTAAATTTTAATATTTTTTAAGGTTTTTCATGTGGCTTTTATGTTTTTATGATTATGACGCATAATTGAATAAAAGCTAATTGAACTGAATTGAATTGACAGTCAGGGTAAGTAACAAATACAAAACACACCATAATTTGTGTCATCTGCCATGTTTAAAAACAAAGATTTTCTGGCCACACAATTTAAAAAAAAAATGTATTTATTTATTGGATGTCCCAGTGCCCACCCTGGGTGTACTGGGTGCTGTTGGGTGCCAATACCATTCCTTTGCTCCCACCCAGTAGGAGCAGCATTTTACACTGCTCCTACTGGGCAGGAGCAAAGTTCCGTTTTTTGTCTCGGCGAGTACAGGCAGGATATGCCCGCACTTGCCCGGGCAGAAAACAGTGGTGTCCCAGGGGATGGGATCCCCTGGTCGCTGCTGCAACAGGCTCCAAGGGATGGGTCCCTGGAGCCAGTGTACGGCTCGGGGAGTGCGGCCCACACACTTCTCCCCAACATTCAGTCAGCCCTGGGGGATGGGGTATCCAGGGCCCAACAGTGGCTTGTGTATTGGAGCTGCATGCCTCCCTCCCATTTTATATTAGATGCAACCCCAGGTCAGGGGTCCCCGGGGCATCAAGCAGGCTCAGGGAGTGGCACTACAGACCACCCTCCCCTCTAAATAAAGCATTAACCACGGGAGATGGGGTTCCTGGGGCCCAACAGTGGTTCAACATCGGTATTGCATGCCCACTCTCCTCTATGTTGGAAATGGCCCTGGGAAATGGAAGTTCCCGGGCCCAAGATATTTTTCACTGAAAAAACAACAGTTAAAGGGACATTATTGTTAGGTGAAAATGTCAGTGAAAACATACCATTTTAAACAAACTAGACCACTGAAATTATCTCATTTAACTATAACTTGTGCCATAAAGCAACTATAATGCCCCCGCTGGTGGCCAACTTCCTGCCTCACACAGCCTTTCATCTACTTTATGGCCAAGCCCCACGTCAAACCCCCATTGGTGGCCAACCCAGTGCTGTGCATGGTATAGCAGGGAGTTGGGCACATGGTCTGACCTGTGGATCAGCCCCTCACCCCACTCCCGCTGGTGTGCATAGCTGGCAATGTATAACAATATAAAGGGTATTATTGTAAGTAAGGTTAAAATATTGACTTTGTCAAAAAGTCACCAATAATTATAGCCTAATGTATAGTTTATAAATTCACACATTGCAATGATTAATAAAAGTGATTGCCATGCAATATTTTGAACAAATCCCCTTAAAAAAATATTAACATGTATTTGAGTTTTCTTTTAACATTTTTGAAGGCACAAAGTGCAACCATAGAAGCAACCACTAGAAGTCTCTGCACCCCAGCTAAAGAGCATTCCCTGCAACTCCCACAACATTAACAAAAATGTTTGGTGGTGCCCCAGCCTTTTCTAGGGGAACTACCAGCAAGGAAATATGTAGCCCTAGGGCATTATTGTACAATCCCGCCGCTCAGTTATTATTCCTTTTTTCCTTTTTTTATCTTTAATATTATTGTGGGTGTCCCACCTGGGACACACACCACCTTTTATTTTTCATTGGGGGATGCAGGGGTGAGCCCTAGGGCCCACACAGGCCCAACGGCTCCCCTGTCAGCACCAATACTGCTGGCATGAGCTTTAAAGTTTTTTCATTTTGTTAAAAATATTGCGGAGGGGGCATGCACCCCTCCTCCGTTAGCCAATGTTGGCTAACAGGGAGGCTTGCTGCTGTTGGCCAATGTTTGGCCCCAGGGACCACAATTCCCGGGGCCAAGGCTGAAATTAATTTAAATGGAAGGAGGCATGAAGTCCCCCTGCCCGAGACAATTCTGGCCCACGGAGCCCTATCAATTGGGGCTGAAATTAATTTAAAGAGGAAAGGGTGTGCAGCCCCCTTCCCTGTATCACTACAGGCCCCGGGAACCCCTTCTTCCTGAGCAGAAGATAATTTTATGGGGAGTGGGACATTTCCCCCTCAAGCCAATACTGGCCCGGGGACCCCATCACCTGAGGCTTAAGGTGGTTGCCCTGGTCCCACCCAAGGCACCCACAAAACATATTTGCTTGGGAGCTGTGGGGGGAGGCCCATGGCCCATGCAGCTCTGCCGACTCACCTGCATGCACCCATTCTGGGTGCTGCGGGAGCCGGCTTTGCTGCCGCCCAGAGGGAGCAGGTTATTTTCTCTGCTCCCACCAGATGGTAGCAATCTCTGTTTCCCTGCTGGCAAGAGCGTGGGCAGGGAAAAAATGTGTGCTCCCACCTGGTGAATGCATTTCAGCAGCTCCTGCTGGGTTGGGGCATACAAGTCTTCCTTGCCACATTCTTGTGGGCAGAGAGACAGTGTCCCGGAGGTAACCTCCCTGGGACACAACAATTTTGCTGGCCCCAGGGATGGGGCCCCAGGGGCCTTTAAGGCTGCAGGTCCCCTCTCCTTTTAATATAGTAGTCCTGGGGGATGGAGACACTGGAGCCTTTTAAGGCTCGGGGAGGGTGCTGCATGTGCAGTGCCCCTGTCTCTTCTGTGGACACCACCAGACTGAAAAATATGTTTAATGATGCCTAGCAGGGCATTTTGGGGCGTTCTTTGCAAGAAGCAGTGAATAATAAATGAGTGGCTCCTGCCACTTATTTAATAGTCATTGTCTTTTTAATTTATATTTTGTGTGTCCCATGCCCACACAAAACACCCAGATCTTTATTTTTTGTTGGGGGCTGTGGGTGAGGGGCCCCTGGCCCTAATGGCCACGGCGGCTCCCCTGCCAGCACCCATCCTGGGTGTCAGTGGGAGCCAGCAATTCTTTTTTTCAAAAAAATATTGGGGGATTAGGGCCTCTACCCCCCACCTAAGCCAATACTGAATCCAGGGTCCTCATTCTCAGGGGCCGAAATTAATTTAAAGGGGAGGGGACACAACAATAGAGCCAGCCCTGGGGGATGAGGTCCCTGGGCTCTCAGAGATACTTGGAGAGGGGAGCTGCACCCCCCTTCCCTTTAGTTAGATATGGGACCCAAGGGGATGGGAACCCTTGAGCCAAGTTGAGGCTCAGGGTAAGGGGTAGAACGTCCCATCACCTTTTAAGGAATTGCACTCCAGGGGATGGAGTCCCTAGGGCCTTTGGAGGTTCAGGGAGGGGGGCTGCATGCCCCCTGTCCTTTAATTTAGTATTTGCCTGGGGGATGAGGTATTTGGGATGTGAGAGAGGCTTGGAGAAGGGTGGGTCACACACACCCCCACCTATTAAAGTTTTTGCCCAGGCCCACCCTGGGGGGTTTATTTATTTGAAGCATGGCAGGTGAAGTGGGCATCCATAAGGTTATTGGCTATCTTTGTTTACGTAAACAGATATTGAAATCCACAAAAAAAAAGTTAAGTGACCTTATAGTCAAGAGTTGTAATATTATGTTAATTTACATTTTAAAAAAACATAGAAATTCACTGAAAAAAACATCCCTCAAAGGTAAGTTATAGTTAGGTCAAAATGTCAGGTGAAACATAGGGGCATATTCTCAAGAACGTGTGATAACTACCGCAAGTGTAGCTTAATGCAACCCTACACATCGCAGTCCATCGCGGGAAAACAACTCCGTGTTAACATGGTATTCACAACACGGTGGTACCATGCGATAGTCACAGGACAACGGGTCAAATGAACGCGTTAGAAACAACTCGACGCCGGAAAAACACGAAACCCCAACACGAAAATAGTAGCGATGACGCCAATCGCGATACAAAAATCTACGAAAACCAGCCACAGGCCTGCAATTCCCAGGCGTCATGCGGGAAAATGCACCATAAAAGTAGAAAAAAACATACCAACAGAAGCCACACAACAGCGAAGCACAATGGAGGCAGCCGGGGCAAGTACAGAGGACAACCAGAACCCCACAAGCCCCACGGAGGACCAGCCTGGGACCTCAGGGTCAGGGAACGGCAAGGACAAGTAGAAGAGGAAGACGAAGTTCAGTCCGCAGGAAAACAGGATCCTGATAACGGAGGTGGTAGAACACCATCAATCACTGTTCGTCACCTCCACTGTGTCACTGGCAACTAAAAATGGAATATGGCAGACCATCGTGGACAAGGTGAATGCAGTCGGAGTGCTGAAGAGGACAATGGACAAGGTCAAGAGGCGCTGGAATGATGTGAAGCGCAAAACCAAGCTGAAACTCGCAACCAACCGGAAGGCAGCAATGCAGACTGGAGGTGGGAGTCCTGCGCCACAGGAGGAGCTGGACGAGATGGAGGAAATGGTGTCCACAGTCATCAGTGGGGAGACCGGACACTGCTCAACATGACCGGACACAACAGCAACAGGGTGAGTAACCACCAGGGACTGGGGGGACGGGGGGAGATGGGCACATTGGCACACATGCACAATTAAGCATAGCACATCAGCGGACAAAACATGCCCCAGACCCACAACTCCCACCAAGAGACCAATGCACACAGGTATGCAACATCTCAGCACTGCAGAAGCACAGAACCCAGAGGCACACCGCATGGAAGGGAGGAGGGCAGCTAAATCAGAGCTGCAGGGGTGACTCCCGCAAAATGCGGCACACACATAACATGCAGAGCACATCAACATTGACAACGAGGTGGTACAAACCGCAACACGTCCACAACAGAACAGAGGACACAACAGGTGCTGCATGTGCGTCGAAACTGGCCAATCACATATGGCACTGCAGGGAAATGTGAGTTGACAATGTACAAGTACAAACTCACATCCTGGATGTAGTCGGAATGTCCACTGTCCCGCATCAAATAGGCAGCTCCCCCCAAACAGTCACAATGTACACTGTCATGCAGTCTGAATGCAGACATGTACAATGCGTCAACATACATGTGTACACAATGTCAAACTGCATCGCCCCTTCACATTGCAGGGGGAAATCCAACACCTCCTGCAGAGCAGTCCAAACCTCTCTTCTCTGATGACGAAGAGGACCGCCACACCTTCGACTCAGACGCCCTCGAACAGCTCGTGGAGAGCCTCCGCAGCCCACTTCCAGGATCAGGGCAACCCAGCTGCCACGAGGAGCCCCCCACACAGTACACACAGCAGGCAGCACCCACCACCACGGCTGCCTCCCAGGACCCCCACGACGAACACATGGCCTTCCAACACCGTGTGTTGGGGTGCCAGGAGAAGCTGGCTGAACAGGTGCAGGTGGGGTTCGACCGCATGGCATCCAAACTAGACGCCATACGTGGGTGTCTAAGTCCCATCAGGGACCACTCACAGTCCCTAACGGACGCCCACAGTCCATGCCATCCAACGGACCATGGCTGACATCACCAGAGTCCTGACTCTGCGACAAGAACGACTGTCTAGCCAGAGTTCCTCCAGCGATCTCGCCCAGGAGTTGGGACACATGCGGAGGATCATGGAGAACATGGAGCGGACGCAGGCGGAAAGAGCGGCTGCCACGGCTGCACACCAGCGAGAGGTAGCTGGGTCCCTCAATGCCCTAAAGACCTTCCTCATGGCATTGCTGCCACAAGACCTGGCGCTGATGCATGCTGCTGCTACCACCCCATCCACATCTCCGGCCCCTGATGTGTCTGTGCCACACAGTGCTGGGGACAGTACACCACCACCCACATGTGAGGCACATGCAACAGCAGAGGACGAAGATGCGGATGAACCCACCCTCGTGGTCAGGAGGACGCAGTAGCATTCATCTCCGCCATGTGGCCTGTTTCTGCTTGGTTTTGCCCTCTGCATCATCACCTTCCACTGTCCCCCGATGCACTCTGCGACACTGACCTCGGACCTCAACATGGACTGCCATATTCTGTTTGGTCACCAATGACACAGCTATCAGACTGCGGACTGAAGTCCTCCTCTCCTGATGTACCTGTCATTCCCTGAAGGACTCTGGCTGGCCCTCCACGGGCCGACAATGTGAAGTGGGGTTGGCATGGCCCTGTACTGCTCCAGCTGCAACACTCCCTTGAATGTGTAATAAACATTCATATCCACACAGATGTGTCATGTCTATGATCTTTCAAGTGTGGAAGTATGGATGAATGTAGGGTCAGTGATTCTCCCTTACGTCCATGTTGCCCATGTTGTGGGACTATTGTCACAGGGTGACAGATTGCCAATTCCGGTCCGGGTGGTGCCGACACTACAACGGAGACACATCCATTAGTCACTTCCTTGTCTAGCCCAGGACAAAACCACGCCCAGAGCCCCGGGGTCATTGTTCGCACCCTTACGCTGGACTGGCATACGCCAGGACAGCCCACTCCGATTATGCACACAGGGGGGGACGATAGCGCTACATGTCCTAGGTCTTCACTGTGGGGATCTGCATCTCACAGGTCTAGTTGTCAGCATGCCCCAGCCACTCCCTCACGGCTGGTGTACACCCACACCACACCCATCCAGCACTGGCATCGCAGGACATGTGACCCTGGCAATAAAAATGGCCTGGTGCACGTGCTGGACGCCATTTCCACTCTCTCTGACTGGGTGTCTCTGTGTAGTTCTCATGTGTGCATGAGGGCCTAGGGCCCTGCCACCTCAAATTGCCAGTGCCGGGGGTGACATGATGGCATCCGCACAACGGGACTCAATCATTAAGGGTCCATGGCTAGCGGGGCACAGACTTGGTGGCACCGGATACACTGCGGCAGGCACAGGCACCCCGCCACGGGACGGTGTCTTGCGGTGCAGTGAGATAGGGGCACCTAAAGTGCTGAGCGGGTGTGCAGCCTGCGATGATGCCGTGTGCACTGATGTGGTCTCTGCCATTGTGTAATCAAGACCCAGAGTTAGGTGTGTGACCTGGTGGCCCGCGGTGCGGGGCTGCATGATGTGGAGGGTGCCATGGTAGCAGGCACCGGGCTTGGAGATCCCTCCGGAACGTGGTGGGCCCTCTAGGAGACACGTTGGTGGCGGAAGGTGAGCAGTGAGGCCTGGTTGCGCAGGGGAGGGCAATCACCACTGGGCGGCGGGAGGGGGAGGGGTGCAGCAGCCTGTGTGCGCAGGGGCGGACAAGCGATGATGGCGTGTGCAGCTGTATGGGCTCTGCCATTCATGTCTCTGGAAACTGTTTCAGATGAGGGACCTGGGGGACTGCTGTGAATACCGGCACGTGGTTGGAGACACACCGGTGGCAGCAGGTGAGCAGTGAGGCCTAGGTCCGCAGTGTCGGCACTCTCTCCCTCTCTCCCTCTCTCCCTCTCTCTTCCTCTCTTTCTCTCTCCCTCTCTCCCTCTCTCTTTCTCTCTCCCTCTCTCCCTCTCTCTTTCTCTTTCTCTCTCCCTCTCTCTCCCTCTCTCTTTCTCTCTCCCTCTCTCTTCCTCTCTTTCGCTCTCTCTCTCTGTACTTTGATGGGCGCATGGCACATCTTCTGATCCAGATTTCTGTTTTGCAGGCTGTGACTTACAGAATGTCCTGAGACGACCCACCATGCCTCTTCAGATTTTTTTTTTTTGGTTTGTTCTGTAATAAACGTATTGTTTGGATATTTTGATATGGGTGTATGATTTCCCTTTTTCTGGCCACACATGTATGTTGGGTATTGTGATTGTGCGACTTCAGGCGACTTGTTTGGTTCATGATTTCGTTATCTTTGTCCATAGGGGGGGATGTGGGGGGTGCCTGGGGTAGGGCCCGGGGGGGGGTGGTCCTGGGGGTGGTGGCGGTGGGTGTTGTTGACCTATTGGGGCTCAGGACTGCATGATGGGTTGCTCCAGGGCATCTGTTGTTCTTCATGTGTGGCTTTTGGCTGTGCTCCCTTGTCTGGTGCCGGCTGTCGTTCGACTTTACACCAGGTAGGAGCAGGTGTTAGTTTCCTGCTGCTAACGCACCTTAGCGCATGTTTTGTGATTTTATCGCTGATCTGGCTGGTCGTTGAGAATGTTGTGGAGTGGTGTTGTCGTGGCTCTTTGCACGGGAACGCCTACTCTGCATATCATTAGCATTAGTTGCCGGGCTCCTCTGTGGCGATGTTTTTTGCGACTGCTATCGCAGGTAAACTGGTGTTATGGGCTGTTAGCACCAGCTTGGGAATGGGGTGATAACTTTATCGCGGATTTGGCTGCGATAAAGTGCCGTTGGCTTGGCTATAGCTCCTTGAGAATATGCCCCATAATATTTTAGACTAACAAACCCACTGAAATTCACCAGTTATAGTTATTTTAAGTAACTATAACTTTAGCGCTATAACTTGAGCCCCCGCCATGCACTCCTAGTTACCTCACATATTACATCACTCATTCCATGTTCTGTGACATTATTTATAACATCACTGCAACATCTAAAATGACTTCACTGAAGAAAACACTCTGCATGGCAGGGGTGCTAGTTATTCTTTTTTAAAAGACTCAAAAACTGAAGTTATTCCAATGTGAACTGTTCGATTTATACCAAGAATTTGTTGTACTTTTCAACCATTTTTCCATGTCCAATCATGATTTTGCTCTCCACATCAGATGTTTTATTTCACACTCCATACAGCAGAATGCAACCAAACTGCTAGTGATTATTTTCCTCCTGCAGCACCTGTTCAGGAAGAAAGTTGACATCTTGAACCTCCACTGTACTAGGGACACTGCTCTCCTATTTCTTCTTTTGATGTTCCGGTTCAGCTCCTCAAACTGTTTGCATGTTGTGCTTTTAGATTCCAACGCATTGTGAAGGTTATAAATGAATATTGGCCTCAGACAGGTTGCAAGTAACCCTCCTTGTATCCAGTTTATTTCACTTCCTGAGTGACTTAAAATTACCAAACAAAGCTATTTTTTCATGCAGTTGTTTCTTCAGTACATATGACCTTGTTTTTGATTTCCTGTGAAGGATCAGCCTGCTCCTCAATTTGTGCTAACACTGTGGTCTCCTCTCTCTCCTCTCAAGTCGGAATCACTTTCTGGTGCCCACTTTCTGCTGTATTTCCTATGAGGCAATGCAGTTCGATCTGTAGCTTACTGATGAAATGAACACAGGAGGGATCTTTTTTCCATATAGTTCTCTATTGCATTTTATCATAGCATACAAAATCATCACATTTCCATATTGATTACTAAGTAGCCGATATCTCTCCCAGCTCCCCCTTCCCCCAACTGCTCTCCATGGTCGCCTGCATGCATGCTCTATGTCAGCCTGCCAAAAACACCGATCTACATTGAGGGCCACCCCAAACATGCAGCGCGTTATGCCTAATGTCCCCCTCTGAGGTTGTCCGTAAGCCAAGCCTACCAACCCTGCCGGGATCCAGCCCATCACGCTCCCTCTACGGATTCAAACATTTGATATGGCCAATCTCTGTACTGTCCAACCATGATATCTTGAAGGTGGCTGGGAGTCAGGGGGGGTCCCTCGGTGCATCCAACAAGGCCGCCCACTCTTGGAGATCGTCCTCCACAATGTCATCCCACCTGGTCTGCTTCATATGTACCTCCTCCGTTACCGCCCACTCCCAAATGTCCCAGAGCCACTCTCCCAACCCGAGAGGATCCTTTGCCACCAGCACCAAGAGCAGAAACATCCTGCTCAGTTTCTTTCCCGTTAGGTTCAGAAGCAATCCCAACAATATCGATTTGATGTCAAGCTGAAGGTTCCACACCATGGGCCCATTAAGCCACTCCACTATCTCCTGTCAGTATGGGCCAAGGGATCTGCAAGACCAAGCAATGTGTAAAAAGACTTCACTGCAACGCGAATGACTTGCCTCTCTTGTGGGATATATAATGTGCAGTTTCTTGAGGGGGAGGGATACCTGATGATTGTAATCGTATTGTATAAGCTTGAACATTGTGTTTGAGGATACTGTTCTCAAACATCTGTGTACCTTGCCCTATTCTGCTTCCGTTACTGGTTCAGCTAATGCCCCCGCCCACCTCGCCTGTATTTTCAGCAGAGACACGGGGTGATATTCCCAGAGCACCCTATAAAGGTGGGATATCAGCCTCCTACCCCAGCTAAGGCCAGGAGTGCACCCAGGGTGTGTAACCTACAGTGTCTCAACTCAGGTCTCCATCACTTCTGTATCATGATGAATTGTCTATCTGTGTATAGGTCCCCCAGAGTGTTTCTGCCTCCCTTTTTCACAAACAGCTGGAGTATTCAGATTGGCATGTAAGGTGCATAAGGTGCACTTTTTATCACCTTCTTTACCAACCTTTCCCATAGTCTACACGTGAGCCGTACCACATATGGCGTCTCCAATAGCACTCCTGCCGCCCTCATCAGGAACATTGGCAGAGACTCCGTATCACATTGACTCCATAGCAGCTACTTCTCCAAGTTGTCATCGGTATCCAGCCAATGTACTCCATGTTGCAAGTGGGCCATCATATAGTATGCCTCAATATCATGCAACTCCAACCCCCTGAGTGTCCAAGGGCCAGATGTACGACCGTTTTTTGCAGTCACAAAGGGGTTTTATACCCGTTTGCGACCGCAAAACACGTGTGGCCAATGTACTAACCCTATTTTGCGAGTCGCTAATCAATTAGCGACTTGCAAAATATGGTTAACGACTCGCTATTAGGAAAGGGCGTGCCAAGGGCGTATGAATGTTTTGTAAAACACTCGCAGTTTACCACCCTTCTCAGAAGGGTGGTAAGGCACTCGCAAACGGAAAGGGGTCCCCAGGGGACCCCACCCCCTTTGGAAATGCATGCGCAAATATTTTTTAAGGGCAGGCAGTGGTCCCAGGGACCACTGCCTGCCCTGAAAAAATCAAACTGAAATGTTTCATTTTTATTTTTTAAATGCATCCTGTTTTACTGCATTTAAAAAAAAAAACCTTTGCTTTATTAAAAAAGCAGTCCCAGACATGGTGGTCTGCTGACCCCAGAAGGCCACCATCCCTGGGAGTGCTACCATTCCCAATGGGGTCGCAAATTGCGACAGACTCATTAATATGCATGAGGCATGCAATTTGCGACCCCATTGGGAATCGCAAACAGTGTCTCAGACACTGTTCTACATAGCATTTTGCGACTTGCAAATTGCGACTCGCAATTTGGCGCAATTTGCGACTCGCAAAATGCTATGGTCGTACATCTGCCCCAAGTCCTTTGGAGGGTGTTGAGCTCAACCCTCACCCGCTTCTGGCCCACAACATTCTGTAATCAGCTTATCTATCTCTGCAAAGCAACATTGGGGGATCTTATACAGCGAGCCTTGCAGCGTATAGAGGCATTGCAGCAGAAACACAATTTTTATCAGGGCAACCCTGCCCATCAAGGAAAAGGGCAGTGTCTTCCAGAACCAGATGGTCGGGCCCAGGCCATCCACCTCCCTTCCCACATTCAAGTTTGTTGATTCCAATTCCATTTGTGCTACCCTGATACCCAAATACCTTAGTCTTACAGTCTTCAATGAGAGATCCATCATTGGTAGCCTTCCTGGGGTGCTCCACTTCAGTGTCCCTATTAAGATGAGTGAGGACTTAGCATGATTCACATAGAGCCCTGAGATGTCACAGAATTCACGCATTGCCCTCAAATGCATGGGTACAGAATACCCCAGCTGCCTAAGATACACCAAGGTGTCATCCCCGTACAGAGAGATCACATTTTGCATTTCACCCACCTGAATACCCCATGGTCCTAAGACCCAACTAAGCATACACTTCATAAGCTCCATCGCAAGTGTGAATCGAAGCAGCGATAGTGGGAATCCCTGTCTGGTACCTATGTAACTTGAATCTCTCATAAACCACCTCTCCCCTGTCCTGACTCTCGTCCTGGATTCGGCGTGCAGTAGCTTAACCAAGCTGATATACTGACTCCCCAGCCCTGCTTTATCAAGTACCAACCATAAGTATTCCCAATCTACTCAATCGAATGCATGTTCAATATCTAGGAATGCCAGAACAAAAGCATTGTCCTACAGTTGTGGGCGTGGGAGATGTGCGCCAGCTGTCTGAGATTGCATAGTGTATTTCGTTTTGGGATGAACCCTCACTGGTGTGAATGGATCAATGAGGGAAGATGGCCCAAAAGGTGTGTCGCCAACACTCTACTAAGTATTTTTACATCAATGTTCAACATCGATAATAGGCAATACGATGATGTCTCAATCGGGTCTTTGCCTGGTTTCGGCAACATCATCACTCTGGCCTCTCGCATCGAGTTCAGCAGATGCCCCCTGGAGACAGCTTAGTTAAAGACTTCCAACAATGTGTCCGCTAGCGCTCCCACATACTTCTGATAGAATTCTACTGGCAGCCAATCCCCTCCCATTGCCTTGGCAGTTTTGAGACTGCACATTGCTCTTATTATCTCTTCCCTAGTGATGGTCGCCTCCAGTCTTTCCCTATCCTCCGCTGTCAGCCTATTCATTTGTGCTCCCATCAGATATTGCCGACCCCTACCCTCAACAAATCCCAGCTGTGGTTAGTAGGTTTTGTGGAGATGATCTGCAAGTGTTGTATTGATGGCCAGTTGCGTGCAGACTAACTGTCCACCCTCATCCTTTACATGTAACAGTGGGGTGTGATGCGCCCCCTACCTACTCAGCTGAGCCAGCAATGCACCCGCTTTGTTCCCCCCCGTGTTTAGCCTCTGACGGTAGGTCCTATATACAAATTTGTCCACTCTATTCCAGTCTTCCAGGAGTTCCCTTATCTGTTTTCGCCATTCAGGGATTTTGCCTGGATTTCGAGGCAGTTCCTTTTCAAGTGTACTTAATGCGCATTCATGGGTATCAAGACTGTCCTCCAATTGGTTCTTGACCCCAGATGTGGTTTTCAGGCATTCCCTATGGAGTACTATTTTATTGCCTCCCACTCCATTGCTCTTCAACCCACACTGCCCCAGTTCTCCTCAAAATATTGAGTCAATGTGTCACTAACCAAAAACGAAAAAACAGGGCCTGCCAATGCTACCACCCTAAGCCTCCACAGTGGTATGGCCGCTCTCCCCTGTGCAAGGTTTATTCCCACCAACAAAGGAGCGTGGTCAGATGTACACCTAGCCAGGTACGTAACATCCTGCTTACTCTGTACTATTGCCCCCTGGACAAAACAATAGACTATACTGCTATACGTTCCGGCCTCCAGTGTGTAACAGGAATAGGCCCTATCCTGGGGGTGTCTCTGCAGCCAGATGTCCACCAACCTGAACCCCTCAAGTGTGTCCCTCAGTGCCATTGTCAGTGCTGGCTTCGTGTGGAGACTAGGTAGATCTCGGGCCAGGGTCCTGTTTAAGACACAATAGCAGTCACCTGCCATCACCAAGTCATCAATCAGATACTCAGTGGCGTCAGCTGACAGTCGTCCTTAGAACTGTGGGAAATTAGAGTTTGGTGCATAAAAATTGGTCAGACACACATCCCTGCCGCCCAAGGTTCCGAAAAAAAAACATACCTGCCCTCTACATCACTTTTGTGACCCTTGTAACTGAATGGTACCCCCGGGCCACCCAGATCAGAGGCCCCCCCTCGGAAATCCTGAAATGGCGGTAGAATAGAGGTGACCCCTACATCTGCAATATAGCCCCTGTATGCAGTCCCCAATATGTGCATCTCCTGCAGAAAGGCTACTGAAATCCCATAGTGCCTCATATATGTATAGACCCTACGTCTCTTTACCAAATGATCCGGCACTCTGACATTTCGGGGCATATTTACAAGCCCTATCGCCACAACAACGTCACTTTCAGTGACGTTGTGATGCCGATAGGGTCTTGCCTATTTACAAGGCAGCGTTAAGCCACTTAACGTGGCTTAACGCTGCCTTGTAAATAAGGCCCCTTTCAACCTGTATTTAGCGTGAAAGGGGAGTGGAATGGGTGTTGTGGTGGGCGTTCCACCGCAACACCCATTGATTTTGACGCTGCACCCTATTTACAAAGGCAGCGTAAATAGGAGGCAGCGCCAAAATTAAGACCAGGGAAAACCTCTTAAACAGGCGAAACCAGGAGAAATGCTTTATTTCTCCTCGTTTTTGCTGTTTCTATGTGTGCTGCCTTGTGCAGCACACATAGAAACAGCAAATTGCCTATGATTGTTTATGTGCACATAAACAATCATTTTTAAATAAATGCCGTTTTGCAACTTCTATGTGTGCTGCATTAAGCAGCACACAAAGAATTTACAGAACAGCATTTAAAGATTGTTTATGTGCAGGAAGGGGGACCTTGCTGCACATAAATAATCTTCCCCACAACGCAGACACTCTTGCACTATGGTGCAAGGGTGCCTGCGTTGGCGCTAGGCAGCTGAACTCACCATTAGAACTAGGGAAAACGCAGGGGCGTGCCGCATTCTTCTGAATAGGGTACATCCCTGCGTTTTCTGAATAAAGAAACGTGGCGTTAGCAATGTTTGCTTAACGCCACGGTTCTCCATTCTGCTGTAAATATTCCCCTTCCTTTCAGCCTTTTGGTGGTGTTACCAGTCATCATCAGGTTTACCATCATCAACCGTATTCCCATTGTTGATTCCTGTAGGACTCCCCAAGCCTCCCATCCCTGCATGGCAGAACTAGAGCAATGATGCAATCATACATGAGCAGTTCAAAAACTCCATGAACACAACTCTTAAATAATACTGAATTTTCCCCAACCCTCCCTTACTTGGGCAGTACATGAAACAAACCCACCACTGCAACTGGTAGTTCAAGGCAACATATCCACCGCCCCACTCCCTCCCTCCTAGATCTAAGACCTATCCCCAACTAGAGCTTGTCCTTAGCTAGTTAGCTGGTGGTCCGCTAACGACTGGGAGTCACGAGGCCTAAGGCACTCCAGCCCCTCTGTCATTCCCACCGGCGTGACTATTATCCCTTAAGTAGATTACATTCTGTGTTACAATTTCGACACCAAACTTTCTATGTTCTTACCATTCTTGCCTCCTTACCGTTGGCAATATTAATGAACAGAGCAGTGCCCCTCCACAAGGTCACCCTGGGACTCCCTTAATGCCTACTCCCTCACCCCAGAGGACCTTAGAATTTGTAGTCCTATCAGTGTCTGATCTAGGGTCTTCCCTGTGTTGTGAGAATGAGCCTCGAGTGTCTGGCACTATCTCTAGATCTTGCACTTTTTGGTGCAGTCTGGAAAGATGGAGATGTTACTCCTTTCAAGTTTTGGCGGGCCCTGCATCTAAACATGCAAAATATTGTTGCTGTCCCTGAAATTAAACGAGTGGACTATGATTGCCCTTGGGGGGCACCCTTGGCCGCCACAGCAGGACCAAAACCCTGTGGGCCCGCTCAATGTTGAAAAATTTGGACAACTTTTTGGGCAGTACCTTCACAATTCAGTCCTCCAAGAACAGCTCAGCTGACTGCCCCTCGGCTTTCTCAGGAAACAATATAAAGCGCAAATTGTTCTTCCTGGACCTGCATTCTGTGTCCCCCACCCTGTCCTCCAGTAATGCAGATGCTTTAGAAAACCTAGACGTTGTTTCTTTCAGCTCCTTCATTTAGTGCTTGAGTTTTGAGACTGAGCCTTCCACTTCTGTGACCCTGTCCGCAACTTTCTGGAGATCCATATGCAGTAGGTTTACGGCGACAGCCACAGAGTCTACCAGCTCCTCTTGTGAGCCAATAATTGCTGTCATCAGGTCCCCTAGTGTTATGGTGCGGTCCCCTTGCTCTCCTCTCCTGGCCCCAGATCAGTTTCCACCCTCTCCGGCTGGATCACGTGTGTAATTCACTATTTTGTTTGTCTGTGACAGCTTGGCTGGTTTATCCTTTCCCATTACAGCTGTCAGTGTGAGACAGCTCCACTAGTCCACAGATATCAACCTCCGCCAGTCATGTGCACCCCATCAGCATGGATAGAGCTAATGTGATGGCCCCCCTGCCGGTCGACTGAGGCTGTTCTCCAGTTCTCCACTCTCATCAATAATCTGGGCCACCCGCCTCCCTCAACGTCTTTGTTTCACTCTGTATCCAATGCAGCAAGAGGGGAGCCCAGGGCAACCCAGCGCACACAGATCGATATGTCTGCTGACCTTCCCCAGGGCCACCACTTTGCCTCTAGGGCCAGAAACATCCGGTTCTGGGCCCCAAGGCACAGGCCTCCACCTGCTAAGCCCCAAAACTCACCGGCTCATCACTAGTATGGTGCCCGGGCCCACTGGGTACAACACCTGCCACAGTACTTGTTTGCGACCCACTAGGCCACCCAGGGCCCCGCCGCTCCTGCCTTCTGACAGGGGAGGCTGCCTCCAGGCCATGGGGATTCTGCTGCCTGCCAAGGGCTACCCCCAAGCCTCAGCCGACTTTTCTCAACTGTTTCTGCTGCCACCGGTGTCTGTGGGGGGCTGCAGTGCCCAGAGCATCCCCCCACTCAATTTGGTGCCCAGTCACTAAGGGCCTCATAGGGCCACCATCAATGAGGCCTTCAAGCCTCGATCCGGCTGCCCTTCTCTCGGGGGCTGCAGCGTCCAACAGCCCACCCTCCTTGGTGATGGTGCTGCTGTCTGCAGAAAGGCCCCACCTGGATCAGAGCAGACACAGCCGCTGCAACTCAGGCCTGCCTCTTGCTGCACGGGGCTGCAGTATCTGATGTGCCTCCTCCCATGAAATCCAGGCTGCAGACCCCCGCGTCTCTTAGGGTTGTGGCAATTACACTGTCACAAAGACACAGTACAGCTGCCAGCCACACCTGTGCACCACCTTCTCTTTGCAGCAGTCGGCCTGGGAGGCCTTTCCCAGGTTTCTGTGATTTCTGGTGCTCTCAAAGAGCCGCAAAGTGACTAGGCCGCTGCAGGCCGCTCCTTGTCTCAGCCGGCTTGTCACTCAACTCCGAATGTGACTGATGTGCTCGGGGGTGCAGCGACCAACTAATTCACCCCCATGGCTCACAGGCCTCCTTGCCTCTTACTATGGCCGCAGGATCTCTTCCAGTGTGGTCGCATTGATGTAGCACAGCCACGTCTCCCCAACCGGGTATTTCTCACCAACAGCACAGCTCCCAGCCACCCATCCCACCCCCACCATCCTTAAACTTGCTCTGTGTGTCTTCCAGGAGGATTTAGTGGCATCGGAGAGACCAATGCCACAGAATTTACAGCAGGATCTCTGGTGGCAGGCGGAAGCTCAGCGAGACGTGGCTAGTCAGCCATGTCCCCAGGCCATGTCCCCATGCAGGAGGGATCTTGTTAGAAAGCATGGAAACTTTTTTTTAGGAAGGATACTTAATTTCCACCAAAGGCATTTCTCCCTTTCAAACCTTTTTGGGAGGTCCTGGGGCCCACCTGTGTTTGGGTCCATGGACCGAAATCAGGAGGTCCTGCCTTGTTTAGGTCCACGGACCACAGACTGCCGTAAGCGGTGAGGGACCCAAAATAGGTGCAGAGTATTAACCCATAGATCCTTCTACAACTCAGCATACTTAAGAATAGGAGCGAGGGGCAATTTGTGTGTCTGGGTTCAGTGACCCTGTAGAGAAGTCTGCCAACCTTGCAACACAAACTCTTTTTTTTTCATTTTTGTCTTCCAAATTAGGTCTGAGGGTCGGGGTGTGCTCACTTCAACCTCTTTTATGGCCTTTACATTTTCTTCTGGACTCAGGGAATGGGCAGACCTTCAGGTCCATGGACCAGACTTTGGGTCTGCAGGCTGTTAATGAACGACTTGAGTTAACCCCTTCGCTGCTAGGCCTTTTCCCCCCTGTGCTAAGGCTTTTTTTGGCTATTTGGGGTAGTTCGCGCTTAGGCCCCTGTAACTTTTTGACCACATAAGGTATCCACGCCAAATTTGCGTCCTCTTTTTCCAACATCATGGGGATTCTAAAGGTACCCAGGGTTTGTGGATTTCCCTGGAGGGGACCCAGATATTAGCCAAAATACAGCAAAATGTTTTTTTATTTTTTGAAAAATGGGAAAAAGGGCTACAGATGAAAGCGTCTGGTTTTTCCCTGCAAATGGTATCAAAAGGGGTTGTGGTGCTGAAATCACCATCTTCCCAGCTTTCAGGGACAAGCAGACTTTTGTCAGAAAACCAACATTTTTTACACAGTTTTGGCATTTTTCTGGGACATAGCCTATTTTTGCTATCTTTTGTGCTTTCAACCTCTTTCCAGTTAATGGTAGAAATGGGTATGAAAGCAATAATGGATCCTGGAAATTCTGAATTCAGCAAGGGGTCATTTGTGTAGATCCTTCAAGGTTTCTTCATAGAAACTAACAGTTAAATATAGGAAAAATTGAAAATTAGTTGAAAAAAATAGCCATTTGTGTCAACGTTTTCACCTGTAACTTCTTCTAATTATGACAGTTGTTTGAAAGCAATATACCATTACATCCCCTAGACCTTTCTGGTTGTGGGGATATATAGGACTTGTAGGTTCACCAAGAACCCGACGAACCCAGAGCCAATAACTGAGCAGCGTCTTGCAATGGTTTTTTATTATGTACCGGGTATATAGCAATTCATTTGGGAAAATGTATACATGGAAAAATCGGTATGAAAGACACCTATGTATTTCTAAAATGGGAACAAAATATAGAGTTTAGAAACAGTAGATATTTGCACATTTCCGAAATTGGGAGTACCCATACTAGCATGAGAATTATAGGTCATTTTTCAAAATGACTTATTTTTTACACATTGTATTTCATTTGGAAGGCAGAAATGCATCGAAAGTCAATAGGTAATAACAGTTGCTCTACAATTCTGTGTTACCCTAAGTCTCCCGATAAAAATGGTACCTCACTTGTGTGGATAAGCCTTGTGCCCACGACAGGAAACGGCTCAAAACGCAACGTTGACACACCACATTTTCACAATGAAAAATGACCCTTTTTTTGCAAAGTGCCTAGCTGTAGTTTTTGAACCCTAGCTCTGCCGGCACCTAGGGAAACCTAGCAAACCTATACATTTTTAAAAACTAGACACCCAGGGAAATCCAGGATGGGGTGACTTGACTGGCTCTCCCCAGGTTCTGTTACCCAGAATCCCTTGCAAACCTACATTTTTTTTTTTAAACACATTTTCCTCACATTTCTGTGGTGGAAAGTTCTGGAATCTGCGTGGATCCATAAAATTTCACCCACCCCACGTTCCCCAAAGTCTTCCAAGAAAAATGGTACCTCACTTGTGTGGGTAGGCCTAGTGCCCGCGACAGGAAACGGCCCAAAACGCAAGGTGGACACACCACATTTTCACAGTGAAAAATGACCCTTTTTTGCAAAGTGCCTAGCTGTAGTTTTTGAACCCTAGCTCTGCCGGCACCTAGGGAAACCTAGAAAACCTATACATTTTCGGAAACGTAGACACCCAGGGAATCCAGGATGGGGTGACTTGACTGGCTCTCACCAGGTTCTGTTACCCAGAATCCCTTGCAAACCTAAACAATTGTCAAAAAAAAAATAATTTCCTCTCACTTCTGTGGTGGAAAGTTCTGGAATCTGTGTGGATCCACAAAATTCCATGCACCCCGCATTCCCCAAAGTCTTCCGAGAAAAATGGTACCTCACTTGTGTGGGTAGGCCTAGTGCCCGCGACAGGAAACGGCCCAAAACGCAAGTTGGACACACCACATTTTCACAGTGAAAAATGACCCTTTTTTTGCAAAGTGCCTAGCTGTAGTTTTTTAACCCTAGCTCTGCCGGCACCTAGGGAAACCTAGCAAACCTACACATTTTTGAAAACCAGACACCCAGGGGAATCCAGGATGGGAAGACTTGACTGGCTCTCACCAGGTTCTGTTACCCAGAATCCCTTGCAAACCTAAAAAATTGTCCAAAAAAACACATTTTCCTCACATTTCTGTGGCGGAAAGTTCTGGAATCTGTGTGGATCCATAAAATTCCACCCACCCCACGTTCCCCAAAGTCTTCCGAGAAAAATGGTACCTCACTTGTGTGGGTAGGCCTAGTGCCAGCGACAGGAAACGGCCCAAAACGCAAGGTGGACGCACCACATTTTCACAGTGAAAAATGACCCTCTTATTACAAAGTGCCTAGCTGTAGTTTTTTAACCCTAGCTCTGCCGGCACCTAGGGAAACCTAGCAAACCTATACATTTTTGAAAACTAGACACCCAGGGAATCCAGGATGGGGTGACTTGACTGGCTCTCACCAGGTTCTGTTACCCAGAATCCTTTGCAAACCTAAAAAATTGTCAAACAAAACACATTTTCCTCACATTTCTGTGGTGGAAAGTTCTGGAATCAGCGTGGATCCACAAAATTCCACCCACCCCGTGTTCCCCAAAGTCTTCCGAGAAAAATGGTACCTCACTTGTGTGGGTATTGATGCGACATCAAAATTGCCTATCACAAAACGACCTGGTTTTGCAAGGGGGGTCACCTGGGTTTTTGGCCCCGTGCTCGGCGGCCAGCTAGGGAAACCTACCAAACCCACACATTTCTGAAAACTAGACACCCGGGGGTTCCAGGGAGGTATGGCTTGCGTGGATCCCAAAATGTTTTCTTACCCAGAATCCCCTGCAAACCTCAGTTTTCGCTGAAAAAATCACTTTTTCCACACATTTTTGTGTTGGAAAGTTGTGGCATCACTGGGCTGACACAAATTTCCTACCACCCAGCGTTACCCCAGGTCTCCCGATAAAAATGGCACCTCACTCGTGTGAGAGGCCCAAGTACCCGAGACAGGCAAGGGCCGAAAACGTATTGAGGCAACATCAAAATTGCCTGTCACAAAACGACCTGGTTTTGCAAGGGGGGTCACCTGGGTTTTTGGCCCCGTGCTCGGCGGCCAGCTAGGGAAACCTACAAAACTCACACATTTCTGAAAACTAGACACCGGGGGGGTTCCAGGGAGGTATGGTTTGCGTGGATCCCCCAACGTTTTCTTACCCAGAATCCCCTGCAAACCTTAATTTTAGCTGAAAAAAATCACTTTTTCCGCACATTTTTGTGTGGGAAAGTTGTGGCATCACCGGGCTGACACAAATTTCCTACCACCCAGAGTTCCCCCAGGGCTCCCGATAAAAATGGTGCCTCACTCGTGTGGGAGGCCCAAGTACCCGTGACAGGCAAGGGCCCAAAACATATTGAGGCAACATCAAAATTGGGCAGCCCCCACCCCTACATTATAAAAAAAAAAAATCCCTCGTGCCTAGTGGGCTTTCTACCCCCCCGGGGGCAGATCAGGGGCTATTGCCCCCATCTGCCCCTGGGGGGGCAGAACGCCTGACATTTCCCAGGGGGGGTGGGGGCAATGCCATGCCCTTTTTGGGCAGCCCCCACCCCAACATCAATAAAAAAAGAATTCCCTGGTTTCTAATGGGCTTTCTGCCCCCCCGGGGGGCAGATTGGGGGCTACTGCCCCCATCTGCCCCCTGGGGGGGCAGAAAGACTGACATTTCTCTGGGGGGAGGGGGGAGGGCATTGCCATGCCCTTTTTGGGCTGCCCCCACCCCAACATCAATAAAAAAAAAAATCCCCGGTTTCTAGTGGGCTTTCTGCCCCCCCAGGGGGCAGATTGGGGGCTACTGCCCGCATCTGCCCCCTGGGGGGGCAGAAATACTGACATTTCTCTGGGGGGGTGGGGGCAGTGCCATGCCCTTTTCGGGCAGCCCCCACCCCAACGTCAATAAAAAGAAAAAATCCCTGGCTTCTAGTGGGCTTTCCGCCCCCCCGGGGGGAAGATTGGGGGCTACTGCCCCCAGAAAGACTCACATTTCTCTGGGGGGGAGGGGGCATTGCCATGCCCTTTTTGGGCAGCCCCCACCCCAACGTCAATAAAAAATAATAATCCCTGGCTTCTAGTGGGCTTTCCGCCCCCCCCGGGGTGGCATATTGGGGGCTACCACCCCCATCTGCCCCCCAGGGGGCAGAAAGACTGTGGTGCCCAAACATATATGGGGGAGCAAAGGCCCTTGCCCAAGGGGCCGCTCCCCCCTCCCTGGTGTCTAGTGGGTGGATCCCTGCTTGGGGATCGCCCCCCTGGGGTGATCCCCAAGCAGGGATCCACTAGGGAAGGGTACCATTGGAAAGGGGAGATTCTCCCCTTTCCAACGATACCTCTCCCATCTTTTTTGGTGCTCGGGGGGCTGAGATAGCCCCACAAGCACTGACACACTGAAACTGAAACTAAGTTTCAGTTTCGTTTTCGTTGCAATGACGATATTGCGCCATGCATCATTGCAACGAAATTCAAAAAGAGGCCTGGGGAGTTTGGGGAAGCTCTTCCCCACCTCCCCAGGCAAAAAAAAAAAGGGAAATCCCTCCTCTGTCTGCAGCAGAGGGATTTTCTGAGCATGTGCTCATGACGGAATGGTTCCGTCATGAGCACACTGGAACTTGTGCTCATGACGGAACCATTCCGTCATGAGCACTGAAAGGGTTAAAGTGACCATGTTGTATCAGATGTAAATATTTTTTACTTTTAGTTCCACAGATAGTTTTTGAACTTGTTTCCGGAATTGTTGTAATTTAACCTAATCATGTGGCAATTAACCCGACATGACGTACCAAGCCTGTGCTGCAGACAAGCTTTGCACTGTGATATGTGAGGACATAAGCAGGGCATGTAGGTGGCACAAGTTATAGTTAGCTCAATAAACTTTAACTGGTGAATTTCAGTAGTTCAGAGGTTCAGTGAAGTGCTACATCATTGCACTCGGAAGAACTTTAAGAAAATCATAATAAAATAAGTTAAAATTGATTGTATTGTTGGACCCTGAATATTTTTTTAATAAAGTGAGTGCTAATACATGGTGGTGTATGTCTCTTGAACAGTAATAATAATTTTACTAGCAGTTGTAGTAATAGAGCTATGAGTAGCACTGCTATTATTTCTAGTAGTAATAGTCCTAGTAGTATTTTTAGTAGAAGTGATAGACATCTCTGTTCCCAAACAGACACACCGGGGACTGTGCCTTATTTCTCATGGAACAGGTCACAGCAGACCCCAGAGCAACCTATATATGACAACATTGTGTCCAAGCAGATATCAACAAAATCAAATTTTTACAGCTCTGGTTGTAAAGAGATCACAGGCAACTTTGCTCGTATTGGGCCAAATACACTAAGTCATATGTGTACCCAGGGCCGCCTCTAGGGCGGTGCGATCGGTGCCACTACACCGGGCACTGACTTCAAGGGGCGCTGTGTTGTCACATATATATGGTGGATTTAAAAGCACCTGCTGCCTCATTCCTTGTCTCCAACAAGTTTCAGGCAACAATAAAAATGTCAAGAAAACTCTAGTGCTTAATGGACCTGCTGCATTGAGTTTTGTCTAATGAAAGTTTTGACTCATAAGGTAGTGCAGAGGGTTAATATGATTGCTGCAAAGCACATGCACCATGCAGATCACAGAAGTGCATACAATGTAAATAGTTCAGTGGGTTACTGCCTTTGTTGGAGAGATCCTTTTATTACTTGCAATTTATAATTTAAAATCCCAATATAGAAAAGTGAGCAACTGTCATCAGTGAGCTGCGTGGAAACTGCAAGGCATCGGTTAAAACTTGACTTCTTTCCCAGTGTTTCATTATCCTAATGTTTCAAAAATGGTAATTTGGGTAGAAATCAAGTCTTATTAGTAAAGACAACCCCCAACCATGGTGGTACGTTTTGAATTCTGAGTATGTGCTTCTCCAGATCAAGCACTCTTAAACTATACCCAGTATGAATGAGATGTGACTCCTATATCTTGTAGTCCTCTTTCGTATGTAACATTTGATATACACTGATTTACACATGTGTGACTCATTGTCTCTCTGTGATGTAAAGTGCTATGACACGCTACACTGGTATGAGTAGCTCTATAAAACAAAACAAAAGCTTGTGATAGAGTGGTTATGGAGAGTTCAGGATCCCTGTTAAAGGGTGGTAAGTGAGTGAATTCATGGAGAAGGAGGTCAGTGGGGGGCACCAACAAATATCCTCACACTGGGCACCACCAGCGCTAAAGCCGGCCCTGTGTGTACCTATATTGAGTTAAGGTGTGCAACTGCCTTGCAGTATGTGCGTAAAATCATGTTTTTGTGGTGGCAAAAGGTAAATGCACGCTCTCAAAGTGATTGACTTCTACTTAAAACTACGCCAGCATGATGTAATTTTGGGCGTGAATAAACCTACTCGCAAAGTGAGGAAGTGGCTATTTAAATGGTACATTGAAAATTAGATGAACACCAACTAACATACGAGTCTGTGAGTATTCACAAACTTTTCTTAGGCACATTTCCACATAGAATACAGTCTGAGATTTACCCCTGTCAAGTGTGCAATATATCTGTATCTAAAAGCGGAATGAGGATTGAACATCCGAGTTTGTAGTAGGACATAGGTATGCAGGTTAGTCTATAGGCTAAAATATATTTTTTGTGGCAGAAAAAAAGTTGCAAAGTTGCAAATGTACTACTAATTACCATTTACACATACTTAAACATACATCATCTACCCTTACACATGTGTAAATGTTTATTAATACTCCTGGAAAGCCATAACTGTTGTAACTACACAGAAGTACACCAGGAATTTATTTAAATTAAAGCAAGGCAGATTTACTTCAAATATAGTAGTAACACTGGGGGAACTAATTTTTAATGCATTTAATGAATCTTAACCATTCTTTCTACCTTCACTCAGAGTTCCTCAGACCCTGCCCATTGATGGTTTTATTTATAAAATATCAGCATTGGCGTGCAGTGCTTTCCACAAGCTGCACTGCGCCTTTCTGAAATAAAAGACTGGGGACCAGATTTAGTAACTTTTCACGCAACGCAGGGGCATATTCTCAAGGAGCCATCGTCGATTTATCGGCACTTTAGTGCCGCAAAAGTGGCAATAGACTTATTGCCCCATTCACAAGCTGGTGCAAACTGCCGACATCGCCAGTTTTCCCGCGATAGCTGCCACAAAACACATCGCCACGGATGATTGCGACAACTAACGCTAATGATATGCAGAGTAGGCGTTCCCGTGCAAAAACACACGAAAACACCACTTTGCGATATTCTCAACGACCAGCCAGATCTGCGATGCCGGACAAAAACAGGCGATAAGGCGCGTTAGTAGCAGGGACTTAACACCTGCTCATTACTGGTCTTAAGTAGGACGAAAACCTGCAGTACAGAGGGAGCCCAGGCCAGAGCCACATCTGAAGACCAACAGATGCCATGGAGCTACTAATAATGCAGCTTGGAGACCCAAGAGGGCCACAACACCCACCGCCACCAACCCCAGGACCACCCCCACCCCCACCCCCAGGACCACCCCCCCGGACCACCACCGAGGCAACGCAGAACAAGACAGCGGACCTTCCGGAAACGCATCAGCCTCACAGACTTAACGCCAGAGGATGTCATTGCCCACTACAGGCTCAAAAGGACAACCATCCTCCGCATCATGACCCACATTGCCCACAGGCTGACGATACCAACACAGCGGACAACCAATCAAAAAACAACTGGTGGATATGCTTTTTCGACCTGCACATCAACAAGTATACATTAATAGTATGCACCACAGTAAATCAATATCATTTCATTTTGTATTGGGTGCTCCCTTGGTGCCGAATACTCACCCACCTTGAGTATTATACTACCAGACCTACAAAAGTAGTCCAGATACAATCTTATAACAAAGATACCAGAGCACACCAAGATATAGTTACTCTACTCCTTAGTGCGTTGTGCACTGTCTACAAAAACGTCCAAGTTCATAGATCAAATTCCATGTATGCTTTCAAAACACACAGTCCCAAATAAATGATCCGCAGCTGAAGAACTGTTCCGTAATCACTTTTTATTTCTTACAAAAACGGCAGCTGACGCGCGTTTCGCCCTCCTGGGCTTCCTCAAGGCTGCAAAATTACATGTAAAAACATGATTATAACATTCCATTATAATCCAGCTAAAATACAATAAAACACTTAAAAACCAATACCATAGTGATTGTTATGTCCTTAGGTGTAAGCACCAGTCCCAAAGTCAGGAACATAAAGAATGGTCAGTTAGCCATATAGACACCATCACCTGTGCACTCAAAAATAAAATAGAAAGAGCCACCAATTCCAAAACCACCATGTGCCCTGTTTTTATTTGTCTGTCCAAAGCAACTTAGTACCATGTGTTCAAATTTGATCACAGTCACTCTAAAAACGGTTGAGTGAGTGTATATCCATCCCTAACTAAAGGTTCAACTTGCTCACTACATAATGTAGTGACATAGTGTAGCTGTCCCATTCCTAATCGTGAACGATAAAACAAGGGGTATATGAGAATATTCTCATTATTCTCACCTCATTTCATCTGTATTGATGTATTCTGTGTTCAGACTAGAACGTCTCAATGGAAATATTATTTAGCAACCGGGGTCTTTTTCAATTAATCTGTAGTCCAAAAAACGTAAAACAAGGAAAAGCAAACAGTGATATATCTTGAAACCGAATATGAAGGTTAAACTCATCAGTATATAAGGAGTCTACAAAGCGAAAGACAGATGCATAGGCATTTGCATCTTACCTAAAAAGTCACGATTCGTTTGATGATGCTTATTAAAGTTGAAACATCAAAACCAGTTTCACTAGTAGTTTGACGCACCGTCAGTCCACAAAGAACGGGACCATGATAAGTCCACTCTATAGCAAACACACAAAAGTACAAGACCAAATCTTAAACTACACCAGAGGACACACAGCGTGTTTCTTTAAAGTTCAACATCTTATTGAACCTACTACTTGAAATTACGAGATTCGAGCAATTTATATGCTCAAACGTGCAATCTTACCGTATGTCGCACCGGGTCACGACACCGTCTTTCTGTAACCCGCTCCTTGTCTGCGTCTGAACCCGCGCCATTTAATTCCAATCACGTCACCGCGTATATTAAAAAGTGAGAAAGGACCAACGCATACAGACGGTCCTGTGTGTATCTCACCGTGGCGGCCATATTGTTAGTGTCGAGTCCATATTAAATTAGGTATTTGTCATTGTACGTAGTATACACATGTCCGGGAGAGATGATTTCAAAGAGTCTGCAGCAATATCTATATTGCATGCAATGTCGTCTGTTGAATATTTGCTTCTTTGTGTGTGACAGACATAATTTTTCTCATAGAGGATCACTCAATTCTGAGGTCCCATGCCAATTAGTACTTTACAAGAAGGAGAGTAAAGGTACCCATAGTAGAAAAAATCCATAAAGTGCCCCAAATTAGTGTACATAATGTGGCAACATGAACTAACACAACCAAGGTCCGCTTCTCCACAGATAGTAAAAATAGCTGTCATAGGATGATTATCCTAAGCCATATCCCAATCAATGTATACAGGGGGCATCATGAGTTTATTGTGGTACTCATTACACAAATACAAATAAAGTACCCCAAATTAGTGTGCATAATGTGGCAACATAAACCATCGCAACCAAAGTTCGCTTCGCTATATATAGATAGTAAAGATAGCTGTCATAGGATGGTTGTCCTGCACCATATCCAAATCATTGTATACATCATAAGTTTTTGTGGTATTCATTTACACAATTGAATCAATAGCAGTCCTTATTAATGAATCACAGTTGGATCAAAGTTAGTGCATGCATTAATTAATCAATTAAGATAAGTGTTACAGATGTGGCACCAACATAAACACCATTCATTTTAAAGATGGAACATTCACAGTACCCATATTGTTGCATTGTTCTTAGATTACAAGAAATCAAACATCTCTTTATCCACGTTAATGCCCTGTTCCACAGCCCTTAGGTTAATAATACATTTGCTTTCTGTTTGGCGCAATCTTGTTGTTCTATTGCCACCTCCGAGACCTGGGCATATCACATCAATACCATGGAAGCCTATGTTCAAAATTTCTGTTGTCTTGTGTACTGTATTGAAATGAACAGCCAAGGGGTATTGCACGTTGTTACTACGTATGGCTCTTATATGTTCCTGGATCCTCTCCTTGAGAGGTCTCACAGTGCTTCCAATGTATATTTCCCACAAGTACATTTTATGCAGTATATTACAAAGTTCGTATTTCAGTTGATGAACTTATTCACTGTATATACTCTCTCAGTATTGTACTTGAATGTAATCGTCTTGTTCATGGCAAAACAACATACACTGCAAGTTCCACATTTGTGGAAACCTTTTGGAGCAGATGGTAGCCATGTTTTGTTAGCCATTGATGGTATAAAACTTGGTCAAAGTGATTGTCTCAATGTTCTACCCTTTCGTGTGTGATCATGGTTTTGTGCCCACTACTCCGTGCAGACTAGTATCATCTGTTAGTAAGTGCCAATGTTTGTTTAAAATTTGTATATACTTCAGTACTGACAGAAGAGTACGGTGTAATAAATCTAACTTTCTTATTCTTCTGTGTTTTCCTCTTAATGTTCCCTGATAATAGATTTTCTATGTTAATATTATTGATCTTATGGCGGGCTTTATTCACATCGTCTTGATTATACCCCCTAGCACTGAATCTTTTTTCCACCAAACTGAGTTCATCATCTAATCTCATTACATCACTACAATTCCTTTTAGTTCTTACCATTTCTCCAAATGGAATCGATCTTATTTGTGATGGAGGATGAGAGCTACTGGCATGTAGTGTAGCATTGCATGCCGTAGGTTTTCTAAAGGGTACTGACATTAATTTGTCATTGTTCACCACAATTGTGATATCCCAAAAATTAATATGGGTGGTACTTTGTTCCTTTGTAAAGGTCAAATTAAAGGGATTGTCATTTATATACATGAAAAATTCCTCAAGGGCATCACTCGTCCCTGCCCAAAACATCAGAATGTCATCGATGTATGGTCCTAAATATAGAACATTTTCCATTAGGGCGGTCGGGCCTTTACGCGAGAGGTGAATCTGTTCAAAATGCCCCATATAGAGGTTGGCAAAAGATGGTGAAAATTTAGCCCCCATTGCCACCCCTCTTATCTGACGATACCAATTGCCATTGTGTACAAATATGTTGTTATTTAAGACCAGTTCAATTAGATCTAGCAGCATGATTGTATGTTCATACATGTGAACTGGTCTCGTATCCAAAAACTGTTGTACTGCATTGAGCCAAAGTTTCCCTGGTATGCTCGTGTATAAGGAGCATACATCCAGTGTCACTAGATAGTGTCCCTTCACCCACTCTACATCCATAATTTTGCTCAAGATGTCACACGTGTCCTTGATGTAGGCTGGTAGGTTTACAACTAAGGGTTGCAAGAATAAGTCAATGTATTCAGAAATTCTCTCTGTGGGAGACCCAATGCCTGAGATGATGGGTCTCCCCGGAAGGAAACTCCCCCCCTTTATGTATTTTTGGCAGACAGTATATACATGGATTTGTTGGAGTTTCATTGAAAAGATATTTAAATTCAATATCTGGGATAAGGCAAGATCCCTCCAGTGTTTTAACTTTTTGGATATAGTTTCAATTGTAAATTGTAATGGGTTCCCATTCAATTTCATATAGGTAGTTGTATCTGCCAACTGTCTATCTATTTCAGCCATATAATCCGATCTGTTCATTAGCACTATGTTGCCTCCCTTGTCCGCCTTAGGGAGTCATCCTTTCTAAGGTTCTCAAGTGCATTTCTTTCATCTGCAGTGATGTTTTGTTTATGCTGGAAACGTTTTGAACAAAATGTATCTTCCAATTTGTACAGATCAAGAAAAACAATCTGCTGAAACTTATCAATGTCGTTGGCCCCGGTAGGTGGGGAGTGAATCTAGATTTTTGCCTCAACCCACTCTCAACTTTAGAGAATGTATCCAAGTCTAAATCTGCTGCTACAGTCTGTAATGAGGGGCTTTCCTCCTGATCATCTAAGCTTAATAATAGATGCACATCTTTAATGTCCCTTATAGATGGAATTAAATCAGTATTATTCAGAGCTGTATTCATGCTGTTTATATTTTGTCTATCTTGAAAGTATTTATGCAGCTTTATTTTTCTTACAAACTTAAAACAGCTTATATGTAAAGATGTAAAATTGGGCACCGAACTTGGACAAAAACCCAGTCCCTTGCTTAACAACTTTATTTCTACATCAGATAGAATGTGACTGGACAAATTTACAATGTTTATATCATCAGACAATTCAGTAGTATTCAAATGGTTTACATTTTCTGATTGCGTGCCCCCGATCTGGTAGTGACACCCACTTTTTCCTTTTCGCTTGGGTCTAGAACTTGATTTGCCCCTCCGAGTCTTTTTTGGCCCATATCTTTTTGTTTGTACGCTTGCTTGTTCCCTTTCATGAACCTCTGTAGCTCTAAAAAAAATGGATCAGAGCCCATGCCAGTTGCTCGCCCCTGTGCCTTAGATGATTCACCACTAGTCACACTACTAATACTGGAAGTGTCAGACATGCTGGTTGCCTCAGTTGTTTGCGATGTGCATTCCAACATCTCTGAGTTCATGCCAGTTTTGATGTTGTCAAACTTCTAGGCAAAGGTATACACCCTTCCATTCTGATAATCTCTTTCATCCCGTTTAATTTTCTGGAACTTTTTCTCCTTCAGATACAATTGGTGTTTATGTAACTCTTCTTTTAAAATAACTAAATTTTGTTCAGTTACCTCTGGTAAGTTCAAGTCTTGAATTTCTTTTTCTAAGCTGGCAATTTCCAATAACAATTTGTTGCGTTTTAGTTCTGCATCTCTGATTAGAATATCCATCATGCCTATTTATGAATTAAATAGTAGCTTTTCCCACTCCTTTAGATGACCCTTATCTAAGTCCTCAAAGGACGGGAAAATTAAAATACGTAGCCCTCTTGGGACTTGTTCTTTCTCTATGTATTTACGTAGAACTGTTGCGTCCCACCATCGGGAGAGTTCCTGTTTTTTAAGTCTTTCCAATCTCACAAATTTTTGTCTCAACCCCTCCTTAGTAGATGGTCTAGGATTAGTTGCAACTCGTGTGGGATCTAAGTTAAAAAGATCCTCAATCAGGGCATCCCTATTGTCATCAAAGGTGGCCATGCTTTTGTGGTGAACAATGACAAATTAATGTCAGTACCCTTTAGAAAACCTACAGCATGCAATGCTACACTACATGCCAGTAGCTCTCATCCTCCATCACAAATAAGATTGATTCCATTTGGAGAAATGGTAAGAACTAAAAGGAATTGTAGTGATGTAATAAGATTAGAGGATGAACTCATTTTGGTGGAAAAAAGATTCAGTGCTAGGGGGTATAATCAAGACGATGTGAATAAAGCCCGCCATAAGATCAATAATATTAACAGAGAAAATCTAATATCAGGGAACATTAAGAGGAAAACACAGAAGAATAAGAAAGTTAGATTTATTACACCGTACTCTTCTGTCAGTACTGAAGTGTATACAATTTTAAACAAACATTGGCACTTACTAACAGATGATACTAGTCTGCACGGAGTAGTGGGCACAAAACCAACGATCACACACGAAAGGGGCAGAACATTGAGACAATCACTTTGTCCAAGTTTTATACCATCAATGGCTAACAAAACATGGCTACCATCTGCTCCAAAAGGTTTCCACAAATGTGGAACTTGCAGTGTATGTTGTTTTTCTATGAACAAGACGATTACATTCAAGTACAATACTGAGAGAGTATATACAGTGAATAAGTTCATCAACTGCAATACGAAGTTTGTAATATACTGCATAAAATGTACTTGTGGGAAAACATACATTGGAAGCACTGTGAGACCTCTCAAGGAGAGGATCCAGGAACATATAAGAGCCATACGTAGTAACAACGTGCAATACCCCTTCGCTGTTCATTTCAATACAGTACACAAGACAACAGAAATTTTGAACATAGGCTTCCATGGTATTGATGTGATATGCCCAAGTCTCAGAGGTGGCAATAGAACAACAAGATTGCATCAAACAGAAAGCAAATGTATTATTAACCTAAGGGCTGTGGAACAGGGCATTAACGTGGATAAAGAGATGTTTGAATTCTTGTAATCTAAGAACAATGCAACAATATGGGTACTGTGAATGTTCCATCTTTAAAATGAATGGTGTTTATGTCGGTGCCACATCTGTTACACTTATCTTAATTGATTAATTAATGCATGCACTAACTTTGATCCAACTGTGATTCATTAATAAGGACTGCTATTGATTCAATTGTGTAAATGAATACCACAAAAAACTTATAATGCCCCCTGTATACAATGATTTGGATATGGTGCAGGACAACCATCCTTTGACAGCTATCTTTACTATCTATATATAGCGAAGCGAACTTTGGTTGCGATGGTTTATGTTGCCACATTATGCACACTAATTTGGGGTACTTTATTTGTATTTGTGTAATGAGTACCACAAAAAACTCATGATGCCCCCTGTATACATTGATTGGGATACGGCTTAGGATAATCATCCTATGACAGCTATTTTTACTATCTGTGGACAAGCGGACCTTGGTTGTGTTAGTTCATGTTGCCACATTATGTACACTAATTTGGGGCAGTTTATGGATTTTTTCTACTGTGGGTACCTTTACTCTCCTTCTTGTAAAGTACTAAATGGCATGGAACCTCAGAATTGAGTGATCCTCTATGAGAAAAATTATGTCTGTCACACACAACGAAGCAAATATTCAACAGACAACATTGCATGCAATATAGATATTGCTGCAGACTCTTTGAAATCATCTCTCCCGGACGTGTGTATACTACGTACAATGACAAATACCTGATTTAATATGGACTCAACACTAACAATATGGCCGCCACGGTGAGATACACACAGGACCGTCTGTATGCGTTGGTCCTTTCTCACTTTTTAATATACGCGGTGACGTGATTGGAATTAAATGGCGCGGGTTCAGACGCAAACAAGGAGCGGGTTACGGAAAGACGGTGTCGTGACCCGGTGCGACATACGGTAAGATTGCACGTTTGAGCATATGAATTGCTCGAACCTCGTAATTTTGAGTAGTAGGTTCAATAAGATGTTGAACTTTAAAGAAACACGCTGTGTGTCCTCTGGTGTAGTTTAAGATTTGGTCTTGTACTTTTGTGTTTTTGCTATAGAGTGGACTTATCATGGTCCCGTTCTTTGTGGACTGACGGTGCATCAAACTACTAGTGAAACTGGTTTTGATGTTTCAACTTTAATAAGCATCATCAAACGAATCGTAACTTTTTAGGTTAGATGCAAATGCCTATGCATCTCTGTCTTTTGCTTTGTAGACTCCTTATATACTGATGAGTTTAACCTTCATATTCGGTTTCAAGATATATCTCTGTTTGCTTTTCCTTGTTTTACGTTTCTTGGACTACAGATTAATTGAAAAAGATCCCAGTTGCTAAATAATATTTCCATTGAGACGTTCTAGTCTGAACACAGAATACATCAATACAGATAAAATGAGGTGAGAATAATGAGAATATTCTCATATACCCCTTGTTTTATCGTTCACGATTAGGAATGGGACAGCTACACTATGTCACTACATTATGTAGTGAGCAAGTTGAACCTTTAGTTAGGGATGGATATACACTCACTCAACCGTTTTTAGAGTGACTGTGATCAAATTTGAACACATGGTACTAAGTTGCTTTGGACAGACAAATAAAAACAGGGCACATGGTGGTTTTGGAATTGGTGGCTCTTTCTCTTTTATTTTTGAGTGCACAGGTGATGGTGTTTATATGGCTAACTGACCATTCTTTATCTTCCTGACTTTGGGACTGGTGCTTACACCTAAGGACATAACATCCACTATGGTATTGGTTTTTAAGTGTTTTATTGTATTTTAGCTGGATTATAATGGAATGTTATAATCATGTTTTTACATGTAATTTTGCAGCCTTGAGGAAGCCCAGGAGGGCGAAACGCGCGTCGGCTGCCGTTTTTGTAAGAAATAAAAAGTGATTACGGAACAGTTCTTCAGCTGCGGATCATTTATTTGGGACTGTGTGTTTTGAAAGCATACATGGAATTTGATCTATGAACTTGGACGTTTTTGTAGACAGTGCACAATGCACTAAGGAGTAGAGTAACTATATCTTGGTGTGCTCTGGTGTCTTTGTTATAACAGCGGACAACCAACATCCCTCCGCAGACAAAGCTGCTGGGTGTGCTGCACCTGTTGGCCTCTGGTACCTTCCAACCAACAACTGCCAGAGTCGGAGGAGTCTCACAGCCAGCCCTATCAAAGGCCATCACACCTGTCCTGGATGCCATCATCAGTTTCATACCCCAGCACCTTCACTTCCCCCACACTGCGCTGGAACAGCTGGAGACCAAGCAAGGCTTCTACGCCATAGCTGTATTCCCGCACGTGTTGGGGGCAATCGACTGCACACATGTCCTACTTGTGCCCCCTGGCAACACTGCACACAATTACCGCAACAGGAAGCACACGCATTCCATCAATGTGCAGGCAATAGTGGACCACCAGCGACTGTTCACCAATGTCGTCGCCAACTACCCAGGCAATGTGCATGACTCATACATCTTCCGACAGTCCATCATCAACCAGCGCTTTCAGGATGGCACCTATGAAAATGGACTGCTCGTTGGTAAGTACCAACGGAACACACCACACACCTCAATTCCACAATCACACAAGGCACAACTGTGGGAATGGACACGTAACAAAATCACATACAGCATGCCAAACAACATGCACACCTGCCAGACACAACAACACAAGTAACCGTGGTAAGAGGGGCCAGAAATGTGGACAAACCATACACTAAGGTATTGCCCCTCTGCCACACATATGCAGAATGTGGGGAGAGGTGGGAACCACGATTGTGCGAAGGAGGCAATGGACCTATGAATAACAATGTACACAATGCCAAGTGTGGTGGTGATGTGCTGGACAGTCTTGAGTATGCAGAGCACAGACATGTCCATGTGGACACATACTGCTGGAGTCTGTAGTGTCATGGAGAGTAGACGCAACCATGTCATCACAGGCAGTGGGGAACACCTTGGACAAGTAGCCATGTTGGCCCCCCTGTAAGCGTAAGCGTAGTGGGCAGGGCCGGCGCACGCCAGTCCAGCGTAGGGGAGTGACTAAATAGGCCGGGGCTCAGGGAGTGGTTCACTTCTGTGACGGCCACCGAAGTAACTACTGCTTGTGGCTCTGTGTCTGCCACATCCTGACCATAGGCCTACACACACGGAGCCGACCACCTACAATGGGCAAACTCACACCGGCGACGAGGTGGCTACGTCCCACGCCACCCGGCGCACATCTCGTCACCGCCTGCAGTGGCGTGTCTGCCAGGGCGGCATCCCTCACCCTGCCACGAGGCCGCCGTTGTGACTGGTGGTGCCTGCACGATCCTGTGCGCCTGCCGAACCCCAGCCCGTAGATCCCCAGACCCGACCTGCGTCCAGCAGTGCATGCCCACCGCTGCGCACCCAGGCCTCACTGCTCACCTGCCGCCACCGGAGTCTCTCCAAGAGGGCCCACCACGTGCCGGTGCAATCTCCAAGGCCGGGCTCTGCGAGCTTGGCAGCCTCCTCAGCCTATCGCTGGCTTCTGCGCAACAGTCCCCCAGCGCACCCAGCGGCACCGCACCGCGGAGTTGCGAGTTGGCTACTGCTGCCTTCTGACCACACTGCGGTACAGCAAGTAACATACACATCCTTTCCAGTCCGCCCCTCCAGGCCTGCTGCATCATCGCAGGCTGCACACCCGATCAGCTCTTCCGGTGGGCCGAACTCAGTACAGCACAAGTCATCGCCACTTGGCGGTTGGCCTGTGCCGGACGCAGGGCCTCAGGTGCCACTAACTCAGTGCACCACAAGTCACTGTCCAGACACCAGGCCTGCTGCATCATCGCAGGCTGCACACCCGCTCAGCTCTTCCGGTGGGCCGAACTCAGTGCACCACAAGTCACCGTCCAGCCACCAGGTCTCCAGTATTATAGCATGATGCACACCCGCTCAGCTCTTCCGGTGGTCCGAACTCAGTGCACCGCAAGTCATTGTCCCGAGGGACTACCCCACAAGTCCGCCTCCAGTAGTCAACAGCATGTCCTCGGTAACGCCACTGGAGCCCTTCACAGTCACTGCACCGTCCCAGGCAGGCCGCCGGTAAGCCTGGGCAGATCGTCTGGAGACGTACTCCGAAGCGCATGACATCCCAGCGCCGCGGCGGCAGCGCACGCGTGTGAGGAGTGCGGAGAAATGGCCCGGTGCTCTGGGCGTGGTTCAGTTCTGGGCTCTGGGCATGGTCCAGTTCCGGCCTGGCCACAAAAGTGACTATGGCGTGTGTCTCCATAGTAGTGTCTGCGCCACCCGGCCTGTAATCGACAATGTTGCAATGTGGCATGCACCAGGAGGGCGGCCTCGCCCGAATGGGTTAATAATGGAGCGCGAGACCGCTCGGGGTCGCGGCTCATACATGCCAACTGTTGTGTGTGTATCTACATTGCCGCAGCCTGAACCGAAGGCCTAGCCTCAATATCAGCGCGAGTTCAGCCAGGCCAGAACTCCACATCTGTGTCCGCCCTATCCTTGCCATAGGCCTACACACACGTGGCCGCACACCTTCAACGGCCAACATTACAGTCTTGCTGTCAGTCCTGCGGACATGTGCAGACAGGCATGACAATGGTGTGCCATAGGAGTGCAAGTGATGCAACCGCGCAGCACACACAAGTAAATAGGCTCGGTGGGAGGGAGGAGCAGCTGTGAGGCTACGTAATACACATTGTCCTACCACATTTGCCAGCAGCAATACATGGCTAACATGAATCCCAAGGTCGCACAAATCACACACCACGAAACTTGTATGTCTGCCAACACACCATGCAGAACCACCAGTTGACACTGACCTCACTTACCTCTCACAGGTGATCAAGGATATGCACTCTGCCCATGGATGATGACACCCCTCCGAGACCCGAACACCCCGGCACAGAGGCAGTACAATGTGGCCCACAAACGCACCAGGGGCATTGTTGAATGCACGTTTAGGGTGTTGAAGTCACGTTTCAGGTGCCTGGACATCACCGGTGGAAGACTCTTGTACCACCCAGAAATAGTGTGCAAGAGGATCAGTGCATGTTGTGTATTGCACAACCTATGTGTATGCACCAATGCCCCATGGATCCAAGTCCCAGAGGCACCGGACGATGATGAGGAAGATGATGCAGGTGGACCACACCCCACTGCAGCAGCAGCAGAAATAGCCCGAAGGAACACAATCATCAACAATTTCTTCGCATGAGCACGTCACATTGTGACTGTCCACAGCAATCATGGCACAGTACAAGATGACCACATGACCAACATGTGCAAATAAAATCTTAGCAACACACATTCCCCGTGTGCATGTCAGTCCTCTGCATTAGCACATTACTCTGACGGGTGTAAGTGCAACATTGAGTGCTTACATTCGCATATGTTGCAAGGAGAGATGGTGTGTAGGTCCTCTTCATCATCGGTGATGAGGAGTACGATCTGCTCTGCAGGAGGTGATGATTCTCCCTCTGCAATGTGAGGGGGAGATGCAGTTTGACATTGTGTTCACATGTATGTTGACGCATTGGCCAAGTTTACAAACAGACTGCATGTCAATGTACATTGTGACTGTTTGTGTGGAGATGCCTATTTAATGCTGGACAGTTGACATTTCCCCACCATCACGGATGTGAGGTTGTATTTGTCCATTATCATCTCACAGTTTCCTGCTATGCCAAATGCGAATGGCCATTTTCTACACACAAGCGGCAGCAGTTGTGTTCTCTGTTCTGTTGTGAAAGTGTTGCAGTTTGGTCCACTTTGTTGTAAATGTTGAGGTGCTCTGAGTGTTATGTGTGTGCTGCATTGTGTGTGATTTGCCCTTTCAGATCCGATTTTGCTGGCCCTTATCCCTTTCAGGCGGTGTGCCTTTCATTTCTGTGCTTATACAGTGCTGAGCTGTTGCAGACTTGGGTAAATTGGGCTCTTGGTCGGAGTTGTGACTCTTGGGCATGATTTGTCCGCAGATGTGCTGTACTTACTTGTGCATGTGTGCCATTGTGCCCATCTCCCCCCGACTCCCCAGTCCCTGGTGGTTACTCACCCTGTTGCTGTTGTGTCAGGTCATGTTGAGCAGTGTCCGGTCCTCCGACTCCTGCCACCAACTCCTCACTGATGTCTGTGGACACCATTTCCCCCATCTCATCCAGCTCCTCCTGTGGCACAGGACTCCCAGTCTGCATTGCTGCTTTGCGGTTGTTGGCGAGTTTCAGCTTGGTTTTGCGCTTCACATCATTCCAGCACCTCTTGACCTCTTCCATTGTCCTCCTCAGCACTCCGACTGCATTCTCCTTGTCCACAATGGACTGCCATATTTCATTTTTTGTTGCCAATGACACAGTGGAGGTGATGGACAGTTGTTGATGGTGTTCTGTCACCTCCGTAATCAGGATCCTGTTTTCCTGCGGATTGAACCGCGTCTTCCTCTTCTCCTTCTCCTTGCCCTTCCCTGACCCCGAGGTCCCAGGCTGGTCCTCCGTGGGGCTTGTCGGGTTCCGGTTGTCCTCTGTGCTTGCTCCGGCTACCTCCATGGTGCTTCGCAGTTGTTTGTGTTTTATTTGTATTTCATTTTTTCTGCTTTTATGGTGATTGTTCCCGCCTTACTTGTGGGACTTGCGGGCCTGGCGCTGACTTTCGCTGGATTTTTATCGCAGTTGGGCCCATCGCAGCTTTTTTCACGTTCGGGTTTCCTTTTTTATCGCCGTCGCGGTGGTTGTATCGCGGACATTTGTGGTGTTCTCGGGATACTATCGCATGTTACCGCCGTGTTGGGAATACGACGTTGACACAGAGTTATTTTACCGCGATCGACGGCGATATGGAAAATTGCGTTAGCCTGTTTTGGCGATGTTTATCGCACGTTCTTGTGAATATCCCACGCAGTGTAGCAAGGTAACTTGTGCATTGTGTGAAAGGGAGAGAGAAGAAATGCGCCACATCTACTAAGATATGGTACACCTCTGCTCCATCATTGCACTGGCGCACTTCAGGCAGCCTAGCGCCAACGCAGGCACCATTGCACCACGGTTCAAGGGTGTCTCTGATACAAGGAGAATTGTTTTTGTGCAGGAAGGCATACCTTCCTGCACAAAAACAATCTCTCAAGACTTTTTCCTCTTTCTATGTGTGCTGCAGATTGCAGCACACAAAGAAAGAGAAAATAACGAGGAGAAACAATTATATTTCTCCTCGTTACACCATCTTCTGGGAGGCATGGCGATTGCGCGCAATCCCAGGTTTCTAAACCTTTGAAAATCTGAGTTTGCGTGATATCCATGGGTGGATGCATGGGAACACCCATGTTCCACCCGTTCAATGCCTCCCAAAATGAAATGTAACACAATGCAGTGCAAGCCACTGCCTTGCGTTGCATTTTTTTACATAGCCACGCAAGGGGGCACAGATCACCCCTTGCGTGGCTTTGCAAATATCTATTAGCATTTTGCATCATGGTTGAACCACTTTTGTGGCGCAACCATGATGCAAAATGTTAGTAAATCCGGCCCTGGATGTTCAAGTGCAGTGCGTTGTATTAGACGGACAAATGGGTTTCTGCATTCCTCGCGTGGCATGAAATTGAAGAGTACTCTAGACATTCTTATTTCAGTTCGAGCTATTTTCCTGGCTGGTGGGAAAAAAAGAACCGAAGCATTTAAAAACATTAAGAACCCACTAACCATTGGAGCGAAAGAAATAAGAAACCATTGGGAGGCATCAGTGAAATTTAAAAACGTTTCCTGTCAATAATATTGTGATACATCATTTAAAAAGATTTAGTGAACATCAGGCATGATTAAGTTAGTCCGCCATGCTGGGTTTCTGCAAGTTGGAAAAAGATACACGGATAAAAAATGCAAAAAAAGCATTACTTAAAGGGTCACGGACTCTTTGGTTTATAGTTCAAAAAGGCTAATAAAAGGATGCAATTGCTCAGCACAGCAAGAATCCTGAAATGCCTTGAAGCAATAAAACCTTTCTAAGGCTCTCTACAGAGCCCATGTTGGTTTTGCTTTTGCTGTCCGAGATGCACTTGACATAAGAAACATCAAAACCACCATCAGCATTTTGAAAGCTTGATTACAAACTATAACAGTTTTAATGGGTGACTGAACTAAACAACCTTTGACAGTTTTACCGGCTTCAAGGGGAGCTATAGCAATAGTCCATGAAGCATTGATGGAATGAAGTATAAATCTGCCCACATAACTATGCCCATTCACTGGACTCAATTGACTGTAAAATAATTATGGTCTGCTGTATAATTGTAATGCCTTTGAAACAAGCTGAGCCTTGTAAACATTCAACACTAAATGATTTGGGAAATATAATTTTCTAATCACATGAACCACCAGTAAAAATACCCTGCTGTTCAGTTGTTTTCTTGGTATTTGAATGCTGTATGATCTTTACATAATTCTGCATTGTTTCATTCTCACTTTAGAAATCTAGGGCAGTTGTACTAAACCATTTCATGGATGCAAATCCTGAATCCGAATTACAATTACAATTTGGAGGGGAGCTTCAAAGGCCGCCCCCTTCTTATTGAGATTCTCACTGTTATGGATCAATGTGTTCACAAACCCTTAAAAAATTGCCAACACCTTAAAAGTGATGATAACTGATTTGTAAAGGGGAAGCAGACCGAGTTGATCGTTTCCCCTTTTAAAATCATGTCCTGGAGCCTTTTTGTGAGAAGGCAGTGGCCTAAGGTACCACTGCATTCTTCCCATAAATGTCCCAAAAACTTTTTTTTTTTTTAAAAGCAGCACCTTTCTCTTTAATGGACACAGACCACCTTTACAAGCAAATAGATTTTCGGTTCGGAAAGGAAATGCAATAATGGTGGTCTGCTGTCCATTGCACTCGTAATATTTCTCCGTTGGCAGACATTTCACCATGTGATCACAAATTGTGACCTGTTTAATTGATATCAATGAGGCAGGCTGCTTTGCACATGAGTAAGTTGCAATACAAAGTGGCAGATTTACAAGCCTCTTGCGCCACTTTTGCGTCGTTTTTAACATGGGAAAAGTGACGTAAAAGTGGCGCAAGGGGCTAGTAAATCTGCCCCAAAGTATTGGTGCATTACAGAGAATGTGGAGCCTCTTCACGTTCCTAATGCCAAGATAAGTGAGGGTCACACATTTGCCTCCCAAAAATGAGTGATTAATATTCAATCTATATAGGTTGAACAGGGATTGGCCCAGTGTCTGTTACATTGAGCAAGAGGCCGACCTGATGAAGTTTCATAGATGGATTTTTGAAGGGCAAGGATAGAGGGGCTGTGGCTCCAAACCAAAGTAAGCCAAAGTTTTCCCTCGTAGCAAACAGCATAGCCAGAGTCATAGAACCTGGCTCAGCACCAAGGAAACCTCACACCAGCAAATAGAGAGTCTATTGGGTGGGTGTCATCAGGAGCTACACCCAGCCTCCTAGGAACTTTTATTTTCTATCTTAACTGCTAGATATGCCACAAACTCGTTCTCAAAGAGGGACAAATTATATTCCACTTGGCGAGTTTGTGAGGAGCTCTGCTGTTCAGTCACAAATATGCACAGTCTGAGCTCTTGCAGCAGACTGAGTAATCAGAATGGTAAAATGGCGCCATCCTCTGATTGTTTTTTTTTTTTGATCCTCATATGTTTTTTTGTGTATATTGCACATAGCTCAGTAACAAACCCTTAGAAACCATGGGGCAGATTTACAAGCCCCTTGCGCCACTTCTGCGTCACTTTTCCCATGTTAAAAGTGACGCAAAAGTGGCGCAAGGGGGTTGTAAATCTGCCCCCATATATTTAGGAGCCACATCTGATATCTCTATGGCTTTATGCAGAAGTCGCCCAGGCAACTAGTTCCGTGAAAGATCCCCTAAAAGGCTTAATCATTGGACGTTCAGTTTTAATCACCTCCTCTCTTTCCAACCATCTCTCAAAGCATGTCCAGATTTCTGATTTCTTTTGGGTATGAAAAATGTTTTATGATAGTTCTCGATACAGGTTGTTCAGCCTTGAATTCATACTGAGCTCCAACTGGTGTCATTGTGGAAGCCTATCGACAATATATAGTTGTTGGTTTGGAAGGGTCCATTGGCAATCTTTACTGTTATTTCGTCGACTTTCATTCGGCATTTGATATGGTAAACTGGAGTATATTCTGGAAAAAACTAACAGAGATGAATATTCCAAAGGCATTATTGGATGTGATAAAAGAGCTACATCGTGATAATTGGGCTAGAGTTGAACTTGATGCAAATGGTACTTTGTCAAGGAAACTCCCTGTCTATAACGATGTGAGATAGAGATGTGTTGTCCCTACACTGTTCGACTAATATCTAGCCAATCTAGCGACTATTCTAAGTATCATGGGGCATATGACGAGGAAGTGGCAGAGTAAGGCGTTAGCCCTCATGGCTTAACGCCTCACTCCGCCACTTCAGAAACGCAAGGCTGCACCATATGTACAAGGATATGGTGCGGCCTTGCATTTCCCCCTGCTTTGGTGCTACACTTAGCAGTTTAGCGCCAAAGCAGGCACCCTTGCACCATAGTGCAAGGGTGTCTGCATGCAGGGGAAAGATTGTTTATGTACAGGAAGGTCCTCCTTCCTGTACATAAACAATCTTTCAATGCCATTTTGTCACTTCTATGTGTGCTGCTTAATGCAGCACACATGAAAGTCACAAAATGGCATTTTGTTAAGAATGTTTATGTACAGGAAGGGGGACCTTTCTGTACATACACAATCCTAGGCATTTTGCTTTTTCCATATGTGCTACACAAGGCAGCACACATGGAAAAAGCAAAAACGAGGAGAAATAATGCATTTCTCCTTGTTCCGCCAACTTAAGACCAGGTTTTACCTGAGCTTATTGTGGCGCTGCCTCCTATGTACGCTGCCCTTGTACATAGGGGGCAGCGTCAAATCAATGGGTGTTGCGGTGGAACGCCCAGCGCAACACCCACCCCTTTCATGCTAAGCATACCGTGAAAGGGGGCCTTATTTGCAAGGCAGCTTTAAGTCACGTTAAGTGGCTTAACACTGCCTTGTAAATAAAGCTAAGCCCCTATCGCCACACCAACGTTGTTATAAGTGACGTTGTGGTGGCGATAGGGGCTTGTACATATGCCCCATAGACTCTTTTTCTCTAAAGATGGGAAGTCGTGACATACCGTATTTATTGTATGCCAATGATCTTGTCATATTAGATGTGACTAGGGTGGGTCTACAAAGAAAACTTGCAGCCTTCAACAATTATTGTAAGGTAAGTTATCTGATAATAAATAGGGATAAAAAAATATATTGATCATGGGGAAAAAGACTAAACACCTTAAATGGTTTATTGGGGATGTGACTATTGCAGAAACTCCAAGATATAAGTATCTTGGAACGGTATGTAATTGGAAATTGCAGTGGAGAATGCCCTTAGACACTTTATGAACTAGAACAATGACATCTGTGGGAGGCTTAAACAAATTTAAGAGAGATTTTTAGTGCCATCAATTACTCCCGCGATCACTGCCTATAAGTCAATGGTCCCTCCTAAAATGCTATCTGGTGCAGAGGTTATAAGTTTGGGGTCAAAACCCGATTGGAATAAGTTTGAGGGCTATTGACTTAAAAATGTCTTAAGCCTTCCCCAATCATGTATGGTGCAAGCAATTTGTGTAGAAATTGGCCTAACCTCTTGGAACCGTATTGCAGCAATTATAACTTTGCATTATTGACATAAAATAAAAATGTGTACGAAAGTAAAAGTATCTAAACTCTGCATAGATGAAATCTATCAGAGCGAGTTGGGATGGGCAAGAGATGTAAGTGTTCATATAAGTAAACTGGCCCTCTTACTTAATTTAGAAGATGTTAAGAGCAACGCTCCAATAAAATAAACAAGAACGGAATTAAGGGAGAAATCTGCTGTAGAATCTAGGGCTAGTGATTTAAGTTATCTCAACCAAAAACGCTCTGTACAATTTAAAAAAAATTCATGGCTGGAATGTTTAAGCTTTCCTTATTTGTAAGAGCTGCCGAATACAGTATGGCGGATAGAGCTCATTAAACTACAGGTGGGATTAATTCCTGAATTTCAAATATTAAATGAGGGGAAGTGCTACTCAAGAACGATGATGTGGCTGTGGATTAAACATGAAAACTTGCAGTGTGCACACTCTAATAGATTGTTCATATTTTATTAGGATAAGGAGTAAATCCCTAAGTCCAATTTTAATAAAATATAGAGCGAAGATGAGATTGAAAGCAATAAAATGTTTATATGATTTGCAATCTTTATAGGTAGCTAGCGCAGTCGGTAGGTTTTCAGTAGCCCTAAGTAGCTCAAAAAGAAAGGGGTGAAGGAATGGCGTTATGTAACAGGAGTTATTAACTTAAATTTTATTCAGAATATTGTAGTCATGACTGTGATGTTTTATGTATTAATAACTTTGATAAGCATACGTATCATGTATTATGATATTTTAACACGCAGTTTTGAATCTTATTTATGATGTGTTATATACTTGCAATTTTAGGAAGTTATTTGGTTTAATAGACAATGGTCTAAATAAAATTTATTTGGTTAACTGTTTAACTGGGAGGGAAACACTATTTTTTTCATGCTGAGCTCTTGAGATTCTTCTCAGAAATTCTAACTATCTTTAAAGCCCAGATAAAGTGACTTATCATCCCTTATATGTTAGCCCCTTTTTTAAAAACCTCAAATAAATTCAGTTGAATATGAATGTACATTTTTAAATAACAATTTTCCAAGTTTATTTGCCCATTGATTGTGGGAGAAAGATTCTGCCATTGTTTTCTTTTCAAAAGTTTTCATTGGAAAGGCATATATGTAAAGTAGCATTTAAATATATTATAGATACATCCATCACCAAAAGTGAGTTTGTACAGGAATATGAATTAGCAAAACCAGAGACACTTATCAGATGGAAATAAAAGAAGTATAACGGTGGTAAGGTCACAAGAGATGGTATCAAAAATCATATATCCAAACAGAGGTTGTATAAATGGAAAATTCCAAGAAGCTGCAGTTTATAGAGTAGTAACATTTGCAATATTTTGAAATGCTAAAATTATGACAACTGCCAAATTTAAAAATAAAAAGTGAGAGAGAAGGAATAGCAGAAGGGTAGTAGGGGAAAGGGGGAAAACATATCTGATTCATCCATGGCAATGGGAAGCACATGTCGAAGGAATGTGTAATGTATAGGTCACATTGTTGGGATACCACAATTCACTGTCAGACGTTGGAGGCACCTCAGGTATAATAGGATTAATAAAGGGATTTATGGGGGTTTGTTCTTTTGTAAGTAACTATCTAAGGCATCTCATCATTTCCTAGATGGCAATCAACTGTGTAATTTATTTAAACAGGGGTTATCTGCCCTTCTTATAAAGCAAGTCCACCATGTGTGGATGGAAGATTGAAAGAGCTTTTCCTCTCAGAGAGAATCAGTTTGGTACCAATGGCTAAAAGTAATGAGTTGGATATCAGATGGAGAAAAACTATTAGAGTAAGTCAAGGCGTGTATTGCTGTGGGGGCATCTGTTGAGAGCTGATCATTAAAAAAAATTGGGATCATATTTCCTATGTCTAGCCAAAGGCGGCAAACATTCTTGCAGTAATAAAACATGTGAGTGGTGGCACCTGGGTCAGCTTACAGTTCCAGCAGAGATTCGAATCTAAGAGCCCTGATCAGTGGACTTAGAGGGGTGTCACATAAACATTATGTATCATACATAGCCTCATTTGTGAGAGTGCTGGTGTGATCTTTCCTATGGAGGGGGAACTCCAAACATTTGTTCATGCCGAAGAGGGGATATTGACATCAGGTTCTTATTAGAAGGTAGAGTTACAGGCACTGAATTTTGTATCTCAATTGTTGGGGGTCTTAAGATTGTATATATTTGAAGCTAAATGGTCTAGCTTTGTGATGTTCCCTAAGATATGTGCAAGAGTGGGATGGTGAATGGGACCTAACTTCCTGATTGCAGATTTTAACTTTAAAAATGTGCAGGAGTCTAAGAGCCTGATGTAGATCTTAGTGGGTCTACCGCTGTCCCTCTGAGGTGGAGTTTACAAGTACTCCACCAAGCTGACAGAATCCCACACACCCTACTTAGATGTGTGCTGGCTGAAGCACCGTCCATGTCGACAGAGTGTTTACCATCGAGTAAACAGATCGACAATGTCGATGCGGCTGACTTCTCTGCTGCCTAACATTACTCCATCTGGGTGCAGGGATTTCGCCAAACATATTTAGATTTCACCATTGTGCTGGCGGTGTTCTAGCGGTGGGTTGCCGATGGAGTGATTATATTTGCGGGACTCAGTCAAAATTGGACTATTCCTGTTCCTGCAGGATGGATGCTAGCACCACACACCTGATGTGTTTTGCCTAATTGTTTGCTCCTGCATACCACCCTATAAAACAAACTCCCTTTCAGACCATGATCCTATGCCATTGCAGCACAATATTTCTCTGGAGAAGGTTTGTCAGAGTATTCTTGATTAATATTTTTGCTTCCTCTGTTTCTTGGGCATTTTACAATTTATTTTCCTTTACTTGTGGGTTCAAAATTCATTCAATTTAATTGCATTATAATGGTAGGGAGGTGAAATCCCCGTTTTACAGAGGGAGAATTGTTAGTCATGGTGGAGGAAAGTATTAGAGTAGAGCCACAATTGTTTGGAGTCCAAATCCAAAATTGAACCAAATCTCAGAAAAGGCAAATGCGGGCCAGAGTGAATGCTGTAGCAAACAGCCTGCACACACAGGAGGAAATTAGGAAGAGGTGGAATGACCTGTTGGTGAGAGTGCATTCCGTGGTCTCCAAGAGTCACCTGGAGCCCCAGAGGACTGGTGGTGGTTCTTCCTGTCGCCCTTTTAACTCTTTTTATCTGGGAGGAGAAGGTCATGCAGATCCTACATCCTGAAGGCTTGACAGGAGACTGGTAACTGTTGTGCATGTTTTATTGAACTGACTACAACTGCAATGATGCCTTGTTTTTGTTATGTGAAAATAATATTGAAATGCAATTTTGCTCTTTCTCTTTTTTTCTGTCATACTTTCACATATGTTGAAGTGTTATCTAGTTTATCAATCTCTATTTCATGTTATATTTTTAAATGTGTTTGTATTTAATGTTGTATATTGTCCTATCCTTGGTAACTCATTGAATTATGGTATTTGTTTCACAAATCAAAGTTTTCCAACTTACAAATATGAAGGGATTGAATTCTGTATGCTGAATATCAGTTGTATTTTTCTAACACATTTTTAAAAAAAATGTACTCTGCAATATTTATATGATAAGTAATTCTATATATCCTCCTAAGTTGTGTAATTGTCAGAACGTTAGCCTGTTAAGCCTTAGAATGGTTTCTGTCACATTTCTCCTCTCTGCTGTGTTGTGTTGAATCTTTGGTATATCTTATTTATACCTACTACTTTATTTTCAATTCAGGACATTTTTTTACCTCCTATTTTGAAGTTTCTCTGTGTGTAACTCAAACTGCAGGGGTAATTTATCATAACACCACTAAAATGTACATTCCGTATATAAATTAACTTTTTTCCTTTTATTCTTCTTCGTTTTTAGCTTCAAACTCATTTGATGTATAATTCAGACTTGTACAACTTTCTTTTCTTTTATATTCATCTTAAGTTCAACACCCAGAGTACGTGGACAACAATCTGTCACTGAGGAAGTCCCCACTCCAGACCAGGAACAAGCCCTCAGGGATGACTCCACTCATGAAAGTGTGGTTGACGAGGAGCAGCCTGGTCTATCTGGTCTGCCTGGTCAGACAGCTCCAGTGAGTCACACTTGGCCCACACCTACACCTCTCACCCCAGCTGTTACCAACCCTCAGCCTATGGATACCTCCACTACCTGTGCCCAAACCAACATCACCCCATTCTTGTGCCCCCAGACCTGGCTACAGTTCAACAAACACCACCACCATCTCCAGTTCAGCTAGGAACCAGTGGGATGGGGCAAACTGAGTCAAGGCCACAGGGTAGTGGGGGTAGGGTTCGTGGGAGGAAATCTGTGGGCTAGCAAAGTGAGGTCCCTGGGTTCACTGTCACCCAGGCCATCATTGCCCATGTCTTGGGATCTCTCCATCAGTTCCAAGACATGATAGGTCAGGTCCTTACAAAGCTCCGGGAGATGAAGCAGTTGTAGAGGGACAACAATGTAAAGATGGAGAATCTGAACCCCAATTTGGGCTCCCTGACTGGGGTGTTGCATGACATTTAATCCCATATGTGCAGGACATTTCCAGCACCATCTTCCCCTTTGTGTGGTCCAACAAGATCTGGGCCAACTACATCTGTCTCAGCCACAGAAAGGAAGGCCCTGCCACAAGAGGCAACAGCTGCACCTACCTCAGTCCCTGCAACTGTCAATCCACCAGCCCCCCTCAGGAACACATGTTTATCCGGACCACCAGGAGAGGATGGCAAGACCACCACCACCAAGAGATGCAGATCCCAATTCTCTCAAGCGTGTGACTACCATTCACTCTGTAGACTATTTCTGGGCACATTTACCTTTCTGCTGCCAGTTGTATTTTGGAATTGGATTTCAAACATTTTTGGCTCTTCAATAATAGTTTCATTCATCATGATTGATGTTGATATTTTATTAGAGTGTTTTTTGTTTACATCCTGTTTTAGTTTATTTGACTTTGTTGAATAAAAACAAAACTAACAAAGTCGAAGACTGCTTTTTCATATTTTTCCCAATGTCTTTAATAATTTTTTTCTTTCATCACACATATTAAAATGTAAAAAAAAAATTATTGCTTAATCACAAATAAATGCCATGTAGCTAATAGTTCTCACAATCTCCAAAAATGACCAAAAAGAACAAATAGCACAAGCCCAACTGATGTATGTTGTTAAAAAGAAATGTTTTTCATAGTTTACTAAAAAAAATTACAACCCATGCATAATCCAAATCATCAGTGCCACTTTCACATTTACAGTTCCAGACATTGCCACCATGGAAGACCGTGATATAATCCCAAAAAACAGAATCACTAGGCAAACTATCATTGATCTGGCTCAGAAGGTAAACAACCTTGACCCCGCATCCGTCACCCCGCATGTTGTTACAACGCGGTCGTTACAACGACCGCGTTGTAACAATGCATACCATTATCCTGCAAGTCGTAACAACGACTTGCGGAGGGGGGGGGGAGAAGGTGTTGGATTTCAAATCCAACACCTTCCCTACTGTCCGCACAGACTGGAGTTGGAATAGTAAATTATACTATTCCAACAACCAGCGCCCCCCTCTGCAAGTCGTTGTTACGACTTGCGGGGTAATGGTATGCGTTGTTACAACGCAGTCGTTGTAACGACCGCGTTGTAGCAACATGCGGGGTAACGGGATGCGGGGTCAAGAGGCATATTCGGCTCAGAATAGTAATCCTACATCAATACCAACAATTGTAAGAATCCTTGCATTACTCCATTTTGTGTCCGCAGGATCATTCTGAGACATTGTTGCAGTATCTGTTGCAATGTCACAACCAACCTTAAGTGGAATGATACAAGAAGTTCTTTCTACAATGATGAGACACATCAGCAGCTTCATACACTTAACGCAAAATGAGGATTCAGTCAATGTGAAGGGAGATTAGTATGTTTTGGGTCGAATTCCACATGTGGTTAGAGTAATTTAAGAAGCAAATATTGGCTTGGTGGGACCATTCAACAGAAAACAAATCTACTGCAATCTTAATAACTTCAAATCAATAACTGTGAAAGTTGTCTTTGTACAAGATATGTACGCACAAGGTGTGTGTGTGTCTTTCATAGAATCAATCCATGTTCCTTTTCTATAGTGCAACAGCAGCATATTACTACAAATGTCACAACTTTGAAATGTCCAAATAAAGATGACTTGGTGAAGGGTCCTTACCCAGATAAAAACAAAAAGATACATTACATTACATTACATAATAGACACCTTGCAAATGAATAATTTAGAGGGCCCATTTTCTAAGAACAATCAAAGATATACAATGTAAATGAACACAGTAGGTAATGCCTCAAAACTTTGATCAAAAACATCTTTGCCCTGGATTTCACTTAAGTTGGCCTTTCTAAAAAATTTTCAGAACAGACTTCTATCCTAATTACATTACAGGTTGTTTTAATAATTAATGTGATAAAATGTAAATATATACCTACACTCATACGAAGCAGTTGTCAATGAAATCTTGAGGTATGTCAATTCCTCCCCTTCACCACTATTACCTTCATTTGGCATTTCAACATCCTCAACTGGTGGCTCTTCATGGTCTTCTTCATCTGCAATGCATGGGATGTTCCGTTGTAGGGCTATGTTGTGTAGCACTAAACAAAGAAGAGGGGGGGACTGGAAGCAGATGAAGTTCCAGTACCTAAGCTCCAGTAGTACTCAAATATGAATGTGTGGAGGTACTTTTCCTATAGAGGAAGAAAAAGCAGAAGACAGGAGAAAAAAGCAAAGAAGAAAGGAGGGCAAAGTCTGGGGAATCCTAACTAATATGCCTACCTCCAACCTTTTGATGGAAAACTGTGTGTTGCACCAGTGTCTGGGGAAGGTCTGCAATTAACAGACTAAACAGCAGGGGTGCTAAGGCTCACCCCTGTTGCAAGCCGTTCTCATTCGGAATTTTCCTAGTCAGACTCCCAAGTCCATCAAGATCAATCTGAACCCAGCTGCCACTATGGAGCTTCATTACCAAGCCCAACAATGCCCTAGATATCATCCACTGCTGTAATGTGCGCCAAAGTGTATCTCTATCCAACTTGTCGGAAGCCACTCGTAAGTCAGCGAAGCAGCAGCAAAGGCCACCTACCAACTCTATTGACCCCCTTGAGGTTACCCACAACATGAAACAGTTGTCCATTGTAGAATGCTTTGGCCTAAAGCCTCCTTGCTCCATTTCGATCAGTCTGTTATCAAAAGTCCAGGCCACTAGATACTTTAGAATTTGTTTGGGCATAAAGTTTGGGAGGGATGTCTAAATGCGAGATTATATGGTGGTTAGCTGACTGATCCTTTTTGCCATTTTTATGAATGGGCTTCACTATAGCTCCCTTCCAAGATTGTGGTAGGCAGCCAGTTAGTGTTACCCATTGAAAAAACCTACTCAGGATGGATCCCCATTTCCGCGGATCATTTTTAAATATCACAGATAGAAGACCATCTGGACCTCCTGCCCTAGAGGCTTTCATGTTACTAATTTTCTCTGACAAGATTTCTGTCGACTGTGCATTAACTATAACTTCAATATCCAGCTCAGAGCTGGCCTGCACAACTAACCTATTCTTTATGTTTCCACCCCAGTCTTCTTCTCTTTTTTCTCCCATACCCTGCTTTTTCTTCCGCTACAGGGACAGTAGCTCCACACATTCATATGTTATGTAACATGCAGCTTGGCATGGTGATTTTGCACACCTTATCAAGTGAGTAGAGGAGGGCAAAACCAGTCTTGTCCAGGCTTTGAAATCTGGACTTTAGGAGCCCAAAAGCCCGCTCCACTGGCCTCCATGTTCTTCCATGTGCCTCATTGAAGCGGACTTTCGCTGGCGGAGTTGGATTCCTCAGCATTGCTAACAACCATGATTGGTTAGGATGAGCTGAGTCTTCTATATGGAAAAAATATAATGAGCTGAAAAATGTAACACAATTTTAGATCATTACACTTTAACTTAACCAAACAATATTATAACAGATTGTACTTACGAACAAGCCAGACCCTCTCAGATCCAAGTTGTGACATTTGCTAGGGTATGGTGCTGTTCTGTAGCACACAGGAATCATGGATTGATCCGGGGAAATGTACACAGACACTTGTGATGTACAAATCATGTAAGCAGACAACTTGCACATTGATTGAATGGAAGTTCTTCCGATTCCAGTAGACTTGTTCCCTGGCTTTTGGTGACACTAAGGCAACATGTGTGTTAGACCTGGCATCCTTGGCGTGGGTCTCCCTTCCATTTTTTCGTAATGCCTCCACTGTTGCCGATATGTTTTTGCTGGACTAGATGCTCATGGGCACTTTGCCGCTGCTAATCAGTGCCAAAGTGCAAGTGCTCCCTATCGTTAATTGATATATGTATTAGTGACTCCATGATTGGATGATTGGTTTACTTGTCAGTCCCTAGTACAGTGCACTCAGTGTGCCCAGGGCTTGTAAATCCAATGCCGCTGGTGGGCTTGCAGCACTGGTTGTGCCACCCACAGAAGCGGCCGGTAAAATGTGTCTCAGGCCTGCCATCGCAGAGCCTGTGTGCAGCCTCGGGCTGCCATGTCGACTTGGTGAGTACACCCACTTACCAGTCCCTAAACCTTCCCTTTACTGCATGTTGGTCACCCCTAAAGTAGGCCCTAGGGCAGGGTGCATTGTAAGTATAAGGTAGGACATGCCCTGGTGTGTGTGGCATGTCCTAATAGTGAATTACAGCCATTTTCGTTCTTCACTATTGCAAGGCTACCTGCTCCCCATAGGCCAGAATGGGCAGACTGACTATTACACCTTATAGTCAGAACTGACCCAGGGAACATGGTAGAAAAACGAATTTAGTATGCCTGAACTCAGGATGATAAAATACATCTTTTAGTGAAGTTGGTTTTAACATTCTGTGTTCGAAAATACCACTTTTAGAAAGTGGGTATTTTCTTGCCTAACTATCCAAGCCTGCCTCTGCTAGGTTGTGTATTCCTTGTCTGGAGATTGAGTGACAGGGGCTGGGGGTGGCTACAGGAAACAGGGTGAGTCAGCGCAGGGCTGAATAGAAAGATCTGCATCCAGAGTGGAGGGAGGAGCTGCACCTGGGTCTGAATAGGGCTGTGCCTGCCTTCCACAATGCTGGCTCCACCTCCTGCCGGGCGGCTGAGCACTCTGCCCCACATTCTGAAAGGAAAGAAGGAGTCAGAAAAACAAAGTACTCCAGAACTGACCAGAACTGGTTTTGGACTAGGCAGAGGCCTCTCTGCCTCCAGAGAACAAAGAGAATCAGGGTATAAGAGGGGCACCCAGACCCCAGGAAAATCAGATCACTTTTGGGAACAAGAAGAACCCTTTGCTGAGGAGCGGAACCAAGAAGAAACTGAGGAGAAACTATCCCTAAGCCTGAAGTGCTGCTTGGGGGATTGGCCTGCAGTGGTTTGCCTGACTGCCAAAGAGAGGAGAAAGGAACTTTTGCTTTGCTGTGACTTTCATCAACTTGTGAAGGATCTCCAAGGGCTTGGAAGAGAGCTTGCCCCCTGACCGAAGTCCCAGGACCATTGGACTTCACCCCCTTTGTGAATTGCTGCTGGAAACTCTGTTTCAGTGGCTACAGAGGTAGGGAGCTGTGACCGACTCTCACGACCGACTCGGTGTCCTGCAAGCACCGCATCGAAGCACCGTCTCGCCCTGCAACGCACGGCCCTGGTCTCACCGACTCCGTCAACGAGCCGCTGCCTGCACCGCATCGAGGGACAACGCGTCCTGCAACGCTTCGCTACGCCGAATCGAACTGGTCCGACCGACACGGTCACTGCTGCTGAGTTCGAGTCCTGTGACCGCACCGGAGTTGGGCACCGCTCGCACGCTTTGCGACGCACCGCCCGACTCGCACCGCTGTCCGGACTGATCGACGCCAACTCCTGAATCAGGCTCCGTCGCCGCACCGCAACCTGCCAGCACCGCCTCGAAGCACCGTCTCGCCCTGCAACGCACGGCCCTGGTCTCACCGACTCCGTCTCGACGACGTCAACGAGCCGCTGCCTGCACCGCATCGAGGGACAACGCGTCCTGCAACGCTTCCATTTTTGCATCGCGACCGCGACGAACAGCCATCCGGCTCGCACGCCCGTGCCTGCCGCTTCAAGTAAAAGGTACTGTGACCGAGTCTGTCTACGCTGTGTTGGCCCGTCTCGACGCGGTCAGCTGGATTTGTTAGACTCTGTTTGTTCTCGACATCGCCGTAGCCGGAGGAGGCTACCGACTCGCACAGAACCTTGAATTAAGCCTTTTTGATCAGAACTAAGTATTCTTAACAGTATTGTGGATTATTTTTGTCGTTTATGGTCTTGTGATAAATCTATATAAAGTATACCTATTTTTATAAATATATAACCTGTGTGGTGTCCATTTGTAGTGTTGTCACTTGATTACTGTATGTGTTCACAAATGCTTTACACACTGCCTCTGAACTAAGCCTGCCTGCTCGTGCCAAGCTACCAAGAGGGTGAGCAGGGGTTATTTCGAGAGTGTACCTACTCTCCCTGACTAGACGCAAGGGTCCCTATTTGGACAAAGGTACCTACCTCTGCCAACTAGAGACCCCCAAATCTAACATTGGTGGGCAGCGGTGAGGATTCTGGACTTGCATTTGTGACTCATGTACAGTGATTGGTGAACACTACTTAGTGAGTGCAGACCAAAACGCAACCACATACTTTAATAGCATTTTTTCTGGGATTTCCTATTTTTGCAAATGCCAAGTTCAGTCACTATGGAGAAACCAGCATCAGTAGCCTCTGTTGAATGTGATTGGGAAGAAGAGAGGCTAGAATGCTACACCCTTAAGCAGCTCAAGCAATTCTGCAAAAAGTTTAAAGTGTCCATGACCGGGATCTCCAGGAAGGAGGACCTCCAAAAGGCGCTGAGGGCCTGGGTCGAATCAAGGAGTGCCCCTGTGGAGGGGGCTGAGAATGCAGAAGGGCAGCTGGAGGGGCTATTGGGTCTAGGGGCTAGAAGACCACCTTCCCCAGTAGGTAGCAGTGTTTCTGCCAGAGGACTGTCTCCAGAGGAGTTGGAGGACAGGAAAGAGAGTAGGATGCACGAAATGGAGCTGACCAAACTCAAGCTGAATAAGCAGTTAGAATTCGAAATGCAAACAAGGAAATTAGCCCTAGAGGAAAAGAAAATGCAGTTTGAACATGAGAAAGTTTTGAGGGAGTTGGAATTGAAGGCCAAGAGCTTAGAGATTACTCCCTCTGGTGGCAGTGTACCGCCTGTGCCTGTTGAAGCTAGGGTGTATATTCCCAAAGATGTGGTGAAGGAGTTTTTTAAAAATGACGACATAGGGCAGTGGTTCAAAGCCTATGAGGTAGCCATGTCTTCCCACCGGGTCCCTGAGAAGGATTGGGGAGCGGGGTTGTGGGGACGGTTCCTCAGTGAAGGGCGGGATACCTTGTTGGATTTGCCCTCTGAAGTCTATAATTCGTACAGCCACATGAAGGATGCCTTAATGACTAGATATGGTTTGACCCCTGAGCTTTATAGGCAAAGGTTCAGGAACTGTAGTAAGATTGAAAGCAGTACCTGGGTTGAATATGTGACCTTCTTTTGCAGAGCCTTGGATAGTTGGGTAAAGGGTAGCAAAGCGACTGATTTTCAGGCGCTCTTTGATTTGATTGCCTGGGAGCACTTGTCCGGTAATTGTTTTCCTGAGCTACGCCAGCACCTGATTGATAGTAAGCTGACTAACCCTAGGCAGCTTGCTGAGGAGGCGGACCGCTGGGTGAGTACCCGGGTCCACAAGGGTCACGTGGGAGACTCCGCCAAGGGTGGGCAGGGTCCCCAGCAGAAGAGTGGGGGGACAAGGGTAAACAGAAGGAGTTCCATAAAGGGCCCCAAAGTAGACCCCAAGGGAACCAAGGGAAAGGTTCCCAGCCTCCCCTGAGAAGAAGCCAGTGGCCCTGACAGGCCCCCCTGTTCACCAGGGACCACTGGTATGTTACAAGTGTGGCGCCCCTGGCCACAAGGCAAACGATCCTCGTTGCCCTTTGCATGGAAAACCAGCACCCACCAGTGCAGTCCCCCGGCAGTTGGCTAGTGTAGCCCTGGGGGAGGAGTTGGGTGCCCAAGGTGGGGGGATCCCACAGTGTTTTCCCTTGTCTCCTTAGGAGACTCTGAGATGGTCCCTAGGACCCCGCTGCCTGAGAACACTAAGAAATACAGGCAGTGGGTGACCATCAATGGCCATAGGGTGGAGGCTCTGAGAGACACAGGAGCCAGTGTGACAGCTGTCAAGTGTCACCTGGTGTCTAAAGAGCAGGTTATCCCTGATGCATTCTATCCGGTTGTTGCCGCTGACAACACAGAGAGTCACTGCAAGGTGGCTCAGGTTCCCTTTGAGTGGGGGGGTCTCGGGTACTCTTCAAGTAGCTGTGAGGCCAGCCATGCCTGTTGACTGTTTGTTAGGGAACGATTTGGAGAGCTCACCTTGGGCTAAGGTGGAGCGGAGTGCGCATTTAGAAATGTTGGGCTTGCCTGATTGGGCATGTGTGACCACCCGGTCAATGGCAGCTAAAGGTGTTCAAGAGGACCTGGAGCCTGAGAGGGAGGCCCAGGTGCCTGCCGGAGAGAGAGGAGGCAGGGGGCGCGGGAAACCGGCCCCCGAGGTTCCCACGGTCCAGGAGGAGGCAGACCCTGAGGGGGATGCCCTGGAACCTACAGGGGAACAGGTAGCTGAACTGGGGGACCTACCTGAGCTGACCCATTGGCAGCAAGAAGGAGGACCCTCCAGGGAAGAGTTCTGCAAGGAGCAGAACACATGCCCTTCTCTCGTGGGTCTGAGGCAACAGGCCACAGACCAGGCAGCAGGTGATCAGTCTGGATCACATTGGGTTTACTGGGAGAATGGTCTCCTGTATTCAGAGCCTAAGGTTGCTGAGCCTGGGTCAGCCCATGTGCTGGTGGTACCCCAGCGCTTCAGAGCCTTCCTACTGGGGTTGGCTCATGATGTACCATTAGCGGGACATCTGGGGCAGGACAAGACCTTTGACAGGCTTGTTACCCATTTCTATTGGCCCCAGATGCGCAGGAGTGCCGCCACTCACTGCAGGACATGCCAGACTTGCCAGGCAAGTGGAAAAAGTGGGAGGAAGCACAAGGCTCCTCTCCAGCCATTCCCTGTGGTCAGCACCCCCTTTGAACGGGTGGGTATTGACATTGTGGGGCCACTGGACCCCAAGAAGGCCATGGGCAACAGGTTTATCCTGGTCTTGGTGGACCATGCCACCCGGTACCCTGAAGCCATCCCTCTGAGGACAGTGACGGCCCCCGTGGTGGGACGGGCACTGATGGGAATTTTCTCACGTGTGGGATTCCCTCAAGAGGTGGTGTCTGACAGAGGTACCAACTTCGTGTCCAAGTACATGAAGTCCCTGTGGCAGGAGTGCGGTGTAACTTACAAGTTCACCACTCCTTACCACCCTCAAGGAAATGGTCTGGTTGAGAGATTCAACCGGACCCTCAAGGGCATGATTATGGGTCTGGAAGAACCCATGAGGCGTAAATGGGACGTCCTCTTACCATGCCTGTTGTTTGCATACCGGGAGGTGCCACAGAAGTCTCTAGGGTTCAGTCCCTTTGAGCTCCTCTATGGACACCCGGTGCGAGGACCTCTGAGTTTGGTCAAGGAAGGCTGGGAGCAATCTCCCAGGAAACCTCCCCAGGATGTATACAGTTACATGCTGGCCTTCAGGAACCAGACTAGGCGTTTCAGAGAGCTTGCTGAGGCAAATCTGGAAGCCAGCCAGGAGGAGATGAAGCGGTGGTACGACCAGAATGCCACTCTGGTAGAGCTTCAGCCTGGTCAGAAAGTGTGGGTCATGGCCCCTGTGGAGCCCTGTGCGCTCCAGGACAGGTGGACCGGCCCTTTTACGGTGGTGGAGCGCAAGAGTCCAGTTACCTATTTGGTGGACTTGCAGTCTCCCAGGAACCCCTTGCGGGTCCTGCATGTGAACCGCCTGAAGCCCCACTTGGAGAGGTCCCAAGTGGGCATGCTCTTAGCTACAGATGATGGAATGGAGGAGGAGACCGAGCCTCTTCCTGACCTCCTGTCAGCCCGAGAGCAAGATGGATCAGTGGAGGGAGTAAACCTCTCTACCTCCCTGACACCTGAGCAGCAGGGTGACTGTCGCCAACTGTTGGGACAGTTCCCTGACCTGTTCTCCCTGGTTCCCAGTGTCACCCATTGGTGCGTCCATGATGTGGACACTGGGGACAGTCTTCCTGTGAAGCACAAGGCTTACAGGGTGACTGACAGGGTCAGAGCCTGCATCAAGGAGGAGGTCTCCAAGATGTTTGCGCTAGGGGTGATTGAGTCCTCTAACAGCCCTTGGGCCAGCCCCGTGGTCTTGGTTCCAAAAGCTGCCGCGCCTGGTGCCACACCAGAACTCCGGTTCTGTGTGGACTACAGGGGACTCAATTCCGTCACCAGGACTGACGCCCACCCCATCCCCAGAGCTGATGAGCTCATAGATCGGTTAGGGGCTGCGCGGTACCTCAGCACGTTTGACTTAACGTCTGGATACTGGCAGATCGCCTTGACTGATGGGGCAAAGAGAGGTCAGCATTCTCCACACCAGATGGGCACTACCAGTTCCGGGTGATGCCCTTTGGGATGAAGAATGCCCCTGCCACCTTTCAGAGGTTGGTCAACCAGGTGTTGGTTGGACTGGAGGATTTCAGTGCCGCCTACCTGGATGACATCGCGGTGTTCAGTGCCCGTTGGGAAGAGCATCTGCGCCACCTCTGGGAAGTGTTGATGGCGCTGCGGAGGGCAGGCCTCACAATCAAGGCGAGTAAGTGCCAGATTGGGCAGGGTTCTGTGGTGTACTTGGGACACCAGGTTGGGAGCGGCCAGGTGGCGCCCCTCCAACCGAAAATTGATACCATTCTGGCTTGGGAGCCCCCAAGACCCAGACAGAGGTGAGAGCCTTCCTAGGACTCACCGGGTATTACCGGAGATTCGTCAAGGGGTATGGCAGCATTGTTGCCCCCTTGACCGAGCTGACTTCCAAGAAGCAGCCCAGGAAAGTGATTTGGACTGACGCCTGTCAAAAGGCTTTTGACACCTTGAAGACTGCCATGTGCACGGCGCCTGTGCTCCAGGCACCCAACTTCTCCAATGATTTCATTGTTCAGACCGACGCTTCAGAGCATGGTGTAGGGGCTGTTCTATCACAGATCAATGAGGAGGGCCTAGACCAACCTGTAGCCTTCATCAGTAGGAGGTTACTTCCCCGGGAACAGAGATGGAGTGCTATCGAGCGTGAGGCATTTGCTGTGGTCTGGGCACTGAAGAAGCTGAGACCATACCTGTTTGGGACTCACTTCCGGGTTCAGACAGACCACAGGCCCCTCAGATGGTTGATGCAGATGAGGGGTGAGAATCCAAAGCTGTTGAGGTGGTCCATTTCCCTACAGGGGATGGACTTTACGGTGGAACACCGCCCTGGTACAGAACACGCCAATGCTGATGGACTGTCCAGATTTTTCCGCCTTAGCGATGAGAACTCCCTAGGGGTAGGATAGTTCTCCCCACATTTCAGCTGGAGGGGACACGTGTTAGACCTGGCATCCTTGGCGTGGGTCTCCCTTCCATTTTTTCGTAATGCCTCCACTGTTGCCGATATGTTTTTGCTGGACTAGATGCTCATGGGCACTTTGCCGCTGCTAATCAGTGCCAAAGTGCAAGTGCTCCCTATCGTTAATTGATATATGTATTAGTGACTCCATGATTGGATGATTGGTTTACTTGTCAGTCCCTAGTACAGTGCACTCAGTGTGCCCAGGGCTTGTAAATCCAATGCCGCTGGTGGGCTTGCAGCACTGGTTGTGCCACCCACAGAAGCGGCCGGTAAAATGTGTCTCAGGCCTGCCATCGCAGAGCCTGTGTGCAGCCTCGGGCTGCCATGTCGACTTGGTGAGTACACCCACTTACCAGTCCCTAAACCTTCCCTTTACTGCATGTTGGTCACCCCTAAAGTAGGCCCTAGGGCAGGGTGCATTGTAAGTATAAGGTAGGACATGCCCTGGTGTGTGTGGCATGTCCTAATAGTGAATTACAGCCATTTTCGTTCTTCACTATTGCAAGGCTACCTGCTCCCCATAGGCCAGAATGGGCAGACTGACTATTACACCTTATAGTCAGAACTGACCCAGGGAACATGGTAGAAAAACGAATTTAGTATGCCTGAACTCAGGATGATAAAATACATCTTTTAGTGAAGTTGGTTTTAACATTCTGTGTTCGAAAATACCACTTTTAGAAAGTGGGTATTTTCTTGCCTAACTATCCAAGCCTGCCTCTGCTAGGTTGTGTATTCCTTGTCTGGAGATTGAGTGACAGGGGCTGGGGGTGGCTACAGGAAACAGGGTGAGTCAGCGCAGGGCTGAATAGAAAGATCTGCATCCAGAGTGGAGGGAGGAGCTGCACCTGGGTCTGAATAGGGCTGTGCCTGCCTTCCACAATGCTGGCTCCACCTCCTGCCGGGCGGCTGAGCACTCTGCCCCACATTCTGAAAGGAAAGAAGGAGTCAGAAAAACAAAGTACTCCAGAACTGACCAGAACTGGTTTTGGACTAGGCAGAGGCCTCTCTGCCTCCAGAGAACAAAGAGAATCAGGGTATAAGAGGGGCACCCAGACCCCAGGAAAATCAGATCACTTTTGGGAACAAGAAGAACCCTTTGCTGAGGAGCGGAACCAAGAAGAAACTGAGGAGAAACTATCCCTAAGCCTGAAGTGCTGCTTGGGGGATTGGCCTGCAGTGGTTTGCCTGACTGCCAAAGAGAGGAGAAAGGAACTTTTGCTTTGCTGTGACTTTCATCAACTTGTGAAGGATCTCCAAGGGCTTGGAAGAGAGCTTGCCCCCTGACCGAAGTCCCAGGACCATTGGACTTCACCCCCTTTGTGAATTGCTGCTGGAAACTCTGTTTCAGTGGCTACAGAGGTAGGGAGCTGTGACCGACTCTCACGACCGACTCGGTGTCCTGCAAGCACCGCATCGAAGCACCGTCTCGCCCTGCAACGCACGGCCCTGGTCTCACCGACTCCGTCAACGAGCCGCTGCCTGCACCGCATCGAGGGACAACGCGTCCTGCAACGCTTCGCTACGCCGAATCGAACTGGTCCGACCGACACGGTCACTGCTGCTGAGTTCGAGTCCTGTGACCGCACCGGAGTTGGGCACCGCTCGCACGCTTTGCGACGCACCGCCCGACTCGCACCGCTGTCCGGACTGATCGACGCCAGCTCCTGAATCCGGCTCCGTCGCCGCACCGCAACCTGCCAGCACCGCCTCGAAGCACCGTCTCGCCCTGCAACGCACGGCCCTGGTCTCACCGACTCCGTCTCGACGACGTCAACGAGCCGCTGCCTGCACCGCATCGAGGGACAACGCGTCCTGCAACGCTTCCATTTTTGCATCGCGACCGCGACGAACAGCCATCCGGCTCGCACGCCCGTGCCTGCCGCTTCAAGTAAAAGGTACTGTGACCGAGTCTGTCTACGCTGTGTTGGCCCGTCTCGACGCGGTCAGCTGGATTTGTTAGACTCTGTTTGTTCTCGACATCGCCGTAGCCGGAGGAGGCTACCGACTCGCACAGAACCTTGAATTAAGCCTTTTTGATCAGAACTAAGTATTCTTAACAGTATTGTGGATTATTTTTGTCGTTTATGGTCTTGTGATAAATCTATATAAAGTATACCTATTTTTATAAATATATAACCTGTGTGGTGTCCATTTGTAGTGTTGTCACTTGATTACTGTATGTGTTCACAAATGCTTTACACACTGCCTCTGAACTAAGCCTGCCTGCTCGTGCCAAGCTACCAAGAGGGTGAGCAGGGGTTATTTCGAGAGTGTACCTACTCTCCCTGACTAGACGCAAGGGTCCCTATTTGGACAAAGGTACCTACCTCTGCCAACTAGAGACCCCCAAATCTAACAATGTGTATCATCAAATGTTTCAACCACATGTGGTAAGCAGACTAAAGCATACAATTCCCCTTCACATTTGCAAAATCCTCATGCAGTGCAAACTGGATGAAGCGGTTCAACTTCTTGTAGTACACCACTGAAAGCTAGTTGTGAAATTGCACCAGATACTGCCACACTGTATTGGAATGATCCTGTGACCTCAAAATGAGGTACTGCCATGAGTTTGATAATTGGTGTAATCGATGTGGAATTTCTATTATGAGGTAGAAAATCTGACTCCAGCTGATGACATAAATCCAGTATAGTTTGCCTATTCAATCTGATTTTTTGGTAATGTCCAGTTCTTCCATGGTGGCAAGTTCTGAAAATGGAACACTTCAGGCTATCGTCTCCTCACTCTCCCTGGGTTCAAATGTCTGCATTGAAAAATTGTCAACATTTTAAAACATTTACAAACTTATATTTGATAAATAATGTAAATGTCAGTTTTTGCTAAAAAAATATATATGGTTTCTTAACAAAATTTAACACATGAAATATTGACATTTTTTCTTAAAAATACAATTTGTTACCTATTTGGTTTTTTTAAATTGTGGAAATAGTCAATTTTAAATGTATTATTTACACATTCTTTGTTTAAAAAAAAAAATTCAACCAAAATACTATAAACGGAACTGCATACAACACCACACAACTATTGCATTTAACCACAGTAACACATATAAATCTTTATTTTAAAATAACTGAGTGACATTAGCATTTTGTATATGTAAACAAACTTGTCACCATTTTGAGTGGTGGTGACTCACTAAACATTCAGAAACACACTAGTTGACCATCTAAAATGGAGCTCGCCTTACCTCCCCATCACGATATTTGGAATTAGATGGCCGAAGCGGAAGTTGACAGGGTAGTGGGTGGGAATTTCCATGAAGGACACAACCATAGGCTAACATGTGTGAAAGCAATGTACGAAAGCCAATGGCTGTGTCTATCATCATTGATGATCCCGTGTGAAGTGTACATGTATGTGGTGTTTTGAAAAAAGCTCACTTGCCTCCTAACCTTGCAGCCAACAAGACCTCCTCAACTTTTGCTGCTGTTAATATCCTCTGGGAGCCAAGATGCTAGGAAGAGCAGGTGACAGGTCCCCAGCCTTCTCACTAAAAGAGCTGGAGTTGGTGGTAACGCAGGTCCTGTCCCTGTACAGCCAGCTCTATGGGTCACCAGAGGAACAGGTACATGTTTAAAATGTATTTGTAAGTCTGTCTAACTGTTTTTTTCTAAACAGAGGCTAGAATGTTCCTCTGTGAGTTACTGAGTGAAGTATAGTGATTGAAGTGGTGTCAGTTATTTTTTACAGTACATGGAACAATGATGCTGTGAATTTTTAAGCACTTTATGATTAGAGAAGACAACAACATTTGTATGTGTTGCGTGTTTATTTGGTGTGTATTTTGAAATATATATATGTATTTATGTGATTTTCATATGAAATGTAGAGATTTCACATCCTGTAAAATTAGAAAACACATTATATTTTCTTTACAACTGTACTTATATATAATTTTTTATGTAGCAAATAAAAATGATGTTTGCTATGTGTATTATCCCACAAATCACTCAGCCTAGATCCGGTGTTTCCAACCAGTCGATTGGGAGCTACCATTAGCTCCCAGACACATTCAAAGTAGGCCACAGTTTTGAGTTAATTTTCACATGAGCACATGGTCATATTTTCATTTCAAAGTTAAGGAAAGGCTGTGTTCATTTGACATCATGCACGTCAGGCTGCAGATAGCAGGACCTGACAATGAATAGTGCCCAGTCAGATGTGTGGACCAGGATGAGGCTGAGTCACAGAGGTGAACAACTGAAGCACTGAAGTATTTGACTCTTAAAAATAATTCCTTGTCAACTCAAAATTGGAGTTATGACCAAAATGATGCTTCTGAATGATTAAAAATGGACAAAAATAAAATGGAGAGTAACACTTCATTCCAATTTTCTCCCATTTCAAAGTGTTGCATTTACAAACAACAGGCCTTACTCCCAGTGTACAGTATACACTGTGCAATAAGTATATAGAAAAAATACAGCCCTTTTTTGACATGAGCAGAAATTCAAAGTGCAGACAAATGTTCTATGATATGAAGTGCTTGGTAGAATATTTATCTGCACTTTTAATTTCACCAAATTAAAAAGAACATACAATTGTATATTTGTGTCATTCATGCAACAGTGCAATATATGGTGAAAGGTATGTCCTGGGTTGGAAGTACATATGACACAGGCTCTTAGTCACCCATACAAATATATCCCCTTCATACGCACACATGTTCACAAATCCCCAAAGACCACGTTCTCACTGACACATGGCAGCCCTTTCATAGTGCCCATAGTCATAGTACTGAGATTGAACCATAGTGTCTGGCTCTCACTGATCAGAAGTAGCTCTCATTAGAGAAAATGTTGTAGCCCGCTGGCCTAGATGATGTCACTGGCCTGGATTAATGATTTTAGGACAAGACAAGGGAGAAGAGTAGTCAACCAGTTACAGCAAAAGTATTATTTATTATTTTATTTTGGCCGAATGAAAAATATATATATTGTGTAGTAGCTTATGATGATGTAGTAAAATTGTGTTAGATCAATACAGACAAACAAACATTCACAAAAGATTTTTTTTGTTCTTTCATTTCTTGTATCTATACAGGTCAATGCCCATCAGAAACAGACCATTTGGAAGGCAACCGCCAAGAAGGTACAGACCCTGGGGGTCTACAAGCAGCATAGCATTCAGCGTCGAAAGAGGTGGGAGGACCTACGATGCTGGACCAGGAAGTCATCAGAAGTCAAACTCCGCCAGTCTTCCCAACGTGGGAAATGCGTGCACCTTACCCTGACCCCCCTAATGGCCTGTATACTTGCTGTGGCCTAACCAGAGCAGAATGGGCAGTTGAGAGCCCAGCAGCAACATCAAGGGGGTAAGTTCTAGCTTGAGTTTAACATGTTGAACAACTATTTTTGCAAAAAAGTTTGGAATCAACATTTAGGTTGACACATGTCCAACACACAAGAAGAGTTCTTGATGGTGTAAGTTTTGCAAAAGGTGTATGGCGATGTGTTTTTTCATGAATTTGTGGAAAAGGATGCCACCTTATTTCTGTTCACTACCAAAGGACTGGTTTCAGCAGACACATGCCTGCCTAAACAATAAACATACATCAGGTTGTTTGATGTTATAAGGGACAGTTGTACCAAACAGGCCATAAGTCTTTATTGTGGCAGGTGTGATGCTCCTTCACTATTGTGAATGATGTAACATTTGCCTTATTACAGATGACATAGCATAAAATGCACTTGTGATACATAATGTCACATTGGTAAGTTGGTTTGATATACAAACAAGAGTGAGCATGTGAGCAAAAATGACTAGTAACAGATTAACTGACTACATTTTTCATTCAAACCATATCCCAAATGTGTTTTGATTAAAAATACTGTTTCATTCATGTTAAAAGTGACAGATTTGCATGATGTCTTACTCCTTCACAAATGTGCATGTAAGCCAGTCTGTATTTTGGAAAATAATTGTGATTGGCATTCACTTTTTTGAAAAAATACAGACAGGAATATGAACACATTGGTGGCAGAGTAACACATACCCAAAAGCATTTTTCAATGTCCTTTCTGATGTCCAGATAATAAATCAATGACGGAAAAAAAATGGACACTTAATGGGACTTTTGCCGATGGAATGTTCCATCACGTATATGTTGGAGTATCCCATCTTGAAAACTCAAAATAAGGCACAACTCATGACTCATTAGAAAAATGTAGAATTGTATCAAGGTGTAATCTGTTGCGTATTGTGAACTGTATTTGAATTTTTGATGTACAAATAGAATATAAATCAGTGTATGTAATATTTACTGTGATGTTGTGTCAATTTTTGCCTAAAGTGAAAGTCAGCATATTTTGTAAAATAGTTTCACAATGGTACAACAAACTTGAAATAACTTGAGATATTTAGGAGTCAAATGTGAAAATGTTTTTGCTTTGTACTTAAGTGGATTAGCAATGTATCATGCCCTATGTATTCACTTATGCTATAGAAGTCATTTATCAATCTGCCCAAAAATATTTTCTAATTGCTTCCACAGCATAGGCATATACATAGTGCATGATACATTGATAAGTTGCTTCAGTACTGAATCCACATAGTTTTTTTTATATTTTAAATATACTTTAGTTACTTGAAGTAAGTGTTACCATTGTGAAATGCCCAAACAAAGGAAACAGACTTTAAGTTTATACAAATACTGGTACAATATTGCAGTATTTGTTGACACACATTGATTCATAATTTACATTTTGTGAATGAAAATAATACAGCTTTTTGGCCTTGTACACACACTGTTCAAAGGTAATTTTGGTTTACATCCTTTTTGGTGACATAAGTTCACTATTCTAAACAACAAAGCCCAACCATTCAGCTGTGTTAAACAATTCCTGGAGATAATTAAAAAAGGATAAGAGACAAGATTATAAATGATATAGGAATTATCATGGGGAATTACAAAACTGTGACCAAATGGTTTCTGAAGATATTCCCTAAATGCATGAGATAATGATAATAAGGAACCAACGTTTGAGATCTTTGAAGCAGGCGAAATATGAAAACTTGGAAAATGTTGTGTGATCAAAGTTCATGATCAGTTCTATTTACATAGAAACATTAAAACTATTGTATATGTCTTTTCAGCATCACCAGGAGCAGGCAAAAGAGAAATTGGCCATGTAGATGTGGAAGCAGCTGGCCACTGTGTTTTGATGGTGAGACCACCGACACCAATGGACACAGTGGCAAGGAGAATGAGGGGAGAAGACTGGCACGGAAGCCACCAGCTCTACATCATCTTCGGAGGCCTCCACAAGTGACCATTCCCTAGTGGTGGCAGAACCTACAGCAACTGTTCCACCTGCATTTTTGTCAGCCACCCAGAGAACCATCCCCACCCTCCCTCTTGCTCCCACCCAGTTGACCATACCCACCCCCCTAAATGAACTGGGGTCTCCATCACTGCAGGCGTTTCCTTACCCCTTGACCCTGTCTTCCCGGCTGCACTGACTGAGGAGGCTATTGACCTCCTACACAGTATCTTTGTAGGTCAGATTGCACTCCTAAATGCTATCTAGAGCCTTTGTTGCCAAACGCAACAAACGACAGCATACCTGGAATTCATTCATAGTGCTATGTCTGGCTTGCAGAGTTCATTTACAGGACTAGCCTCCACACTAACAGCAGCCTCCCAACCAGCCCAACCTTGTGCCCCAACTCAGGCCCCTTTCCCATCCCAATTCCCAATTACCATCCCAGTCTCAAGCACACTCACTCCTTTGCACGCACCCACTCCAACAGACGCAAGCAGAACACCCACACATAAACACAAACACTCCAAGAAACACAAGCACACACCCAAACAACATACAGACACAACACCCACACCCACCACTACACCCACCACCACCAGCACAGAAACAAGCAACACACCCACCACCACACCCACAGCCAACACCACCATACCCACAGCCACCACCATTACCTCCACACCCATAAGCACCACCTCACCCACAACCACCTCACCCACAGCCACCACACCCACAAGCCCCACCACCAGCACATCCACAAGCCTACCCACAAGCACCAGCACACCCACAAGCCCTACAACCACAACCACCACACCCACAAGCACCACAACCAGACTAACTACCTCAACAGCACACTCATCTTGTAATATGTCCTGTGCAGGCCCGTTGTCGTTTTTCCTATGTTGGCATGAGCACATTGCAGACTGCCCTCTGCTTTGTGCACGTTACTATACAATTGTATTTTGCTTTGTGCCACACTGCACTTTCACCCAGACCCTTCTGTTGTTTTCATATACTGTTCTTCCCTAGGATTTAGTCTGCACACTATAGACAAGGTTGAACAATGGCCCTTGTTATTTTGTTCTGGTCAGGCCTCAGCACCTAGACAAAACACACAAATGCAGCTGTTGTTTGGGAACACGTAGTTCTGCCATATAGGAATGCACGAATAGGTAACAACACACTTGGGGGCAGATTTTCAAAGGTCGAGTAGAAATTGCGCTGCGCCAGAAAACCTTAGCGTTGCACTGCGTGCGTGAAAGTAAATAGTGCGGCATCATATTTACAACGCGAGGTGTCACGAACTAGCGCATGCGCAAAAATAGTCTTGCGTCGCAGCGCAAAAAGCATGTGCGTCATGCACGTCCTTAAAAGAAAAAAAAAATCGCAAAACACCGCAAAAGGATGCAACGTATTTTGGTGGAAGTCCAAACACAAGTAATGGCAGAGAACCTGGCCCCACAACCCATTCCTGTAATGCAGCAATCAGAAGAAGATCCAGCTACCAGTATCTCCATGTGGATGAGTGATATTCTCTGCTTGTAGATTCTTTCCTTCCTCTGTGTTTTCTTTTTCGCCAAGGCAACTATCCGCTGATGGTGACGGACAATAACAAACTCCATGGTTGCCACAGCCAGTAGATATTTGCTGTGCTTCTGCTGGTAGAACTCCCAGTAAATGGCTCCAGTTCTTTTTGTGCCAGTTTTGTACCCGCGCTATTTTTTGCGCGCTAATCTTTTTTGTGCTGCTTCGCGTCACTTTGCGCGACTCTTGTAACTACCTGTGCCTACAGTGTTTTGTAGCTTTTTGCGTGGGTAACTCGCTGACACACCCACTCTGCATACATTAAATCAACTTTGGTGCAAAGTGACGCAAAACCGTTTGTGCATCACGCTAAATTTTAAATATGGCGCAAATACTTATTTGCGCCTATCTGAAAATGTGTGCGAGGTTTTGCGCCACTTTGCATCATGCGAGCGCCAGCGCAAACTCTTTGAAAATCTGCCCCCTGGTGAGGGATCTTTCCAGGGAAGCGATTGTGACACCACCTGAGATGTAGAAATTTTATCTGTGAATGCTAAGGTATGGGGTCTGCTGCCAACACCCAGAGTTCTTCTGATATATAATCACTTTGCTTCTGTAGAAGGGGAGGGGGTTAGGCTACGCTGTCTTGTATAATGACAGCTCCTTTTATGATTTATGGACAACTTACTATCCTATCTATATTTGTATTAGGCCTTTTCTTACTCGTTGTAGCACGTATACTGAATACTAGAGCACAATAGTTAAAATAAACATTTTAAACTTTTCTCGTGTCTCTGTCAGATCTTATTGTAGACTAGTAAAGAGTGAGAGTGAAAGGGTGTGTCCTGCAACCGCAATTCCTAAGAGGGTCGGGAGTGTTGTGTTCTTGGGTGTCTAATCACTTGTTCCTCTGTGAGTGAGCAGGAGGGCAATTGAGACACTATAGCTAATCGGTCCCGGGCTCATGGATACTCAGGTGGCAGGATGACTCAGTCCCTGCCTAATAAGGTCCTATGATCCCAAGCATAGTTTTTGACTCCACAGAATCCCTGCAACAATCTAAATATACACACTCAAGCAAAACCACACCTACACTCACAACAACAGCAACCAAAACAAAACACACACACTCACCCAAACACCACACACTTGCCAAGAAACATATATCCAAATGTACAAAACATACACCAGATCCACATGCAACTGCATAACAGACAGACACACGCAGATCACCCACCACAGCTCTCTCTACCCCCCAAACCCAATCCTCACCCACCCATCCTGCCCTTTTCTCCTCATTCCAATTATTTATGTGGTCTGGCCTTCACCCCTTCAAATCCCAAACCAACCCCTCCCAAACCCAAAATCCACCCCTCCCAAACTCAAACCCACACCTCCCAAACCCACCACTCCCAAACTAAAATCCAGTCCTCCCAAACCCAAACACGCAAACCTCCCAAACCCACCCCTTACGAGAAAGAACATTGATGTGCCTGCTCTGTGCCCACTACATGCCCCTCCCTGAGAAGGTTCCCCTTGGCAATTATATAGGAGGCAATTTTCCAACAAAGGTACAATAGTGCAATCTGACTATTGTCATTTGTACATATTATTATTTAAAGTTGAGCAATGAGAGAAGTATCTCTTAAGTTACATAAATCAAGATTTTTCATTTCACCAAGTTTGTCCTGACATTAATTTTCCTTTGCAATTGTTTGATTCCTAGATATGTTTATGACTAAAATGTAAGGTACATATTAGTATTTACCATTATAGTAGGAAATACAACAGTTTTTTTTAATGTCTACTTTGTTAAGTGCATACACTGGTTAAAATAGTATGTGATGGTAAGATGAATATAGGTGTAAGCATTCATCATGCTAATGGATACTTGCACCAGCAAACAGATGTTTTAAATGTTTTTTAAAGTGTTAATACCGGTGTGTTTATTTCAACTTGATATGTGATAAGAATTAACACATATGCATTGCACCTTAAGAAATTATGTGACAATTGATAAAATACAGGAATTGCTCTAGAAAAGGGTAAATCTTACATAGATACATATGTGAAATGGTTCAAGTTTGAGACTGACATTGATTTTACAAATATTTAAAAAGTCAACGTTACACCTTGTCTAGTGCAATTTCTACATTATGTTACATTTCACTTATCCCAATGATGTGTTATGCATATGTTTTTAATTTAACAATTTACACAATTTATTTAAACACACCTGTATTATCACTTTTTGATTGATGTCATTTTTTTGTGTAAAAGTTCATTATTTTAATACAGCTTGCACCAAATTTAGAAATAGAATGTAATCATGCAGGTGTGTTTCTTAAAATTTTTTACCCATCAACATTACACACATATGCATTGCGCATTGGTATTCTATTGCTTGTAAGAGAGATTTAAAAACTGTATGAGTCCAGAGCTAAGGTAAACAGACAAGTCAAAAGGTAACAGGTAAAAGAGGAGCTTGCCTTCGATTTTGGCCATAATGGGTTTGATTTTCTTTGTCATCAAGCAGCAGCAGCAGAGGCAGGACTTGGAAAATCGGGTCTATGCAGAAAAGGAAGCGTGAACGTGAGAAAAAGTGAGTTTCTGCCATATATACCTTCCAATCCGCCAACTCAGGTGTGGAGGTTTTGCCGCCACAGTTGCGTAGGCAGGAAGGCACATCGTGATTGGCCCGGCAAACAAAGTGGCTGTGCTCCCTCCGACAGTCACTTTTTCCCATGACGCCGTTGATGCAAGTGAGAAATTCTGACAGAGACGGCGGCACTCCAACAGTCTTTTTTACATGGACTCACCAGCATCTAAATAGTGCAGACAGACCACTGAGACCACAGTGAGCCCACCCGCCGGAATATTAGTTGAATCCAGGGGAGGCGGGTGGTGGGGCAGCGGTCTCACAACGGCAACTGTGTTAGGCTCATAGGAGAGCCTTAACAGTATACCACCGCTGTGAGAGTGCCTGCAGCACATTCCTGCATGGTGTGACATGCACCTTGTTGTGCATGCAATACTCCACAGAAACTAGGGTGCAATTCAAGGGGGGCACAACATGTGCCCCTCTGCACGCATTCCCATGCCCAGATTTGGCCGGGGGGCCTGTTACAGCCCCCTAACCTGCATGTCCATCACCCTTTTCATGGTGGGGTCTCAGTCCTGAAAAGGGTGGCGGGTATGAAAGTTGTAATATGCTCGGCAGTGCCAGCATCGGCATTACCAGCATATTCAGGAGCCTTTACGCACCGCCACTGCTGTGGGATCCTGGTGGATGCAGTGGTCCTGTGGCAATTCCACCGTGCCCATCATAATATAGCATACGGACCCGCAGTGGTGGTGGTGGTCGGACCGCCCTAAGACATCATTAGCATAAACTGCTACTGTTTATGGGCGAGAGGGAAAAAGAATACCCTTGATGCTGTTTCATTCCTGATTAGTTCAAGTAGAGGTTTAATGGATAGTATAGAAAGAAGTGGGGAAAGGGGGGAGCCCTGAGGAATTTGTTTGAGGTACAACCATTGATATGAACTGTCGCTTGTGGGTTATAATAAAGGATAGACGCCATCCTAAAGAAATTCTCACCAAGACCCAATTTTCTCACATAGTTGTATTATTAGGCGTGTGTAAGGATTCATAGAAGTTTTGAATAGAATCCAAAATGTAAAGTGACATTTACGTCATTAGCATTTTTAATAGCTGAAATTACAGATTTTTTCATCCAAATTTTAAATACTTAGCTAGCAATTGGCCAGCTTTATTCTTTTTGATATTTTTTCTGCTTTGCTGACCTCAATTCATTTATGAGCTTTAGTGCTCAAAATTTTGTTATATCATATTTTAGAGATATTAGCTCAGAAAAAGCCATGGAGCCCTTAGAGTTGTCCGGAGCTTTGATTTCGATCTCTAACTCATTTAGGCAGAGGTTATCCTTTTTGCTTTTGGCCATCTTGAAGTTAATCATACTTCCTCTTATGATAACTTTGAGTGGGGTGGCATGGTGAACAAAAGAACAATGAGGGGCATATTTACAATCCCTATCGCCACCACAACGTCACTTTCAGTGATGTTGTGATGGCGATAGAGGCCTCGGCTTATTTACAAGGCAGCATTAAGCCACTTAACGTGGCTTAACTCTGCCTTGTAAATAAGGCACCCTTTCACGCTGTGTTTAGAATGAAAGGGGAAGGCAATGGGTGCTGTGGTGGGAATTCCACCGCAACACCCATTGAATTTGATGCTGTCCCTATTTACAAGTGTTACAGCAAACAAATGATGGACGGAATGCTGACAATGCAAACATTTCCCCCCAGTCAAAAGATCTGGGTTAAATCCATCGTTCTTTTGCCCACTACGCCACCCCAGTTTGGACCCAGCCATATGCAAATCAGTCTTGACCCTGTGCCCCATGGGAACAGTCCAGACCGAACTGCCAGGCCAGGTCCTCCCTGGACCGGAAACAAGCATCCTGGGACCGGTTTCAGGGTATGTCACCCTTCTTCAGCCAGGCAAGCTTGAATCCAGTGGCACAGTGAGCAAGGGACCCACGTCTGGGCATACCCATCCCACTTAGGGCGAAAAGTGTTACAGCAAACAAATGATGGACGGAATGCTGACAATGCAAGCATTCTCCCCAGTCAAAAGATCTGGGTTAAATCCATCGTTCTTTTGCCCACTACGCCACCCCAGTTTGGACCCAGCCATATGCAAATCAGTCTTGACCCTGTGCCCCATGGGAACAGTCCAGACCGAACTGCCAAGCCAGATCCTCCCTGGACCGGAAACAAGCATCCTGGGACCGGTTTCAGGGTATGTCACCCTTCTTCAGCCAGACTAGCTTGAATCCAGTGGCACAGTGAGCAAGGGACCCACGTCTGGGCATACCCATCCCACTTAGGGCGAAAAGTGTTACAGCAAACAAATGATGGACGGAATGCTGACAATGCAAACATTCTCCCCCAGTCAAAAGATCTGGGTTAAATCCATCATTCTTTTGCCCACTAAGCCACCCCAATTTGGACCCAGCCATATGCAAATCAGTCTTGACCCTGTGCCCCATGGGAACAGTCCAGACCGAACTGCCAGGCCAGGTCCTCCCTGGACCGGAAACAAGCATCCTGGGACCGGTTTCAGGGTATGTCGCCCTTCTTCAGCCAGGCTAGCTTGAATCCAGTGGCACAGTGAGCAAGGGACCCACGTCTGGGCATACCCATCCCACTTAGGGCGAAAAGTGTTACTGCACACAAATGATAGACGGAATGCTGACAATGCAAACATTCTCCCCCAGTCAAAAGATCTGGGTTAAATCCATTGTTCTTTTGCCCACTACGCCACCCCAGTTTGGACCCAGCCATATGCAAATCAGTTTTGACCCTGTGCCCCATGGGAACAGTCCAGACCGAACTGCCAGGCCAGGTCCTCCCTGGACCGGAAACAAGCATCCTGGGACCGGTTTCAGGGAATGTCACCCTTCTTCAGCCAGGCTAGCTTGATTCCAGTGGCACAGTGAGCAAGGGACCCACGTCTGGGCATACCCATCCCACTTAGGGCGAAAAGTGTTACAGCAAACAAATGATGGACGGAATGCTGACAATGCAAACATTCTCCCCCAGTCAAAAGATCTGGGTTAAATCCATTGTTCTTTTGCCCACTACGCCACCGCAGTTTGGACCCAGCCATATGCAAATCAGTCTTGACCCTGTGCCCCATGGGAACAGTCCAGACCGAACTGCCAGGCCAGGTCCTCCCTGGACCGGAAACAAGCATCCTGGGACCGGTTTCAGGGTATGTCACCCTTCTTCAGCCAGGCAAGCTTGAATCCAGTGGCACAGTGAGAAAGGGACCCACGTCTGGGCATACCCATCCCACTTAGGGCGAAAAGTGTTACAGCAAACAAATGATGGACGGAATGCTGACAATGCAAACATTCTCCCCCAGTCAAAAGATCTGGGTTAAATCCATCGTTCTTTTGCCCACTACGCCACCCCAGTTTGGACCCAGCCATATGCAAATCAGTTTTGACCCTGTGCCCCATGGGAACAGTCCAGACCGAACTGCCAGGCCAGGTCCTCCCTGGACCGGAAACAAGCAACCTGGGACCGGTTTCAGGGTATGTCACCCTTCTTCAGCCAGGCTCGCTTGAATCCAGTGGCTCAGTGAGCAAGGGACCCACGTCTGGGCATACCCATCCCACTTAGGGTGAAAAGTGTTACTGCAAACAAATGATAGACGGAATGCTGACACTGCAAACATTCTCCCCCAGTCAAAAGATCTGGGTTAAATCCATCATTCTTTTGCCCACTACGCCACCCCAGTTTGGACCCAGCTATATGCAAATCAGTCTTGACCCTGTGCCCCATGGGAACAGTCCAGACCGAACTACCAGGCCAGGTCCTCCCTGGACCGGAAACAAGCATCCTGGGACCGGTTTCAGGGTATGTCACCCTTCTTCAGCCAGGCTAGCTTGATTCCAGTGGCACAGTGAGCAAGGGACCCACGTCTGGGCATACCCATCCCACTTAGGGCGAAAAGTGTTACAGCAAACAAATGATGGACGGAATGCTGACAATGCAAACATTCTCCCCCAGTCAAAAGATCTGGGTTAAATCCATCGTTCTTTTGCCCACTACGCCACCCCAGTTTGGACCCAGCCATATGCAAATCAGTCTTGACCCTGTGCCCCATGGGAACAGTCCAGACCAAACTGCCAGGCCAGGTCCTCCCTGGACCGGAAACAAGCATCCTGGGACCGGTTTCAGGGTATGTCACCCTTCTTCAGCCAGGCTAGCTTGATCATGAGGCACAGGGTCAAGACTGATTTGCATATGGCCAGGTCTAAACTGGGGTGGCATGGTGAGCAAAAGAATGATGGATTTAACCCAGATCTCTTGAGTGGGGGTGAATGTTTTGATTTGTTCTGCATTCCGTCCATCAATTGTGTGTCTTTTGCTTTATCGCCCTAAGTGCGCCCGGTATGCCCAGACGTGGGTCCTGGGCTCACTGTGCCACTGGAATCAAGCTATCCTGGCTGAAGAGGGGTGAAACCCCAAAACCGGTCCTAGGATTCTTGTTTCCGGTCCAGGGAGGACCTGGCTTGGCAGTTCGGGCTGGACTGTTCCCATGAGGCACAGGGTCAAGACTGATTTGCATATGGCCAGGTCTAAACTGGGGTGGCATGGTGAGCAAAAGAATGATGGATTTAACCCAGATCTCTTGACTGGGGGTGAATGTTTTGATTTGTTCTGCATTCCATCCATCAATTGTGTGTCTTTTGCCCCTATTTACAAGGGCAGCATAAATAGGAGGCAGCGCCGACATTAAGACCAGAGAAAACCTGGTCTTAAACAGGCAGAACGAGGAGAGATGCTTTATTTCTCCTCGCTTTTGCTGTTTCCATCTGTGCTGCCTTGTGCAGCACACATAGAAACAGCAAATTGCCTATGATTGTTTATGTGCAGGTAGGTCCCCCTTCCTGCACATAAACAATAATAAAAATACAGTTTTGCAACTTCTAAGTGTGCTGCATTAAGCAGCACACATAGAAGTTTCAAAACACCATGAATGATTGTTTATGTGCAGGAAGGGACACCTTCCTGAAAATTAACAATCATTTCCCCTGACGGAGGCACCCTTGCACTATGGTGCAAGGGTACCTACATTGGCGCTAGGCAGCTGAACTCAGAGCCAGCGCTAGGGGAAAATGCAGGGGTGTGCCTCATTCTTCTGAATATAGCACATCCCTGCGTTTTCAGAATGGAGAAGTGTGGCTTTAGCAATGTTTGCTTAACGCCACGCTTCTCCATTCTGTAGTAAATATGCCCCTGAATTGCATTATCTTGTTGTGTTTGCTATGTTAGCCCTAAGTGGCCAAGCGTATGCCCAGATGTGGGACTCCTGCTTGCTGTACCACTGGATTCAAGCTAACCTAGCTGATGAGGGGTGATACCCCAAAACTGGTCCCAGGATGATTGTTTCTAATCCAGGGATGACCTGGCCTGGCAGTTCGGGCTGGACTGTTCCCATGAGAAGCAGGGTCAAGACTGATTTGCATATGGCTGGGTCCAAACTGGGGTGGCAAGGTGAGCAAAAGAATGATCTCTTGACTGGGGGTGAGTGTTTGAAAAGTTTCAGCACTCGTCCATCACCTTGTTGTGTTTGCTATGTTTGCCCTAAATGGCCAAGGGTATGCCCAAACGTGGGTCCCTTGCTCGCTGTGCCACTGGATTCAAGCTAGCCTGGCTGATGAGGGGTGATATCTGTGGTGAGGCTGACTGCTGGAGAAGACAGTCGTCAAATAAAAGATAGTCAATCCTAGAGAAGGAGTCATGGGTATGTGAGTAAAAAGTATATTCGCTACCCGTAGGATTGTGGATCCTCAATACATCAGTGATATTATGTGTGACACAGAGATTCATGAGTTGAGAGTGTGATCAGTTAGGTCTACATGTTACTTGAGATAATCAGTGAAGTGTGTCATCTAGGGCGAGGCTGAAGTTACCACCTAAAATCATGTCATTGCGTTGTGAGAGTTCTGGGACAGTTTGATTGAGAGAAGACCAGAACTCAGGGTCATCGATATTTGGAGTATAGATATTGATGCTATTGAACTCAATGTCCCCTTTTTTGGCTAGAATGGCTAACCATCTGTCCTCTGTATCACCTTATGGAAGGTGGGTGAGATGTTTGAGTTTTTCAAGATAAGGGTTACAACTCGAATTTTCTTATGTTGTGCAGGTGAGCCCAAGCAGTCATTTATCCAGTGGTATTTAGGCTTCAGGGATTCAGAAAGATTCAATTTAATCTCCTGCAGCTGTATAATGTTGCCCTCAGGTTTATGGCAGCAATCAGCTATCTTCTTTCTTTTAACAGGATGATTAAGGCCTTTGATGTTAAGAGTGAGTATTTTAAAAGTTTGTAACTTTTTGCTACACAAATATTCAGTAGAGAAAATATTGTGTACTGTTCATGATAACTTTTCAGATCCTTATGTATCATAGTGAAGTGGACTAATGTGATATATGAGTGGTACCCATGCGATAAGATGAGTCAGCACGTGAACCAGTAAAAACTTGTGAGGGGGTCTGCATGTACATGGACTGTCAATAGAGTTAACCAGATTTCAGGGGATCAAGAGATAAGTTAAGGAGGAAAAAAAGGGAAACCCACTCACTCCATCCCAGAAGAGCACTAATGCTCAATAACACACCCAACATTACTAGAAAAGGGAAACAGGAATGCCATGAGGAGGTCTACTAACATGATAACAATATTAATTTGGGGAAACAGATGACAATTGTACCCATAAGGTCAGTGAACAAAACAGTACAACTGCTATAATAAGATGATTTCCAGCTTAGTCATAAACTTAACTCCTTAGAAGGCGGGAGAAAAAGTTACACTGAACTTGTATAACAATGTATAAAATCAAAAACCAGTCAATTTTAATCCTCTGATGGAGAAATGAAACTGCAAAGCCTAGCCACCTTAGATAACCTGGGACAAAACATACAGGTAAAACATTCTAATATAGCATAGAAGGTTATTGATCTGTGAGATTTAGTTATTAGAGGGCCATTATCAATTTGCATATTGAAATGTAGAAAATTAGGTAAATTAGTCCCTATTTATCTAGGGATCAAGACCATATAAACACGAAAGAAAATTCCAGCATGTATTACTCAATGTACCATATCAGAATATGGTCCATTGAGTAATAAATGCTGAGGATCAGCAGGATCTGAAAAGAGTCTGGGTTTCTTGCTGAAGATAATTTCGAAGTGGGAAGGGCCCACAAAGAAGTGCAGGATGGAGAGATATCTAAGATTGTCTCTCAGGGCTAAGAAACCCTTCCTGCAGATGATGGTTTCTTTCACATAATCTTGAGAGATGACAATTAATGCTCCTTCCCAGGATATAAATTGGTGTTTTTTCATAAATTTAAAAATCTCCTCTTTTTGATGATATCTTAGAGATTTAAAGATCATGGTCCTTGTTTACTTTTTCTTCCTAGAAGAGTCCAGTGGTTGTCTACCAGGGGAGATTATGGCGCTCTCAATCTCTAAGTCTTTAGAGAAGGAGATGTTCAAGGCACGGGAGATCCATGTCTCAAGGAATTCCACACAGGATTTAGCTGCTTCCGCAATGCCTTTCGGCAGACCAAACATTTGTAGGTTCCCTCTACGGTAGCGATTTTCTAAGTCCATAAATTCCAATGAGAGAGCAATTTGGAGCACATTCAGGCGGAAAGCTTTTAAGAGCTCTTTCTATCATCTTCCAGACAACTCATATGAGATTCAGCTTCCATAATACTGTTAGCAAGATCTTTAAAATCATTCTTTAAGCCCTGAATGTCTATTTGCATTAGATCTGTGTTTGTTTTCATACTTTGTGCCAGATCATGCAGGACAGTGTATTTTCTGGCACATTGGGAGTTCTTTGGATTTTTTAATTTCATCGTCTCTGCCTTCACCCATATTTGCAAGAAGGAGAAGGAACTTAGTAGTTACTTATCAGAATTTAAAAGGAAGGTTTTAGGCTGCCAATAGGGTTTTAGTTTGATAGCTTGAACAGACAGTTTAAAAACTGCTCTGCAGGCTACAATGATAGGCATGGGGTCAGCTTTGTTTTGTCACTTCAGTGGATGGCGCAATGTGTGCTGCAGCCTACTGGTGGCATTAAACTTACTGATCCTGGGTACACTTTGTACCATAAACTAGGGGACTTATAAGTAAGTTAAATGTGCCAATCAGGTGTATACCAATTTTGCCATGTTTAAAGGAAGGGCACAAGCACTTTGCCATTGTTTAGCAGAGGTAAAGTGTACAGAGGTCTATGATCAACAAAAAAAGTCAAGGAAAAAATCTGGGGGATTACCGTGAAAACACAGTAATTTCCAACAATCTGCCAAACCGAAAATACCAGATGTTATGCTAGAAATGAGTCTGAAACCAAATTGAGTGGATCAAGTAGAGTATTTTCCCCCCACATAGGCTGATAGCTGAGCATTAATGAGAAAGAGGCAGAAGAGATATAGGTCTACACAGCGGCGTAGCAAGGGTGGGAGCCCCCCATGCTCTTATCTGCGGCCACGCGGGGCAGCAAATGCAGGATTCACTCACGAGAACCACAGCTCTTATGGCTGCTGCGGGTGGCAAAGTCTGGGACTGCCACGGGCGGCAAAAGGCCTAGCTACACCACTGGGTCTACGATTAGACAATCGGGAGGGATCAGCAATTGGTTTTTTTGGGCAAGCCCTAAGCATAGTTGTTTTTCCTTGTCAGAGGCATCTGGGCAGTTTCTAAAGAAAGACTGCACATCATATTTTATTTGCTGCTAATTTAAGAGTACGAGGGGGGTAGGGATCTATCTGTGACCCAGATTTGGTTGCAGATAGACGATTGATGGCTTGCTGTTCAGATAAATGAGATACTTCTGTAAGGGAGGAACTAGATGAGTTCCGAAAGAGGAGAAATTAGATCAGTAGACTGAGAAGTTGGACGGTCCAAATAAATGGTTTCAATTTTTTATTTAGAAACAGAGGCCAAACCACAGAAAATAGACTGAGAAGGATGGCCACACTGCTTGACTATGGCAAAAAGACCACAAATTGGATTCATTCCAATTCTGTTTTTATATATATTTAGCAGAATCCCCCAGGCATGCTTTATACAACTAAAAGAGATCCACCCTAGAGAAATGCCCATATTTCTCAGAGGGGAAGATTTATTATCTCTGCCTTTCTGCACACTCTCTGTCTGCTTGCTCTGTAGACACAAATCGTGCATTCTGCAAGCTTTTGGGGTATTATGGTTTAGGGCTATCTAGCACATTATGTAAAGTGAAAAATGTCCCCTTACAATATTTTGAGCTATATAATGCAGTAAATTAGTAGAGAGGCTAATTCTGGCTCGGGTCTTTGGTACTGGGGCCATAAAATGCAACGAATGTGAGTATAATTGACTGAAATCTACCTGTTACAATAATCCATCTGCAAGAGTCATTTGTTGTTATTCCTAGTGTTTCTATCTTTGTATTTGGTAGAATACTGCTGCTAACCCCTTTGTGAGACATGATTGGTCTGAGCACCATATCTCCTGAATCCACCTTCCCTTAAAACGTGCTTTGCATCCAAGTCTGGTAAAATTGGTCTTCTGCAGCAACATCAGTTGGCACTCCCACTCAAAGAGATACTCCAAGTCTCCAACGGTGTTTACATCATATTGTTTGGAGGACAGGGTACTCCGCTGTTCAGAGATGCAGCTGATTAAAAAAGTAGAGCTATCAAGTGACAAATTCCAAGATGGGTTTGTCTCATTTCAAATGAGTTCATACTTCATAATTTTGCTTCTTAGCACCCTCTTAAGCTGTCACTCTATTATCCTGAATAAGGGGAAAAATCTTGATGTTATTGTTTATGAGATGAGAGAAGGCTCTGGATAAAATAAACCAGACACTCAATTATGCTACCACAGCTAAAGGGGTAAAGTGTGAACGTGTGTACAGACAGTACCTCATTAGAATCTCAAGTAGGGGGAAATGATTCAGTGATAGAGCTGTCAGAGTTTCTTAAAATATGTGAGTGAGATTATTGAAACGTGCGCTTTTGCTCCTGTAAAGCTCACAGGTGAGTGCAGACATGTTTTAGTCAGTAGCGGCTGCTACCGGACCAGAGTGGTGGGGGAAGGGGGGGAGAAAAAAACCCACTTACCTGAAAACGTCCGCCCGCCGCCGTAGATAAGCGCTCAGATGGGGAATGGGAGGCTGGGTGTGTTCCTCACCAGGCTGTGCATTACAGCCTGGTGGGGAAGATGCAAAGTGCGCATGACTGTTTGGCCGGCCCAAGAGGGCATGCCAAGCAGTTGTGCGCACTTAGGGAGTGCAAACCATTCCTCCCCCAGCTCTGGCCAGCCCCGCCCCGAGAGCCACTGACTGCAATAGGAAAATTAAAATGATAATAACGATACATTATTATCATTTTATTTTTCCTTTTGAGCAGTGGGGCGGGGGCCTTTAGGTGACTGGCCCCCACCCTATGGAGCTCGCTCCCCCTACACATCCGCAGCATCTCTGATCACCAGGTCTTCAGACGGCTTGTGAAAACCTGGCTTTTCTCTCAACGTTAACTCCTCGCCTGATCCCCACCCTGTCTTGCTTCAGCGCTGGGACGCCTCATTGCCGAGGCAGCCATGCGCTCTACAAGTATTTTAATCTAATCTAATCTACGCCTTAGTGGAGGAGCATGCACTGGTTTCAGTGCTAGGATGGGTAGAAGCAGGAAGCATGAGCCTGATTTGAAAGGTTCATTCTGCAGCTACAATGGAAAAGGAAAGATAAGGAAGTGCTTTGGGTATATAAATGTATGTTGTATTACATTTTGTTCTTGTTATTTATTGAGTATGGAATGTGAAGTTGTGACAGCTCCTGTTACTGTCTTCGCACTTCCAAATCCTCTGCTGTATGGTGTAAAATTAACACAATGACACTGTAGACAGAATTCCATTTTCCGCATATCACACTACCGAATTGCACCATGCCTACAGCACAGGTAAAAATGTTTTAGGTACACTTTCATGGCAGCCTCATTGCTTCCAAAAAGAAGTTCATAATATTGTCAAACATCTGACAAACTGGTCTTTAACATACACAGACCTGTTTTGCCTCCTTTAGGACAAAACTATTCGTGTAGTTGGCTGGCTATGAGAGCCTCAAGGCTTATGCATAGATATCACCAACTATGTCAATATTGTAATGAGGAAAATACAACCGGCAAAAACTGCATCAGCATGTTCCTCAACTTCTGCTTCTAAGAAAAAAGAGGAGCCACTTCTTGTATTTATAACAGGAGAAGCTTCATGATACCTGAAGTGTGGAGACTATCAGTATATAACGAGCTGTAGCCTTCACTTCTCTTTGCGGAAAACATACAAAGCTTATATAGTACCACCCTTTAAAGAGCGCGGAACCTACACTCGACACAGAGAATGTAGGACCATTGTGTGTATCCTTGGCATTATGATGCCCACAAATGATGTAATGGTGGTAATTTCTGGCCCATTGTGCATATCCAAAGGATGATTATGTGCATGCTTGGTATGCTGCTGCTTCTAGCATAATAGTGGTAATTGTTGACACACTGTGGGCGTCCAGTGCATCTGATAGACATGCAAAGCAGATTCTATCTATTCACCTGAATGTTATCTACTTTGAATGACAGTACTCAATGAAAGCATTAATTTGATATTTGAGCACAAAAGATGTATTTACTAAGAATGAAAAGTTGGTATATAGCAGGGCAAATATAAATCTATTTGGATCTTTTATGCTTTAGCAGCCAGTCCACAACCGGATTTCTTACCAACACTCCTCCACCCTCCAGATTAAGAGACCCTGCCTGCCTGATGGGGAACATTGTGAAAAAAGTGCAATTGCCAGCGTGACAGATGAAGTCTTTGTCACTTCTAATGTTGAGTGACTATCATGTTTATATGTTTTTACCTGCAGGTGCCTTTCCTTTTCTGGGACAAATCGTCAAAATGTTTTTCTGAAAAAAATATACATTTTCCTGACTGTAAGTGGGTGCCCGGACAGAATCACAAAAATGTAATACAAAAATATGATTACTGAAACATTGTGACGTCAAAAATATTGTGGACATAAGAATCGAAGGTAAGAAATATAGGCCCTCATTTACGAGAACTGACACATCGCTGCAGTGAGGCAGTAATGTGTCAGAAAACTTTTGCTGCAGTATGTCATTTTAAAATGTCATGAATAGGTCGTATTTACGATACTATGCACCCCAGTGTGAGGTCCCATGGTGCATAAAAAAAATAACGCATTCATGGGATGGCTGCAGCAGAGAAACCGGACGAGTGCACAGCCAAAGTGATGCTCGGCTGCTTTGCGGCACATAAAGCAAGTCAAATCACCCTAGCATCACATTGGAGTGCGTCATGCGTCACAAATTCCTTAAAAGTTGACTCATTTGGAAAAAACGTTTTCCCCGCACCTCACAACAGAAAGATGGAGCAAGCAGCAGTAGCCAGGGCAACAACCTTAATGACCCCAGCACCAGCCAGGAGGTCCAGACACACCCCCAGGGACGGAGGAAGAGGAAGAGTCATTTTAGTGAGGAAGAGAAGGAAACACTTTGAGGAGCAGGTGGGATCAGTCATTCAGTCATCCCAGCAGAGTTGGTGACGGGAGTGGAATAAAAGGAAAGTGCTGGCTACGAGAACTAGCAAGACCTACAGGGTAAGTGGCAACAAGAGGCATTATGGGCAAAAAGGTCACACTGTGCTTCACAGCAAGCTCTGTCCCTGCACTGCACTGTGTGCAAGGGAAATAGTAGGAATGTTTCTCATGTACAGTCATACATCCCATAAATGTAAGTCATACTGCCCAGGTACATATTGTACAGGTCAGTGCTGCTCTGTCAAGTGTGTCCCATCAATGTGTGATGTGCAGCACTAGTCAAGGGTCACCTTTGTATACTGGGACATGTAGTGGAATGTATAACATGAGTCAGTAGAACTACAAGTCCCACAATACAAAGCAAATAACATGGACAGGAACAACACATCATGATTGGACACTTGAACCCTGCCCAACCAGCCAGTGACAATGCAGGCCCCCTTGCCCCATGAGGCTAGTGTGTCTTACTTGTGCCCACACAGTCAAATCAGGACTGTAAAGCAAAGAAAAGGAATGGGATTGTCAGAGGATAAACTCCTCACCGGGGGGGGGGGGAGGGAGGGTCAGGTATGGTCCATGTGAAGTATCGATACAAAAGGGGATGATGGACGGAACGTTTGAGCCAATCAAACACTCACCCCCAGTCAACTGATCTGGGTTTAATCCATCATCATTCTTTAGCTCACTCCACCACCCCAGTTCAGACATGGCCATATGCAAATCAGTCTGACCCTGTGCCTCATGGGAACAGTCCAGCCCGAACTGCCAAGCCATGTCTTCCCTGGACCGGAAACAAGCATCCTAGGACCGGTTTCTGGCATTCCAGCCGTCATCAGCCAGGCTTGCTTGAATCCAGTGGCAAAGTGAGCAAGGGACCCACGTCTGGGCATACCCCCGCCAACTTAGGGCGAACAAAGCGATACAAAAGGGGATGATGGACGGAACGTTTGAGCCAATCAAACACTCACCCCCAGTCAACTGATCTGGGTTTAATCCATCATCATTCTTTAGCTCACTCCACCACCCCAGTTCAGACATGGCCATATGCAAATCAGTCTGACCCTGTGCCTCATGGGAACAGTCCAGCCCGAACTGCCAAGCCATGTCTTCCCTGGACCGGAAACAAGCATCCTAGGACCGGTTTCTGGCATTCCAGCCATCATCAGCCAGGCTTGCTTGAATCCAGTGGCAAAGTGAGCAAGGGACCCACGTCTGGGCATACCCCCGCCAACTTAGGGCGAACAAAGCGATACAAAAGGGGATGATGGACGGAACGTTTGAGCCAATCAAACACTCACCCCCAGTCAACTGATCTGGGTTTAATCCATCATCATTCTTTAGCTCACTCCACCACCCCAGTTCAGACATGGCCATATGCAAATCAGTCTGACCCTGTGCCTCATGGGAACAGTCCAGCCCGAACTGCCAAGCCGTGAAGTATCACCACATAGGATCATTATAGTCACTAGCATGAAGCTGCATTGCACACAGTTGTCCTAAAGTGTGGGGTGTGAGCACACCGGTGTTGTCTGACACGGTAGAGACCACACTAACTCCTGTCATGTACACATTCATACAAGGCGTGGGGATGAATGCAAGTGAACCACACCAGAGGGCTATGGCCCTCATTTATGAGAGTTTGGTGTAGGGCAGCGCAGCACTGCCCTATGCCAAAATGAAAGTCCAATAATGCACCGTATTCATTCAACACGGTGCATTCCTGTCCTTTCTACCTGCACTTGCACCATTTTGGCAGCCTAGAGCCAACGCAGGTACCCTTGCACCATGGTGCAAGGGTGTCTTTGTTGCATACAGGATTGATTTTGTGCAGGAAGGGGCACCTTCCTGCACGGAAAAATCCTAAGAGGCATTTTTCTCTATCTACATATGCTGCAGAATGCACCAGACATATAAAGAGGAAAAAAGAAGGAGAAATAAAGATATTTTACCTCTTTACGCCTCACCTCGGGAGGTGTAAGGATTTGGCACTTCCCCAGATTTACGTGATGTTGTAAATCTGGTTGTTACAGCAAACAAATGATGGACGGAATGCTGACAATGCAAACATTCTCCCCCATTCAAAAGATCTGGGTTAAATCCATCGGTCTTTTGCTCACTACGCCACCCCAGTTTGGACCCAGCCATATGCAAATCAGTCTTGACCCTGTGCCCCATGGGAACAGTCCAGACCGAACTGCCAGGCCAGGTCCTCCCTGGACCGGAAACAAGCATCCTGGGACCGGTTTCAGGGTATGTCACCCTTCTTCAGCCAGGCTAGCTTGAATCCAGTGGCACAGTGAGCAAGGGCAGTATCACAATCAGTGGGTGCTGGTGGGAACACCCACTGCAACGCCCATGGAATGCCTCCCGAGCGCTGAGTAAGGCAATGCAGCGATTTGTCCTACTCAAGATTTATGAGGCCTCTCTAAGCCAAGCAGGGTGACTTTGTGTGACTTCATTCAGAGCCCTGCATAATGCATGTACCACTATATGAGGTGCAAAAGTGATGCAAGACTCTCATAATTAAGCCCCCCGTGTGTTTGTTGAAAAAATAGATGGTGTGTGATCTCGGTGTGCCCCTGGTAGTGCAGTGCTATGTAGGTGTTGCTGAGCACATTGAGCTGTCACTGTGGCTCAATGGTGAGAAATTACATAGCAAGGAGGTGAGAAGTGAAGTGTGCACTGCAAGGTAGCCTGAGCAATACACATGCACTGCTGTGTCTGATAGTGTCACACATGGGTCGCAGCTGGAAAGGGATGAAAAAGAAGACGGCATTGGTGTACTACATCCTACATGTGATGTGGACCTGGGTGAAGATGTAGCATGTGTTAGGAGGAAGTCGGAAACATAAATGTCTCAAAATTGTCACATATGTCAAAGCAGGAAGATGTGAAACAGGGAAATGTGAAGTGACAGGATGAGCTAGGTAGGCATGACAATGACAATGGGCAGGATTCAGGGACTGTCGGAGTGTGAGGTGTATGAGCCTAGCTGTGTGCCAAACCTGGGTAGGTACATGTCACTCATTATCATCACTACCAGCATGTGGGGTACAGCTTGACCATTAGCCCTCAAAGACAGGCAGCCATGTGGGTCAAATGGATATGTTAATTGACATTTTGGGGGCTGGTGTCGCATGAGAGTCAATGCATGATCTGTTGACATCAGTGTGTGACAGTTAGTGAAGTCTCTGGGCCTAAATGAGGATTGCCAGAGGATTGCCAGAGGACTCATGTGCACGGACAATGAGCGGGGCAGAGTTAAACGATGTGCCATACTATGCATACAGCCAAAAATGGGGTGAGCGTCAGTACTAGCAATCTAACTAGTTTGAATGGGCCTATCCCTTCTGAGTTGCTACACAGTGCCCACTATTCAAAACTATGCAGACAACTGTGTGTGCAATGAAATTACATGAGTATACACAAATAGAAACACCATGGTAAGAACTTGCCATTACACATCCCCACAGTGTGCAGCATGTGAAATATGAGCTCTTGGCCACATGAATGCACATTGTGCATGCAACACAGCATAAGAAGGCAGACTGCCATGGTGTACAGTGTGAAAGGCAGACCTCAGGATCAAATCTGATAAATTACGAAAACCACATCACTTTCCCTTGGGCTGTGGACTGAGTAGTGGACAGAGGTAATGCAGGCACCCGGGTGATTTGGTGCAATGTGCACAGTAGTGGTGTCAATACGTGAAACCACTTTCAGAATAGCCATCATGAAAAAGAAGTCTAATCACCAAGGAAGATGTGGACTTTACATCAACATACCCTTACAGGCAGGACAGGCCAACAAGCTGTGCAACTGTGTTACAATGTGTGTTATGAGATGAAAAGCCACCCTTCTCACACAGTGCTTGAGTCAACACAGCAGAGATACTGCCATCTAACAGGCAACTACAGTGCAACGTGGCCACAATTCCTATGAGTCACACATGTCTGACACATCAATGTTGAACTCAAAGTTTACAAAAATTAAGTCTGTATGTCACCCATAATACTCATGTTAACCTCTAGTATAGATCACCATCAACATATCTCTATTTCATTGCAGAGGGAGAGACAACATCTCCTGAACAGCTGCCTGTCTTGGATGACCAACCTCCTGTTGATGACACCCTGCTTCCCATGAACGATGACACCATTCAGCAACTCCTGAACCCCATTGGAACACCTTCTACAGTTGCAGAAGGAGTTGACAGCATTGCAGGCTCTCCAGAGGAACCGCCTACTACAGAACATACACCATCTGCCAGCCCATGCCCAGCCCTGGACTCAGAGGACCCCAGAGATGTCTCCTAACAGCAGGTGGTAGGAGTCCAGCGGAAGCTGGCTGATAAGGTGCAGACAAGATGGAGACTGTCACGGACACCCTAAAGGGAGTCTGTAGGTGCCTCAGTCCCAATAAGTGCTGTGCAAACAAATGATAGATAGAATACTGAACAAATCAAACATTAACCCCCAGTCAGGAGATCTGGGTTAAATCCATCATTCGTTTGCTCACCATGCCTATGCACAATGTACATACGCAGTTCTACAGTAGGTGACTGTATCTGTTGGGCTGTGCATCCATTCACAAAAAGAGGACCACTGACAGTGCCCAAAGATTGTAGAAGATCCCTTAAGTGACTCCATTGCAACACTGACTGACTCTTGTCAATAGGAGTCTCACACAGTTACACATATCTACAAACACTGGAGGGAATCTCAACATCATCTGCTCAAATCAACCTATGAAAATATGACAACTCCTAAGCAGTAAATCATTACGCAGTCGTGAAAGTAGAAAAATATATTTTATATAAGAAATTGTACTTGTTAGCAACTAAAACTACCTACCCTGCACTAACCAACTATCACTATCTAAACTAAACCTAAACTAACTTACCCTACTTATCCAACACTAACTTATCTTAACAGGACCTTAACCTACTTAAACTTAACTTAATCTATGCTACGCATGTACCCCAACAGATATGTTGAACATCAACCTCCCACTCCCCTTAATACACATATCTCAGCACAACACGAAAGACTAACACATCCTAAACATACACTACCTAAACATATGTCTAAACAAATATATATTTTTTTGTATTTTTAATTTCTTTTTATTTGTTTCCTAACACACGAACTATACATCAACTCCCTACCCTCTAAAAACATACCCAACCGTATACAAACCTAAAAGTACTACCTATTAAAATATTAAGTTAACTTATACTACACTAACCTATACCTATGCTAAAACCTAATCTAACCTATGCTAAAATTTCTATACTGGCGAAACTACTAGTAAGCAACTGGGGAAAGGGGACAGCCAGAGGTATAGTCAAATTTGGGCACTGATCCTCTCCATTGCCTCTTGCAAGGTCAGCATATTGGCCTGCAAACCTGAGAGTTCCTCCTCAATTGCAGGTATCCTCAGTTTGAATTCTTTGAGGTCCTTCAAAGCCTGTGATTCGACAATTGAGCCCACAGCAAGGTTAGTGAGCTGGGACTGTGTAGATTGGGCCAGCTGTCCAGAGGATGGTCCTGGACGGGCCACTGGGACTCCGCTCTGATGAACTGACCCATCCTGAGTGGTTCTTACATTAGAAGATCCTGCTTGCTCATGCCGGCCTGACTTCCAGGTACCAGTCACCTTTCCTTCCTCGTATAGCTTCCTCATCCTCTTGTAGGCATTTGCCACGTGTCTGATGTGGCTGTAGTGCTCCGGCCTGATATGTGATTTTTCTCCTGACTTGTGGTCATGTTGTCTGGTGCATATAAGGGAAGTATGTATCAGCAAAAGCTGAACTTGTACATGATGTCAGCAAAAATAGGCTCACATTTTCTGAACTTCGCATGTGGCATGTCCACCGAAAACCACATTTTAGGAAAGAGGAATGAACAATATTCCTTCTAAACTTATATACTTCTCCTAATTTAGCAAGGCATACGTACTAAAGTGCTGGAAGTGTTTGTATACCAAATGGCAGAGTCCACACAAAAAAACTTATAACCATATCAATCCAGAGACTGAGTTGGAATCATGATGTGGTGTACACATGGAATTCAAACATGGTCCACATATGGACTCCCTGGTGTTAGTTTTTCAGCATGCAACAGGGTATATTATGTGGTCAATAACCCATGTGAAATGTGTTATGTAAAGCTAGTATAGGTAGTGTGCCTCAGCATTGGTAAATTCATATGGCAAATACACAAGGCCACACACATTGCTGCATAAGAAAGCTATCATCATCTTTGGTCCAGTTCTGCAGTTGAAATCTTTTCAGAAGATTCAAGTGTGATTAGTACATGAGCTGGAAAAGAAATTCAGTGGAAAACATGTGGTCTTCATTGCTCAGGTAAATAGGTATTATTTGTTTGCTTAAACTAGAACTTTTTCGTATTTCACTATTGTTTCACTGATGTTCAGCACTGTGCAGTACTGCGTGGGTTCTTGTAAAGCACGTAGCTCCCTTCTTTTGGGTGCCTGTGAATAATTTATTTGCGAAGATGGAAAGAAGGAACTTGATGGAGGTGGAGCGTACTACACATATGAAGAAGGATGCAGATTGAGAACCAGTGGTAAATGACGCGCTGTTGCTACACTAAGGGGCATATTCTCAAGAATGTGTGATAACCACCGCAAGTTTAGCTTAACGCAACTTCTCACATCGCAGTCCATCGTGGGAAAACAACGCCGTGTTAACGTAGCATTCTCAACCTGGCGGCACCATGCGATAGTCCCACGATAACGCACCAAATAATCGCGTAAAAAACAACGCGACACCCAAAAAATGCGAAACACCAACGCGAATAAAGTTGCGATGAGGCCAACCTCGAGAAAAAAAACAGCGATAACCAGCGACAGGCATGCAATTCCCACACGCCTGGTGGGAAAATGCACCATAAAAGCCGAACAAGAAAAACACACCATAAACAAAATAAAATGCGTAGCAACATGGACGCACCCGGAACGAGTGCCCAGGTCAACGCGAACCCCACAAGCCCCACAGACCACCAGCAAGGAACCTCAGGGTCGGGGAAGGCCAAGGAGAAGAGGAAGAGGAAGACGGGGTACAGTCCGCATGACAACCGGATCGTCGTCACGGAGGTGACAGAGCACTAACAACAACTGTCTGTCTCCACCACTGTGTCATTGGCAACACAGATGGAAAAATGGCATTCCACCGTGAATGCAGTCAGACTGCCGAGGAGGCCAAGATGCGCTGGCACGAAGTCAGAAGCCAAACCAAGCAGAAACCCGCTGCCACCCGGAAGGCAGCAACGGCGAATGGAGGTGGGAGTCCTGCACCACAGGAGGAGCTGGAGCAAATGGCGAACACAGTCATGAGTGTGGAGACGGTGCAAGGAGTCAGGAGTCCGGACACTGCTCGACATGACTTGACAAAACATCAACAGGGTGAGTAACTAACAGGGACTGGGGGGACGGGCACAATGGAACACATGCACAACGACGTGTAGCACATCGCACACCCACAACGAGCCTGGGTCATGTCCCTGATCCCCGTGGCACACTGCAGCACACATACAAACACCAAGTAGGCCCCCGTCAACCATGTGCCCGAAGGGGTCCCACCCCACACAACACCAATTCCACTACACACACATGCACCAGTGCGAAACACAGCAAACCAATCAATCAGGGGTTTGTTAAAGCGCGACTACTCACCCGTAAGGGTCTCAAGGTGCTGGGGGGGGGGTGCAGGTTCCATCCATCAAGGAGGGGGTCTGTCGAAAAGCCAGGTTTTGAGGTTTCTTGCGAAGATGGGGAGCGATGTTGTCTGTCTGAGGTGGAGCGGAAGGGCGTTCCATGCTTTGGCCGCGAGGAAGGAGAAGGAGCGGCCTCCCGATCTGGTCTTTCTGGTGCGGGGGACCACGGCGTAGGAGAGCTGGGCTGATCGTAGGGTCCTTTGGGGTGCGTGGAATTTGAGTCGGCTGTTCAGGGATGCTGGTCCGGTGCCGTGGAGGGCCTTGTGTGCATGGATGAGCATCTTGAAGGTGATTCTCGCCTCGACAGGGAGCCAGTGGAGTGTGCGCAGGTGCTGGGAGATGTGGCAGTGTTTTGGCAGGTTGAGGACCAGTCTTGCGGCGGCGTTCTGGATGTTCTGTAGCTTGCGGGTGAGGTTTTTGTTTATTCCGGCGTAGAGTGCGTTGCCGTAGTCGAGTCTGCTGGTGACCAGGGCGTGAGTGACGGTCTTTCGGTGTTCGAGGGGGATCCATTTGAAGGTCTTACGAAGGAGGCGGAGGGTGTGGAAGCAGGAAGACGAGACAGAGTTGATCTGGCGGTCCATTTTGACACAAAGATGCGTATGCGAGAGCCACACTGACAATGCAAGTGACACCACATGACGAGCAGCATGGCCGGAGTACAATCACCATGAGACTGTGCACACCACGAGACTGAGGTGGCTGAGTGTGGACTACATCCGGAAGGAGCAGGTCACACCCTGACACATCCACGTGCACAAACAACCACTGACGTCAACAATACATCTGCAGACAAACAATGCACAAGAGAACAAAATCCGTCCAGGAGCACAAATGACCCCAGTCGCCAACATCACAGCACCTCAAAAGCACAAAAGCCAAAGGCACACCGCCTCCAAGGGATGAGGGGCAGCAAAATCACAGCAGCAGGTGCGACTCTCACACAATGCAGCACACACACATAGCAATCACAGCACATCTACATGGATGGCAATGTGGGACACAGTGCAACACTTACACCGCAGAACAGAGGACACAACTGGCTTCGCCTGTGTGTAGAAAATGGCCAATCACATCTGACATAGCTGGAAACTGTGAGATGAATATGTACGTGTACAACATCACCTATGTCATGTGCGACATTGTCCACTATCCCGCATCAAATAGTCCGCTAACCAAAACAGTCACAATGTACAATGGCATGCCGTCTGTATGTAAACCCGAACAATGCGTCAACATACATGCCAACACAATGTCAACAAGCATCTCCCCTTCACATTGCAGAGGGACAAACAACACCTCCTGCAGAGCAGACCAGACAACCCATCAGTGATGCTGAAGAGGACCTCTACACTTCCGACACCGATGCCCTACAACAGTCCATGGACATCTCAGGCAATAGAGCTCCAGGAGCAGGGCAGCCCGCTGCACCGAGGACACACCACCACCTGCACGGACAACACAGTTGGACGCACCCACCACCCCGGCTGGCTCACAGCAGCCCACCTAAGCACACATCCCATTACAAGGCCAGCTGTCAGACTGCCAGAAGGGGCTGGCCGAACATGTGCGGGTGGGGTACTACCTCAGGGGAGACGAACTCGATCCCATACGTGGGTGTCAAAGTCCCATCATGGACCACCTACCCACCCCAACGGATACCCACACTGCGACAGGGACACATTACTGACGCACACCCAGAGCCACGTGAAAATCACCCACACCCCCACGTCGGACTGGCATACGCCGGCCAAGTTCACTCCTCCTACGTATTGGGTGGGGGACAACAAAGCTACATGTGCAATGTCCCACCCTCTGCCTGCGGTGACATGGCTGCATCCTCTGCACATGTGCAAAAGAAACAATTGATGGACGGAATGCTGGACAATGCAAACATTCACCCCCAGTCACAAGGATCTGGGTTAAATCCATCATTCTTTTGCTCACCACACCACCCCACTTTGGACCCAGCCATATGCAAATCAGTCTTGACCCTGTTCCTTGTGGGAACAGTCCAGCCTGAACTGCCAAGCAAGGTCCTCCCTGGACCGGAAACAAGCATCCTGGGACCGGTTTCAGGGCATCACCCTTCTTCAGCCAGGCTAGCTTGAATCCAGTGGTGTAGTGGGCACAATGTAAGGTTGTGGGGCCAGGGCCCTAATGCATACATCATGAGCACACGGACACACTCAGATAGTTTATTGAACTGGCCACGAGCACGTGCGCTCCACACCTTTATTGGCATGGTCACATGTACAGTGACGCATGTGCTGGATGTGTGTGGGGTGAGTGTAAGCCAGCTCGCAGGGAGTCGTTGGTGCTGGCAACAACTTGAACAGTGATCACAATTGAAGCAGAAACATAAAACATCAGCATAACAGAAAGAACTGTGAAGCATCATGGTGGTTGCCGGAGAGAGTACAGTGTTCACCCTACATGCAAGCAGAATGGTCCTTGATTTGTGGTGCACTGAGTCAGTGGCACCTGAGGAGCTGAGCAGGGTATCAAGCTGATGATGGCACCCACGACTGGTGTGAGCTACTCTGAAAGTCTGGCAGTAAGACACATCCGACTCTGGCACCTGTTGTCTGGACTTGGTCCTGGCGGTGGTGGCGCGTGCATCCTGTGGTGATGTGACGTCCAGGCAGGTCAGGACTCGATTTGATGTGTGAGCCCAGGTGGACCGCAGTTGAGGGCGGAGGCAGCGGACAGCGCAGGGCCACAGACACATGGCGTTGATGACCCCCAGGCCATCGACCCAGAGGCCATCCAACATGCCACCAGACGGGGGCCATGATTTGAGCTGCACAGAGTTAGTGGCCCCGGATGCACTGCGGCCGGCACAGGCACACCGCCACGGGATGGTGACTTTTGGTGCAGTGAGATAGGGCCACGCGAGGTGAGCGGGTCCTCGTCGATGTCGAAGGTGAATGTAGCGGAGGTTTGCGGGGGACAGTGGAAGGTGTCCTCCAGGGCATGATGCAGAGGGCAGGAGCCGGCCGGAAGCGGCAAATGGAGGAGTGAAATGCTACTGCCTCGTTTTGGCCACATAGTCAGTATCACCGACATGATGATGAAGACAACCCCCAGTCCATGGACTCAGTCACCAACAAATCTCAAGAAGCAAGTGTCCATGGTTGTCGGGGAACAGACTTAGTGGCCCCGGAGCTGGAAGGGGATGCAGTCTGCGACGAGGCCAGTACAATGATATCAGGTCTGCCATAAATGAATCATGACTGAGTTCCCAATGTGTGCCCAACTCGACCGATGTGTAGTCCGGAGGCAGCGGCCAGTGCGGGCCAACCGCTGTTCAGCGAGCTCCTCCTGGAACACTGACACACGCATTGAAGTGGCATGTGGGGATGACTCGTGGTTGACCGAGGCAGTAGCGACAAAGCTGAGCGGGTGTTTAGCCAGCGACCATGCCGTGTCCTGCCTGGTACGGACTGGCATGGATTTGTGTGGGGCCTGCAGCACCGCAGTGTAGTCCGAAGGCGTAGACTTCAAGGGCCCACAGACACGTGTGGTTGGGATGCCATGCACATACTTTGTGTCACCACATCGAAGGGAGTATATTGATATAAACTCCGCCATAAAGTGTGTACTCGGCCATTGTGTAATCAAGACTCAGTTCCAAATGTGTGACCTACTTGACCGCAGTGTGGGCCCGAGGCAGCGGTCAGCAGGGGCCCACAGACACATGTTGTTGGCCCGCGATGCACAGAGTTAGTGACACCAGAGCAGTTGTTGGCAGTGTTCGATCACCTCCGTAACGATGGTCCTTTTCTCCTCCAGACTGAACTGCGTCTTCCTCTTACTCGTCTCCTTGCGTACATTGATATGAACTCCGTCATGCAGAAAACAAGACTCAGTTCCAGATGTGTGACCCACTCGACCGCAGTGTGGGGCGAAGGCAGTAGTCAGCAAGGGACCACAGACAGGTGTAGTTCGAATGCTAAGCACAGAGTTGGTGGCACCACATCGAAGGGAGTACAGTGATATAAACTCAGCCATAAGGTGTCGGCAGGTGAGCAATGAGGCCTGGCTGCGCAGGGGCGGGCATGACGGGTTCGAGGACCAGCGGCCTGGGGTGCAGCAGGCGCACAGGATCACAGGCCACACCGCTCATGGCGACGGCGTCGGCCTCGTGGCGGGGTGGGAGGTGCCACCCTGGCAGGCACATTGGGCATTCCGGAAGAGAACCACGCCCAGGGCTACGTGCTTTTTATTCACACCCCTATGCTGGCCTGGCGTCCTCCGGGCCAGCCCACTCCGCACACGCTTACAGGGGGGGACGTCACAAGCTACATTTCCTTGATCTTCCCCACTGGCTGGGTTAGCATGGTTGCGTCCACTGTCCACTACACTCCAAACACCAGCAGTGCATGTAGACATGGCTATGTCTGTGGTCTGCATACTGCAGTCTGTCCAGCACATCTCCGCAACACTTGGCATTGTGTACATTATCATTCATGGGTCACTTGCCTCCTTCGCACATGCCTGGTTCCCACCTTTCCCCACATTCCGGTATTGTGTGGCTGAGATGCCATGCCGTTGATGGCTCATGTACATGGCTAACCAAGGTTGCCACAGTAAGTTGTGCTGTCATGTCTGGTGGGGGGGCATGTTGTTTGGCATGTTGTATGTGATTTTGTGACGTGGGCAGTGCCAGAGTTGTGAGTTGCATGATTGTGGAGTTGAGGTGTGTGGTGTGTTCATTTGGTACTTGCTGACGTGCAGTGCATTTCCATAGGTGCCATCCTGGTAGCGCTGGTTGATGTTGGACTGTCAGAAGATGAAGGGCTCATGCGCACTGCCTGGGTAGTTGGCTATGACATTGGTGAGGAGTCCCCTGTGGTCCACTATTGCCTGCACATTGATGGGATGCGTGTGCTTTCTGTTGGGGTATTGTGTGCGGTGTTGGCAGGGGGCACAAGTGGGACAAGTGTGCTGTTGATTGCCCTCGACACATGCGGGGATCCAGCTATGGCGTATAGTTCTTGCTTGGTCTCCAGCTATTCCTGCGCATTGTGGGGGACGTATGGGTGCTGGGGTCCCTAGCTGGTGAGGGCATCCAGGCCAGGTGTGAGGAACTTGGATGGGGCTGGCTGTGAGACTCCTCCGACTCGGGCGGTTGTTGTTTGGGAGGATACCAGAGGCCAACAGGTGCAGCACAGCCAGCAGCTTTGTCTGCGGAGGGATGTTGGTTGTCCACTGTGTTGGTACCGTCAGCCTGTGGGCAATGATGTTCAGGATGCGGAGGATGGTTGTCCTTTTGGGCCTGTAGTGGGCATTGGCATTGTCTGGTGTTAGGTCTGTAGGGCTGGTGCATTTCCTGTATGTCCGCTGTCTTTGTCTGCGCTGCTTCTGTGGTGGTCCGTGGGGGCGGGGTGGGTCCGTTGGGGGTGGCGGTCCTGGGGGTGGTGGCGGTGGGTGTTGTTGCCCCCTCGAGGCTCCGGGGTGCATGGTGAGTGGCTCCATGGCAGCTGTTGTTCTTCCTGTGTGGCTCTGGGCCGGGCTCCCTTTGATGGTTCAGCTTGTCGTCCGACTTTACACCAGGTCAGAGCAGGTGTTAGTTTCCTGGTGCTAACGCACCTTATCGCCTGTTTTGTGGTCTTATCGCCGATGTGGCTGGTCGTTGAGAATGTTGAGGTGTGGTGTTGTCACAGGTTTTTGCTCGGGAACGCCTACTCTGCATCTCATTAGTGTTAGTTGCCTGGGTCATCTGTGGCGATGTTTTTTGCGAGTGCTTTCGCAGGCAAACTGGTGTTATGGGCTGTTAGCACCAGCTTGTGAATGGGGCTGTAAATTTAGCGCGAGTTTGGCTGCGATAAAGTGCTGATAACTCGGCGATAGCTCCTTGAGAATATGCCCCTAGACCTCTTAAACAAAATCCCTTAGGTTTTTTTTTCATGTTGTAATATTGCAGGGATAAGTTATACTTTTCTTGGCTGCACGGTTACATATCATTAGGCCACACAATGTTTAATTCTATTACATGAGACTTGTGCTAGGTATAAGGTGACTAAACCCAAGCGAACCGTTAGGTTTCTAGCATGGGAGAAACGATACGTTTTCTAAAATAACCCTCACCCACCAAAAGGTCCCTTGGTGGCATGCTTCATCATCGGGTTCTTCCCGCCCCGCTGCGGTACGGGGCGTGCTACGACCGACGGATATGTGGGAGCAATTTTAAGTGAAGTGACGTTATGTGTTTGGTGCAAGAGTGGAAGGGTCAGAAGTGAGTGAATTAAAAAAATTATCCTCGACGGAGCCACGGGCAGGCAGCATTTCCTAGGGTGAGCGAGATGCTTTGACAAATGTGTGACTATAAGCGCTCCTCCCCTCCCGAAGCTCATGGGGTCCGATTAGGCAACCTAATAAATTGTTAATTAAGAAACTCGAATTCATTCTCTTAAGAAAAATTACCAAGTAGGTAAAGAATGAATGTATTGCACAGTGCTTACATATTATTTCAGAACACCTAATAGGCTGAAAGGCCCTAGGTTACAGTCAGATTGGTAATAGGAATCAACATAATATGTCCTGAAGAGAAGCTTAGGGGTAGGCTTCGAAACATGTCGACCAGCGAGGGAACTGCTCAATAAAGCACTTTTCCTCCATACTCCCCACTTTTATTAATACCAGCTAGAGGGAGCATTAAAGTTTAGTTTCTCCACAAAGGCAGGTATTTTTTAATTTACTTACTTCTGACCCTTCCACTCTTGCACCAAACACATCACTTCACTTAAAAGTGCTCCCATGTATCCGTCGGACGTAGCACGCCCCGTCCCGCAGCGGGGCGGGAAGAACCCGATGATGAAGCATGCCACCAAGGGACCTTTTGGTGGGTGAGGGTTATTTTAGAAAACTTATCGTTTCTCCCATGCTAGAAACCTAGCGGTTCGCTTGGGTTAAGTCAATTTTTGGAAGGTTAGCACTACATTTTGTAACTCAGAGTGGACTCTTTCTGTTTTTTCATAGTTCATAGAGGAGGTTGAGTCCATGACTGATCATACCTCTTCTCTCCCCTTTATGTTTTTTTGGTATTGTTCTAGGTATACTCATGTTTTTGGGTCGTTAGCAGAATTACAAATCCCTGCTAAGCATGTAAACATGGCAGGGCCATTGGGTGTTATTCAGGTGGACCTTGAAAGTGTCTATAGATGTGTTTCTACAAAACTGCATAGCATACAAGCAGTCAGGATTGAAGATGAAAATGTTTATTGGTTAGAAGTTAATATAGCCATTATTTTGAAAGCAACATAACTGTGTAATTGTAATTAATGGAGAGTGGAGGACAGAAGTAGGGCATGCTGTAGTAGATGACTATGTAGGCTCAGTATAGGACAACATGCTGGGCATGTCTGTTAGGGTAATGATCCCAATGTTGATGAAGGAGAAGATCATCAGGAATGTGTCTAGAATAAACTCAAAACCCAGTGAGAAACCAGAGCAGTGATGAACCAGAAAATAATATTCCCAGCTAGAGGATCATGGATCAAATTTGATTTTATCATACATACTGTTCCACACAGCAAAGTCTGTCAGTAGGAGTGAAGTGATCACAACCAATGGAGTAAAAGGCATAGTGAAGGAAAGGAAAGTGACACATGATTTTAGTGGTCATGTTACCGTAACATTAACTTATCAGTGATATTACTTTGGATACAGCATCATCTCTTTGCATGTGTTCTTTAATGATGCTCTGCAGTCCTGTTATTTAATGATGCTCTGAAGTCCTGTTATTTACTAGTATTGTTGTTGAGAGATCATGGACATTGCATATGGGTTATGAGTTACAGTTTGATCAGCTAAGTGGCCAATTTCATTTTTAGGTCGAGCCTAGAGGCAGTGTGCATGCGCTGCTCTGCGAGGCATGCAGTATTGGAGTATGCACTTGAAGCCTCGCCCACTCTCCGCCCATATTTGTCATTGGCTTGTATCATTGTCCTTCGTAAATGCTGGCTTCTGATTCATAAATAGGCTTGTTAGTCCCACGTTAGTACTGCCTTGTCTTCATTTGTAACCTCCCATGGCGACTGGCCCTTTTACTTCGGTTGTTACACGGTACGTGTTATTTAGTCTAGAAGCACTCTTTTCTTTAACAAGTGTCTCTTAGTGCAGGCAAGACGTGTGCTGCTTTAGCTGTCCCAGCCAGTGCAGCCACCCCCTTCCTTTCCCTGTGCTTCGAGGCTCGAGCAGCCACTCACAGGAAGTGGTCGAGGCTGCAGCACAGAGTGCCTCCCAGGCAAGCGCACACCCCGTCTCGTTATCTTCATTCAGCATGTCAGTGCTCATTCCCCTCCTCAGCACGCACTATAGAACATACATGTCCCACACTCAAAGTGCACCCGCACCCCATGGTGAACGGGCATGGCTTGTTTGTATGTGCATTAAGAATCACTTTCTCAATGGGACCACTCACAGGACGGGCCGCGCAGATCCCCAAATCGTTTTTTTTTTTAACTTTTATTCATGGCGGCCACGTGTCTTGCTTTACTTTGTTCGCACATTATGGCCACTCTGCGTGCCTTTCCTTGCTTTAACGCCCCCACCCCACCACCAGGGGCTGCTAAAACATCATGGGAGGAGGGCGGTAGCAGCACAAGTTCTTTCCGATGTGTTTCACACAAACAAAAGAGGGGATATCTGCCTGCTATGTGGAAGATGCAGCAATTGGTCAGGTATGCTGTGTCCTCTTTGAGTGCTTGAAGTCCACTTGGACGGGACTTAATGGGGTGAGTGAAGTGATTGAGGGTGTGAGGGGAGCTGCTCATTTTTATTTTGAGAGAACAGAGCCATGGCTGCATTGTCACAACATCAATCAGGCACTGGCCACTTTTGAAGAGTTTACCCACACAGTGAAATGGAAATATTTCTCTTGCGTTTATACCAATAGGTGCATTATTACCCAGCTGGTTGGGCCTCGTTATCCATCATGTAAAGATGAAAAGCAGTATCAGCCGAAGCGCTGAGCAGTGGCATCAGCCCACTAAGTTGCCCCTCCAGAACTTAACAGCCCTTCCAACTACACAGTAGAGTGTAACGGGGCTCAACACTTTTCCTGCAAATCCCTTTCCCTAAACAGTGTTTCTGAACACAGCGGCTCCGCCCCTCCCTACTCCTGTGTCGAGACAGCAATGGGGTTTTGTTACAAGTGGTAGCTGAAAAGGAAAATTGGGGGGGCTCCCACCCTCCCGTGAACCAGTTTCAAAGTCACTCGAGCTTGGCCAGATTACCTAATTTCCTACCAAATTAGATCTGGGTGAAGGAGCAATGGGGGTGGGAAGCAAAGGCCTGGAGGGAAAGGAGGAGGTGACACAGGTTATTTACCATCAAAGTTTGGACAAGGCCTTTGCTAGCCTAAACACAGCAGTGTCTTTTAAATGTTTTTATCATGTTTTATGCATGCCTGTAATATGCGCGTTGTCAGTGTTAAGCAGGGGAAAAAGGTAGGCCAGTGTGTGGAAGAGGCCATGAAACTAGAAGAAAAGGTAAGGGATAATGTGGAGAGGGTGAGAGGTACTGCGGTTCAAATCCAAGCATGTGATCCAAATAGCTTAAAATTAATTATGAAGTGTATCTTATGAACGAGGCTTTCTCTAAGTGGTCTAATACAAACCTTGCACCCTTTTTCTTGTATAATAGTGCAAGGGTTGGTGAGCTGAGCCCTAGGTGTGCACGAGGTACAGTGTCTACGGGCTCACTACAGGGAGTTCTCAGTGCCGTGGAAAGTAAGAAAGGAAGAAAAATGCTGCAGAGAGAAGAGAGCAGGGAATTGTAGACAGCTTAGGGTGGTCTTAAGGACATGACAGGATCGTCATTGCTGTGAGGGAGAGGTTGGGACCTCATCTACTTTGTAGTGCTGCTGATGATGGTAGTGCCTGACTGCCTCAGCCCAACCGGCCTTTCAAATGCTCTGGCTTGTGGGTGATTCTGCCCCAGCTCCGCCAGCCTTTAAAGGAAGCACCGGCATAATGGCTGACACTTGCCTAACCCTGTTGTCTGTTAAAAGATCCATCTGACATGTGACGTGTTTTAGCCTGTATCAGCCCTGCTTCCCTTTCAGAAGCACATGAATTATGTATCAGTAATGCTGCCTCAGCCTTTCAGAGTCACATATCCGTTGTGGTACTTTAGCGCTGCTCAACAAGCCTATCGCAGACGAGAGCTTTTATGTGACTGAAATATGCTCAGGTTCTAATGGTCTTTCATAGGTTCGACCTCACGAGACACTGCAGAGGCTGTACATATGCAAACCTGCTATAGCTTGACAGGCCTTTCTGAGACATCAGCCTACCTCGTGACTGGGTCATCTCCAGCGATCAATATATCCTTTACCTCCTCTCTGTCATCCAAACCCCATTGTACTACTATGATTCCCAAAATAACCTTTTCTAGACTCTCACCTATATCTCATGCTATACCTCCCTCAATATATCCTCTACCTCCACTCTCTCACTCATCCCAAACCCCATTCTACTACTACGATCCCCAAAATAACCCTTTCTAGACTCTTCCCTCCTTTACCCCTCCTTGCATCATCTTTTACCTCTTTTACTATTCAGATCTTCCAAACAAGCCTTTCTAAGGCCTTCCCTCTGACTCTACCCCCTCCACCTCCCCATTACTCATCCCAAACCCCCTCCTACTGCCATGTACATGTACTAGACCCTTCCCTCTTCTATCCCTCCACTATTCATTTTCAATCTAAATAACAGACTAACATGTCCACCACTCAAATTAATTTAATATTTCCCTATACTAATTCCAAAATAATCCTGCTTGGGTTCTGGAGTTGCGTGCTACTCACCAAAAAGCGCTTCAGCACCTCATCAGGGGTAACAAGCACTATATAAATGCAAACCCTTCCCTCTTCCATCCCTCCACTATCCTTTTTTAATCCAAATAACAGACTAACATGTCCACCGCTCAAATGTATTTCATATTTCCCCAGACTAATTCACCACTAATCCTTTTTTGGTGCCAGAATAGCGTGCTACTTGCCTAAAAGCGCTTCAACACCTCATCAGGGGTAGCAAGTGCTATATAAATTCAAACCTTTTCCCTCTTCTATCACTCCATTATCCTTCTCAATCGAAATAACAGATTAACATATCCACTGGTCAAATTAATTTCATAATTCACTATACTAATTCACCACTAATCCTTTATGGGTTCCGGAGTAGCGTGTTACTCGCCGAAAATGCGCTTTGACGCCTTGTCAGGGGTGGTAAGCACTATTTAAATAAAATTACAATACAACACACTTGACTGACTCCATTATCCTTCTCAATTGAAATAACAGATTAACATATCCACTGGTCAAATTAATTTCATAATTCACTATACTAATTCACCACTAATCCTTTATGGGTTCCGGAGTAGCGTGTTACTCGCCGAAAATGCGCTTTGACGCCTTGTCAGGGGTGGTAAGCACTATTTAAATAAAATTACAATACAATACACTTGACTGACTCTGTGCCAGGTAGTCAAAACATAGATGGAGGGTGTGTAGCTACCTCCCGTAAAACAGACCTGTTTTACACTTCACTAATATTGACTCAGGGAAATACCAGGAACCCTAACACATGGCTTATGGCATACAGTTCCAGCAATACCATGGTGACCTTTACAAATCCGAGTGTCTGTCCACATGTTTCAGCAAGGCTACTGTCCTTGATGCATATTAACAAAAAGCATATCCATGTAATGAGTGCATGGATGCTGCAGATCTCATGTTTACCAGTACTTTGTGCTAAATCTAGCAGGTAACCTTCCATGAGTTATGGGTGACAGGCTTGGTGCTAGCCAGTAAATATAACTCCGCCAGTAGGTGAGCAGTGTAATGGGCTGTATGCTGCCAACACACCACATACCTGCATGTGGTCCTTTCCACATTGCAGCAAAACTGAAAAACTCCCTGCAAGGTATAATTATTACTCATACCTTGACATGTGGACAAATACACTCGCAATGTGCATCACACAGACAGTCTGAAGATGAACCATCCAAACCCATGGTTAAATAGAGTTTCTCTCCTACATCCTTACATCCCCCATGGCATCTTTGAAAATGTTCCTCTGCCCACCCATCTCACATATTAATGATATGGAGTACTCTGAGGGATGCTCAGGAACCCCTGAGGTCAGATAACAGTTGCCAAATCTCAAGATAATTGTGCAACAAAGTAAAAGATTCCTAATGACTATGTATTTACACCATCACATCAACGCATGGTGACATACAATTTGTTCACTGTGATTACTCTAATCAATGATTAGGAATTACTTTGCCCTCTCACAACTACATATGCAACATCTATCATAGGAAGGAATGTTTGTTTGTGATGCCTAGCCTTCTTACATGGTCACACAAGTTTCTCAGATTGTGAAGTTTGACTACACATATAGCTACTGATACATGTATGGATCACAAAACATTTTAGTTGTAGAACAGCATAAATGTCTGATCTTGCCTATGGGCCTGATTTTCCTTGAGGTAAAGTTAGATTTTTGGTCTAAGTTTAGACTTTTGATCTAAACGTAGACCAATAGTCTTATTTTACTACTAGTCAAGTTAGAGTTTATGTCTAAACTTAGACTTCAGGTCTAAACTTAGACTTTTGGTCTAAGTTTACTTTTGTGAATCAGGCCCAACATTCCTACACACTGTACTCATTTTGGTATTGAGGATAATAATATTCTAATATATTATTCTATGGTATGATGCTAACCAACAATAGTAGAAGTGGTATTTTGGGAAACGAAAGATGTGCACTGTACATACAATTCCATTACACTGTAATGTTGACAATTGTTAATGCTGTCTGGGATATGTATTACACCGCACCCCCACAGGCCTCATGCTGAAATATGTACATAGGCAGGCATACCATGTCCAGACAAGCTCAGTATATCTCATGCCACTTTGCTGTAACTTTTTTGGACCAATATTTTTTCATATTTGTGCCATGGTATGGGTATAAGACAATTGAGCTTATGACAATCTGTAGATAATGTGGCAGGTGATGGCATATGTGCCATAAGCATCCAAACCATAACTGGCCAAACATCACTGTAGGAGAGTAGGATCTGCTTCTTATGGTTACCCCCACTTTTTGCTGATGTTTCACTGTTTTTCGAATTTAGTCTGGCTGGGGCCCTGCTATCCAGGACCCCAGCCTAGCTGCTTCCTCTCTAAATTGATTCCCTGTACCTTAGGTACACAACAGATTGAATTCTGGGGGGCCCTTATAAGTCCCTAGTATATGGTATACTATGTACCCAGGGCATAGGTACCCAGAGGCCTACCAGGGGCTGAAGCATGTATTATGCCACCCCTGGGCAGCCTTCCAAAATGACACCACAGGACTGCTACAGCAGCCTGAGTGAGGTGGTGCATGCATCCCTTACTGAGATATAGGTTCACTATATCTCACCCTATCACTGCACATATAAACCTATCAGTCACCCCTATGGCAGGCCTTTTCAATCCTGAAGGCAGGGTGCTTGGTTTTTTGTGAGAGGGTGCCCATGCATGAGCAGAGCCCCTCTGAAGCCTTCGGAATCTCTCCTCCGGGGTTGTCTGTGAGGCAGCCTGACCATATACTCTTAAGTGCATTATAACCAAACGGTAAATGCTAACTTTGGGATGGCTGCACGGAAACATGTCGTGTTTGGTGTCAAACACCTTGGAATCATACCCCCACAATGATCCCACCCTTATAGAGGGAGAGACATGACAGCACCGGTATACCCGGTACCAGCTAACAGAGCCCTGGCATCACAAAATGGATGCTGCAGCCACAGACACGAGTCTGGCCTCCTGCTGCTGACCGAAACTCCAGCAGGGGAGGCCTGGACAATATGTTTCCTGTCACAGGGAGGTGTTACCACCTCCCAGACAGCCTTTAGTGTATTGGGGCTGGGTGGGTGCACTCTCAGAGTGCTTTGAAGTCCTGCACTGGGGGCACATTTGGTGTCCCTGTGCATAGCCCAGTTCAAACCGGCTGCAGGGGCTACCAGCCCATGCTCTGGCATGAAACTGGACAAAGGAAATGGGTGTTGCCACCCCTCTTTCCAAACCCTCCCATAGGTGGGTCCCCTGAGTTAGTCCAAACCCTTCCTTGGGTATAACATAGGAACCCCTGGCAACAGGACTTTAGATATCCCTGGACGAAACTCTGAAACTGAATCATGGACCTTCGATGATCTGTTCAACGCCAGATGACTGAAGAATCTCCCTTGGAGTAAAGGAGTTACTCCCCTGCTTGGCAGGCACCAAAGACGCATCTGTCCGGTCTGCATCTCTGAAGCTCCAGCCGGACGCCGACAACTCTGCAACCCAGGAGGTGGTTTTCCAGACTTCTCAGAGGCTGATCCAAGTTCCCAGCAAAGCTGAGACCCGTAGCCCTTGTGGGTACCGTGGAACCGGAACCCCTGGACACCGTGCACATTTGCAAGTGCATAAGCTTCTGGTCGATCCTAGAGGCTGTGCTTTGGGCTACTTGTAGCCCTGATTAAAAGCAGTGAATCCACTGAAGATTGCTGGCCTGCCCACTCCGAGTGACCCGTGGGCCGCCATTTTGTGATTTCGCTTGAGGTCCCTTTGCGATCCCTTGTCCGTCGACTTGTGGGTCCCTCAGAAGGACAACTCTACTTTCAATGGGCCTCCCTGGTTGCTCCAGGCCTGCCCTGAATCTCCCTTGCTTGGGGAGTCCCTCGGACCTCGCTGGTCCGCACTGAAGCCTTTGTTCTCTTCCTGCGTGGGTTGCTCTTGCCAAGGCTTGTTGTGTCCAATTCGGACACCGATACCGCAGCAAGCGACATCCTTTGTGGGACAGCTTGAATCTAGCTCCTGGTTGTCATCGACACCTCCTGGTCCTCGTGGCTGCAGAGACAATCTTCACCTCTTCAAACTTGAAGCACCCGACATCGGTGGGCATTCGACTATCGTGCCCCTGGTCACTGGCTAGTGATCCAGACTCTGTCCCCTCTGCTTTCAGGTTCTTCACATCTTCGATCCAGGCTTGGATCTCTTTGGACACTTCTCATCTTCCCGGCAGCAGCACTTTCCAGCAAGCGGCCATTGAAAACGACGGCGCGACCCAACACCATTTGACACCTATGCACCCGGCTTCCCTGGGTGAGGTAATACGAGTACTCCAGTGCTCCCGTGGGTGTTGGCCCTAGAACCCTCTAAGTCCAAAAGGGTTTGTTCCTAGTCCACTCCGAAGTGTCCCTAAACTTCAAAACTCTAACCGCGACTTGCCCCATAGAAGCTAACGGAGCTCGCGGCTGTGTTCAAACACTGCACACGTCCCCCGTGGGTCCCCTGTGTCACTACCTTAGGTGGTTCCTTGGGGTCCCAGCGATTCTACAGGCTCTAGGCCTTGTGTCTAGTTAAGTCGTGGTTCTTATACCACTTTCTTAATATATGGTTTGGTACGCCCCTAGGGCTAATCGTATATTGTGCTAATTTACTGTGATATTTGAAGTGTAACATATGTGCTTTGACCTCTAGCCTCATAAAGAGACTAGTAGGGTGTGTTTAGAAATAAATACATATATTTGATATATATACCTGGTGTGGTCTCCTTTCATTTAGCCATTCAAGAGATTATAGACTGGTAAAACAAACAGCTTTACACTCCTTCAAGACTTAGCCTGAAGGCTGCTCTCCATAGCTTCCACTAGGATAGCTTTCAATAAAGGTTGTCTTTAAACCTATCATCAATAAAGGTCGTTTGGACTGGTGCAAGGTGCCCACTGTAACCAGTGGACAGCATATACCAGGCCAACTTCTCACATTGGTGGCAGGGGTGGGATTCAAGCTTGCCTTTGTTTTACCAGATAATCTCAAGTGAGTGACTAACTGAAAACCACTAAAGGTACCTGAGGTACATATAATTCAAGCTTAAAAATTACAGTAAGTTCTACTGAACTTAGAGTTGTGTGTCAAGGGCTTAGCACACCCTTTCTACAACTCAAGAGAGTTTAGTAGGCCACACTAGAGTAGGTAGTGCATACACCACACCTCACTAGTGATGTCTTCAAGGCCAGGAGCCAGTGGGTCCCTGCCAGAAGCCAATGGGCTTCCACCATCCAAGTATGACAACCTCCAATTCTTGGAATTGAGAGCATTGTGTAGTACTAGGAAATTGAAGACAGGAAAAACTGCAAACACCCAACGCCTCATAGAGGTACTGCTGATAGATGATCTCAGAAAGACCTCAGGGTCTGATGGGGTAGGCAGTGAGAGTGGGGCAGCAGATGAGGAAAGGCCAAGGGGTGAAGATACCCATGACCTGACCTCTGAAGCTGACCAGGAAGATGACACTGATCTTAACCTGGGAGATCCAGCTCCCCCTGCAGATGAGGAGGATGGCCACAATGGCCCCCTCTTTATCCCACCAGGGAGAGTTGAGAGTGTGCCTAGAAGGTCAAGATCTCCTTCTCAGGAGTCTAACCATTCTGACACCTCAGTAGGGACCTCTGTTTCCTCTCATAGGAGGGAATCCTCTCATGAAAGGAAAGAGAGACTGCTCAAGTATGAAGAAGCTCAGCTTAGAATCAGAAGAGAGCAGTTGGCTTTAGATAGGGAGTCCCTAGAGCTTCAGAAAACTAGAAGAAAGTTGGGACTAGATTCCCATGGTGGCAGCAACTTCCCTAGTATAAGGGAAAGGTCTCATGACCATAGAAACCTAAGCAAGATTGTCCCTCCCTACCAGAGTGGGGATGACATCCACAAATGGGTTACTGCACTGGAAAGGGCCTGTAAAGTTCAGAGGGTCCCCCAGGAGCAGTGGGCAGCAATCTTGTGGCTCTCCTTTGCAGACAAAGGTAGAGATAAGCTCCTCACTGTAAGAAAGAGGATGCTGATGATTACCAAATCTTGAAAAGTGCACTGATCGAGGGGTTTGGCCTAACCACTGAACAGTATAGGATAAAGTTCAGAGAGGCACAGAATCAAGACTGGGTGGACTTTGTAGATTGTGCTACTAAGGCTCTGGAGGGCTGGTTACTTGGCAGTAAGGTGTGTGATTTCAAAGGATTGTACAACTTAATTATGAGGGAGCAGATCCTTAATAATTGTCAAAATCAGCTGTTGCATCAGTACCTGGTGGACTCTGATCTGACCTCTCCCCAAGAATTGGGAAAGAAGGCAGACAAATGGGTCAGAACCAGGGTGAGGCAGAAGGTTCAGAACCAAGGTGGTGACCCAAAGAAGCAAGATTCTAAGAACTCTGACAAGGGTGGGGAAAAGGGTAAAGACCAGAAGTCTTCTCAAGGTCCCCAAAAATCTTCTTCTGGGGGAATCCCAATCTAACAAAAGTAAAGGCCAAAAGAAACCATGGTGTAAGATCTGTAAACAGAAAACACACTGGACCAGTGATTGCACCAAGTCCAAAGACTCAAGTCCAGCCACCATTGCCCCTAAGGCAACTGTTCCCCCTAGTGCAGCTACAAATGGTGGTACTCAGAATAAGGGTGTAGTAGGGTTAACCCTGGGTTCTGAGATGGGCTCTGGCCTAGTCAGAGTTCCAACTCAGGCTGTCCTGGTCTGTGATGGAGGCATGGACATGTCCTCCTTTGTGAGTCCCAGTAACTTGGGCAAATACAGACAGCAGCCTTTGACAAATCGAAAAGAGGCTTTGGCATTCAGGGACACAGGAGCAAGTGTCACAATGGTGACAAAAGATCTTGTGGCTCCTGGCCAGATTATACTTGGTGAGATGTACCAAGTGACCAATGCTAGCAATGTCAGGATAGACCATTCCATGGCAGTTGTTAATTTCTCCTGGGGAGGGGTAACTGGCCTCAAGAAAGTTGTGGTAAGTGCAGACCTCCCTGTAGAATGCTTGCTTGGCAATGATCTAGAAACTTCAGCTTGGGCAGAAGTAGAGCTCAGGACACATGCAGAAATGCTAGGGATCCCTGCACATGTATTTGCTGTGACCAGGTCACAGGCCAAAAAGGCTAACACTGAGCAGGCCCTGGATTCTGGAAGAATGGACCAGGTGCCTCCCAAGAGGAGGAGCAGTAGGGTTAAGGCAGAGCCTTCCCCCCTGACTCAGAATACAGATCAGCCTCCTGAGGGAGATGATCTTAGTCCTGAAGAAGGAACTGTCCCAGAGGAGCTTGAACCTGATCAAGTTGAGTTCTTGGGGACAGCGGGCCCTTCCAGGGCAGATCTGAGCCAGGAGCAGCTGAGCTGCCCCTCTCTTGAAACCCTCAGAAAAGCAAGCTGCTGATGAGGCTGCTGGGAATGCTAGTGGCACCCATAAGATATATTGGGATGATGGACTCCTATATTCAGAGAGTAGAGTCCCCAAGCCTGGTGCTTCCAGGAGGTTGGTAATACCTCTGAAATTTAGGGGCTTCCTATTGGCACTAGCCCATGATATTCCTCTAGCAGGTCACCTGGGCCAAAACAAGACTTGGGACAGAATTATCCTCACTTTCATTGGCCCCACATGTCTGAAGACACCAAGGAGTTTTGTCACTCCTGTGTCACCTGTCATGCCAGTGGGAAGGCAGGTGAAACCACAAAGGCCCCCCTGATACCACTACCTGTGGTGGGGGTTCCCTTTGAGAGGGTGGGGATTGATATAGTTGGTCCCATGGATCCTCAGACAGCCTCTGGGCACAGATCTATCCTGGTGGTGGTGAACCATGTCACTAGGTACCCAGAAGCAATTCCACTTAGGACCACCACAGCACCTGTGGTGGCAAGGGCCCTCTTGGGAGTATTCTCAAGGGTTTTTTTTTCTAAGGAGGTAGTATCAGACAGGGGTGCCAACTTCATGTCTAGTTACTTGACTGCAATGTGGAAGGAGTGTGGGGTGAATTATAAGTTCACCACACCCTATCACCCACAATACAATGGTTTAGTTGAAAGGTTCAACAAAACTTTAAAGGGCATGATCAAAGATCTCCCAGAAAAGCTTAGGCGCAGATGGGACATCTGTTGCCCTGCCTTTTATTTGCCTACAGGGAGGTGCCTCAAAAGGGGGTTGGTTACAGCCCTTTTGAACTTTTGTTTGGCCATCCTGTTAGGGGTCCTTTGTGTCTGGTTAAGGAGGGATGGGAGTTACCTCTCAAACCCCCTAAACAGGACATAGTGGACTATGTACTTGGTCTCCGCTCCAGGATGGCAGAGTATATGAAAAAGGCAACCAAAAACCTTGAGGCTAGCCAGGAATTGCAAAAAGCCTGGCATGACCAAAAGGCTGTGCTGACTGTGTACCAGCCAGGATAGAAGGTGTGGGTGTTGGAGCCTGTGGCCCCAGCAGCTCTCCAAGATAAGTAGAGTGGCCCCCATACAATTGTTGAACAGAAGGGAGAGGTTACCTACTTGGTAGACCTTGGAACTCCCAGGAGTCCCCATAGGGTACTTCATGTCAACAGACTGAAACCATATGTCGACAGGGCAGACATGGGCTTGCTCATGGCTACTGATGAGGGACAGGAGGAAGAGAGTGATCCACTCCCTGACCTGCTCTCTCAGAACCCTGATGATGGATCAGTAGATGGTGTAGCCTTGGCAGGCAGCCTTACTGTCCAGCAACAAACTGACTGCAGAAAAGTTCTCAGCCAGTTCAGGCATATGTTCTCCCTGACACCTAGTCAGACTACCTGGTGCACTCATGAAGTGGACACTGGGGACAGTCTGCCTGTCAAGAATAAAATCTACAGGCAGCCTGATCATGTCAGGGATTGTATAAGGACAGAGGTCCAAAAGATGTTGGATTTGGGAGTCATTGAACCCTCAGATAGCCCTTGCGCTAGTCCAGTAGTCCTTGTGCCTAAATCTCACACCAAAGATGGCAAGAGAGAAATGAGGTTTTGTGTGGAACTACAGGGATCTCAATGCAGTCACTAGGACTAATGCCCATCCCATCCCAAGGGCAGATGAGCTTATAGATACTTTGGCCTCAGCCAAGTTTCTGAGCACATTTGACTTGACAGCTGGCTACTGGCAGATCAAACTAGCTGATGATGCAAAGCCAAAGACAGCATTTTCTACCCCTAGTGGGCATTATCAATTTGTGGTGATGCCCTTTGGTTTGAAAAATGCACCTGCCACTTTCCAAAGGTTGGTGAATACAGTCCTTACAGGCCTGGAAGACTATAGTGCAGCATATCTAGATGATATTGCTGTCTTTAGCTCCACCTGGGAGGATCACCTGGTCAACCTAAGGAATGTTTTGGAGGCCCTGCAAAAAGCAGGCCTAACTATCAAGGCTACTAAGTGCCAGATAGGGCAGAGTCAGGTTGTGTACCTGGGGCACCTTGTGGGTGGAGGCCAGGTTCAACCATTGCAGAGCAAAATCCAGACCATCAGGGACTGGGTTGCTCCCACTACCCAGACTCAGGTGAGAGCCTTCTTAGGCCTGACTGGGTACTACAGAAGGTTTGTAAAAGGTTATGGGTCCATAGTGACCCCATTGAATGACCTTACCTCTAAGAGAATGCCCAACAATGTTCAGTGGACAGTTAGCTGTCAACAGGCATTTGATGACCTGAAGCATGCCATGTGCACTGCTCCCATTCTGCAGAGTCCTGATTACTCCAAAAAGTTCATTGTACAAACAGATGCATCTGAGTTGGGGGTAGGGGCTGTACTGTCACAGTTGAATGATGAAGGTCAGGATCAGCCAGTAGCTTTTATTAGCAGAAGGCTGACCCCCAGAGAGAAATGTTGGTCAGCCGTAGAGAGGGAGGCCTTTGCTGTGGTTTGGGCTCTGAAGAAGTTGAGGCCATACTTGTTTGGCACTCACTTCCTTGTTCAGACCGACCATAAGCCCCTCTTATGGCTAAAACAGATGAAGGGTGAAAACCCCAAACTTTTGAGGTGGTCCATTTCCCTACAGGGGATGGACTATACAGTGGAACATAGACCTGGGAGTAGCCATGCCAATGCAGATGGACTCTCCAGATATTTCCACTTAGAACATGAAGACTCAACTGGTCAAGGTTAGTTTAATGTCCCTGCGTTTGGGGGGGTTGTGTAGAAGAGTAGGATCTGCTTCTTATGGTTACCCCCACTTTTTGCTGATGTTTCACTGTTTTTCGACTTTAGTCTGGCTGGGGCCCTGCTATCCAGGACCCCAGCCTAGCTGCTTCCTCTTTAAATTGATTCCCTGTACCTTAGGTACACCACAGATTGGATTCTGGGGGGCCCTTATAAGTCCCTAGTATATGGTATACTATGTACCCAGGGCATAGGTACCCTAGAGGCCTACCAGGGGCTGAAGCATGTATTATGCCACCCCTGGGCAGCCTTCCAAAATGACACCACAGGACTGCTACAGCAGCTTGAGTGAGGTGGTGCATGCACCCCTTACTGAGATATAGGTTCACTATATCTCACCCTATCACTGCACATATAAACCTATCAGTCACCCCTATGGCTAACCCTGGGCGAAGTACTACGCTACGCTCGCGTAGTTTGCGAAGTTTGCGCTACTTAGCACTACGCGAATTGCACGTAGCACAGTGCAAACACGCGTAGCGTAGCGGTCATTTTTTGATTGCTCGCGGTCCTCAACGTCAAGTTGGCGACCGCGAGCAAGCAAAATGACATCCCGGCGAGACTTTTTCCTCGTTCGCGATCAGCAACATCAAGTTGCCGATCGCGAGCGTGGAAAATAAACCTCCCGGCGAGATTCTCAACGCGGGGAGGTCAGGTTTCTCATTGCGAGTGGTCGTGTATGCTCGCGACCGCTCGCGATGAGAAACTACCAGTCCGCGTTGAGAAAGCTGCCGCTCGAGTAGAAACCTACTCGAGCGGCAGAAAACGACCGCTTGCACTGTGCAAGATGCGGTTTGCATTGATTGCACAGTGCGGTCAAGCATCCGGCACTGTGCAATGAGTGCGAACAGCATTTTGCACACTGCACTACGCAGTTCGCGTAGCTATGCGTAGCTCGCGTGGTGCGAAGTGCACTTCGCGTAGCTACGCGTAGCGCTACGACGCGAACTACGCCCAGGGTTACCTATGGCAGGCCTTTTCAATCCTGAAGGAAGGGGGCTTGGTTTTGTGTGAGAGGGTGCCCATACATGAGCAGAGCCCCTCTGCAGCCTTCGGAATCTCTCCTCCGTGGTTGTCTGTGAGGCAGCCTGACCATATACTCTTAAGTGCATTATAACCAAACTGTAAATGCTAACTTTGGGATGGCTGCACGGAAACATGTCGTGTTTGGTGTCAAACACCTTGGAATCATACCCCCACACCAGTAACTGGTGTGGGAGTGTGATCCACCCTTCTAGAGGGATAGACATGACAGCACCGGTATACCCGGTACCAGCTAACAGAGCCCTGGCATCACAAAATGGATGCTGCAGCCACAGACACGAGTCTGGCCTCCTGCTGCTGACCGAAACTCCGGCAGGGGATGCCTGGACAATAGGTTTCCTGTCACAGGGAGGTGTTACCACCTCCCAGACAGGCTTTAGTGTGTTGGGGCTGGGTGGGTGCACTCTCAGAGTGCTTTGAAGTCCTGCACTGGGGGCACATTTGGTGCCCCTGTGCATAGCCAAGTTCAAACCGGCTGCAGGGGCTACCAGCCCCTGCTCTGGTGCGAAACTGGACAAAGGAAATGGGTGTAGCCACCCCTCTTTCCAAACCCTCCCATAGGTGGGTCCCCTGAGTTAGTCCAACCCCTTCCTTGGGTATAAGATAGGAACCCCTGGCAACAGGACTTTAGATATCCCTGGACGAAACTCTGAAACTGAATCCTGGACCTTCGACGATCTGTTCAACGCCAGATGACTGAAGAATCTCCCTTGGAGTAAAGGAGTTACTCCCCTGCTTGGCAGGCACCAAAGATGCATCTGTCCGGTCTGCATCTCCAAAGCTCTAGCCAGACGCCAACAACTCTGCAACCCAGGAGGTGGGTTTCCAGACTTCCCAGAGGTTGACCCGAGTTTCCAGTAAAGCTGAGACCTGTAGCCCTCATGGGTACTGTGGAACCGGAACCCCTGGACACCGTGCACATTTGCAAGTGCATAAGCTTCTGGTCAATCCTAGAGGCTGTGCTTTGGGTTACTTGTAGCCCTGACCCCGAGCAGTAAATCCTCTGAAGATTGCTGGCCTGCCCACTCCGAGTGACCCGTGGGTGGCCATTTTGTGATTCCGCTTGAGGTCCCTTCGCGATCATTTGTCTGTTGACTTGTGGGTCCCTCAGAAGGACAACCCTACTTTCAATGAGCCTCCCTGGTTTCTCCAGGCCTTCCCTGACTCTCCCTTGCTTGGGGAGTCCCTCGGACCTCGCTGGTACACACCGAAGCCTTTGTTCTCTTCCTGTGTGGGTTGCTGTTGCCAAGGCTTGTTGTGTCCAATCCGGACACCGACACCGCAGAAAGCGACATCCTTTGTAGGACAGCTCGAATCCAGCTCCTGGTCATCGTCGACGCCTCCTGGTCCTCATGGCTGCAGAGACAATCTTCACCTCTTCGAACTTGAAGCACCCGACATCGGTGGGCATTCGACTATCGTGCCCCTGGTCACTGGCTAGTGACCCAGACTCTATCCCCTCTGCTTTCAGGTTCTTCACATCTTCGATCCAGGCTTGGATCTCTTCGGACACTTCGCATCTTCCCGGCAGCAGCACTTTCCAGCAAGCGGCCATTGAAAACGACGGCGCGACCCGACACCATTTGACACCTATGCACCCGGCTTCCCTGGGTGAGGTAACACGAGTACTCCGGTGCTCCCATGGGTGTTGGCCCTAGAACCCTCTAAGTCCAAAAGGGTTTGTTCCCAGTCCACTCCGAAGTGTCCCTAAACTTAAAAACTCTAACCGCGACTTTACCCATAGAAGCTAACGGAGCTTGCGGCTGTGTTCAAACACTGCACACGTCCTCCGTGGGTCCCCTGTGTCACTACCTTGGGTGGTTCCTTGGGGTCCCAGCGATTCTACAGGCTCTAGGCCTTGTGTCTAGTCAAGTCGTGGTTCTTATACCACTTTCTTAATATATGGTTTGGTACGCCCCTAGGGCTAATCGTATATTGTGCTAATTTACTGTGATATTTGAAGTGTAACATATGTGCTTTGACCTCTAGCCTCATAAAGAGACTAGTAGGGTGTGTTTAGAAATAAATACATATATTTTATATATATACCTGGTGTGGTCTCCTTTCATTTAGCCATTCAATAGATTATAGACTGGTAAAACAAACAGCTTTACACTCCTTCAAGACTTAGCCTGAAGGCTGCTCTCCATAGCTACCACTAGGATAGCCTTCAATAAAGGTTGCCTTTAAACCTATCATCAATAAAGGTCGTTTGGACTGGTTCAAGGTGCCCACTGTAACCAGTGGACAGCATATACCAGGCCAACTTCTCACAATCACCACAGCAGATGATGAGCCATCAATTAAGTACAAGAGCCCATCTTCCCAGTAAACCCGGTGGGGCCCACTGACATCCCCTGCTTCCACAGCAGCAACCTGCTATCTGAGTTGTTCAAGAGAGGGGCAGGATTTCTGCTCCAAACTCAGTTCTGCCCTGGAAGGGCCCCCTGCCCCCAAGAACTCTGCCTGGTCAGACCTAAGTTCCTCTGGGACAGTTCCCACAGGAGACTGATCTTCACTGGGAGTTTGGGAGGGGGATAATTCCTTACCCTTCCTGCTCCTCCTCTTGGGAGCAACCTGGTCCATTTTTTAAGGATACAGTGCCCCTTCAGTGCTGAGCTGTTTGGCCTGAGCCCTGTTGACAGCAAACCCACTGGCAGAGATGCCCATCATCTCTGCATGAGTCCTGAACTCTACTTCAGACCTAGCTGAAGTCTCTAAATTATTGCCCAACAGACAATCCACAGGCAGGTCTGGAAAAACTACACCTCTTTTAGGGCCAGCAACCCCTCCCGAGCTGAGGTTCACAACTGCCAAGGAATGGTTAGTCCTGACCTTGCTAGCATTGGTGACTTGGTACTGCTGACCTAGTCTGATCTGTTCAGGTGACACAAGCTTTTTTGTCACCATTGTAACACTTGCAAAAGAAACAATTGATGGACGGAATGCTAGACAATGCAACTATTCACCCCCAGTCACAAGGATCTGGGTTAAATCCATCATTCTTTTGCTCACCACACCACCCCAGTTTAGACCCAGCCATATGCAAATCAGTCTTGACCCTGTTCCTTGTGGGAACAGTCCATCCCGAACTGCCAAGGCAGGTCCTCCCTGGACCGTAAACAAGCATCCTGGGACCGGTTTCAGGGCATCACCCTTCTTCAGCCAGGCTAGCCTAAATCAAGTGGTGTAGTGAGCAAGGGACCCTCGTCTGGGCACACACTTCCCACTTAGGGCGACATATGCAAAAGAAACAATGGATGGAAGGAATGCTAGACAATGCAAACATTCACCCCCAGTCACAAGGATCTAGGTTAAATCCATCATTCTTTTGCTCACCACACCACCCCAGTTTGGACCCAGCCATATGCAAATCAGTCTTGACCCTGTTCCTTGTGGGAACAGTCCATCCTGAACTGCCAAGCCAGGTCCTCCCTAGACCGGAAACAAGCATCCTGGGACCGGTTTCAGGGCACCACCCTTCTTCAGCCAGGCTAGCTTAAATCCAGTGGTGTAGTGAGCAAGGGACCCACGTCTGGGCATACCCTTCCCACTTAGGGCGACATATGCAAAAGAAACAATTGATGGACGGAATGCTAGACAATGCAAACATTCACCCCCAGTCACAAGAATCTGGGTTAAATCCATCATTCTTTTGCTCACCACACACACCAGTTTGGACCTAGCCATATGCAAATCAGTCTTGACCCTGTTCCTTGTGGGAACAGTCCATCCCGAACTGCCAAGCCAGGTCCTCCCTGGACCAGAAACAAGCATCCTGGGACCGGTTTCAGGACATCACCCTTTTTCAGCCAGGCTAGCTTAAATCCAGTGGTGTAGTGAGCAAGGGACCCACGTCTGGGCATACCCTTCCCACTTAGGGCAACATATGCAAAAGAAACAATTGATGGACGGAATGCTAGACAATGCAAACACTCACCCCCAATAACAAGGATCTGGGTTAACTCCATCATTCTTTTGCTCACCACACCACCCCAGTTTGGACCCAGCCATATGCAAATCAGTCTTGACCCTGTTCCTTGTGAGAACAGTCCATCCCAGACTGCCAAGACAGGTCCTCCCTGGACCGGCAACAAGCATCCTGGGACCGGTTTCAGGGCATCACCCTTCTTCAGCCAGGCTAGCTTAAATCCAGTGGTGTAGTGAGCAAGGGACCCACGTCTGGGCATACCCTTCCCACTTAGGGCGACATATGCAAAAGAAACAATTGATGGACGGAATGCTAGACAATGCAAACATTCACCCCCAGTCACAAGAATCTGGGTTAAATCCATCATTCTTTTGCTCACCACACACCCCAGTTTGGACCTAGCCATATGCAAATCAGTCTTGACCCTGTTCCTTGTGGGAACAGTCCATCCCGAACTGCCAAGCCAGGTCCTCCCTGGACCGGAAACAAGCATCCTGGGACCGGTTTCAGGACATCACCCTTTTTCAGCCAGGCTAGCTTAAATCCAGTGGTGTAGTGAGCAAGGGACCCACGTCTGGGCATACCCTTCCCACTTAGGGCGACATATGCAAAAGAAACAATTGATGGACTGAATGCTAGACAATGCAAACACTCACCCCCAATAACAAGGATCTGGGTTAAATCCATCATTCTTTTGCTCACCACACCACCCCAGTTTGGACCCAGCCATATGCAAATCAGTCTTGACCCTGTTCCTTGTGAGAACAGTCCATCCCGGACTGCCAAGCCAGGACCTCCCTGGACCGGAAACAAGCATTCTGGGACCGGTTTCAGGGCATTACCCTTCTTCAGCCAGGCTAGCTTAAATCCAGTGGTGTAGTGAGCAAGGGACCCACGTCTGGGCATACCCTTCCCACTTAGGGCGACATATGCAAAAGAAACAATTGATGGACAGAATGCTAGACAATGCAAACATTCACCCCCAGTCACAAGGATCTGGGTTAAATCCATCATTCTTTTGCTCACCACACCACCCCAGTTTGGACCCAGCCATATGCAAATCAGTCTTGACCCTGTTCCTTGTGGGAACAGTCCATCCCGAACTGCCAAGCCAGGTCCTCCCTGGACCGGAAGCAAGCATCCTGGGACCGGTTTCAGGGCATCACCCTTCCTCAGCCAGGCTAGCTAAAATCCAGTGGTGCAGTGAGCAAGGGACCCACGTCTGGGCATACCCTTCTCACTTAGGGCGACATATGCAAAAGAAACAATTGTTTCCAGTCCAAAGAGGACCTAGTCTGGCAGTTCGGGTTGGACTTCCCATTGGGCACAGGGTCAAGACTGATTTGCATATGGCTGGGTTCAAACTGGAATGGCATGGTGAGAAAAAAAAACGATGGATTTAGGCCCAGATCTCTGTACTGGGGTGAATGTATGACATTGTTCTGCATTCTGTCCATCAATTGTTGTCTTTACCATTGTAACACTGGCACCTGTTTCTTTGTATGCCATAGCCTCTCTTCCATTGATTAAAGGCTGTTGTCTGTACTTGCCCAAGTTAGTGGGACTTACCAGTAAGTGGCAAAATCTATGCCACCATCACAGACAAGAACAGCCTGAGCAGGAGTTCTGACTAGGCCAGAACCCTACTCAGAGCTGAAGGTTAACCCTACTAATCCCTTCGGGCCGTACTACCACTTGTACTGGAGCTAGGGGGTGCAGTTGCCTTAGGGGCAGTGTTAGTATCTTCCTTGGCTTTAGGACATTTAGCATCTGTTGTCCAGTGGGTCTTTACCTTACAAAAGTAGCACCAAGGCTTCTTCTTGCCCTTTTTAGAGTTTTGGGACCCGCCCTCAGATTTTGGTTTTTGGGGGCCTGGAGAAGACTTTTTCTTGTCTTTGTTTTTGTCTCCACCTTTGTCTTGGGATTTAGAAGAATCTGACCTCTTCTGGTCACCTCCACCACCAAGGTTTCTTTCCTTAACCCTGGTACAGACCCATTTATTTGCCTTCTTTACCAATTCTTGGGGAGAGGTCAGAACAGAGTCTGACTTATGTTTTAAGATTTTTAATACTCAATATGATGTACATGTGATTGAAGGCTGTTATTAAATTGAATTGATAAGTGTTTCGATATCCTGCGAATCTGTGCTCCCGTTGGGTTTGTCTTTATGTATGTGAGTGGATGCGGAGTGTTTGTAAGATAAGCGCATCTAAAGGGAAAGATACACTTGACATTTAAGTCTTATTTGGTGCCCTGTCCCTTTGGTTTGTGGGGCCCCTCTCTTTGTATTTTAGGCTCCTTATATAGGGCCAACTGATCTCGCCTGAGGCTGTGTCTCAAGGTCTCGAGCTTGACCCTTTGATATTTCTTTTCCAAGGAGTTATCCCTCTTGTCAAAGATGGATGTCCCTACAGAAGTACCAGAGGCAATGGATTCTGCAGAGGATGAGCTAGCCCTCCAATGCTTACCCTGTACCCTCCCAGTTGGAATAAAGAATAACCTAAGTCTAGGGACATGGTCTGTGTCATCTGCACTATCCTCTGGGGGATCAGAGCTCCCCAGGTGAGAGTCATTAGACTCTTCCTGGTTAGGGTCAAAATTGAGGTAAAGGAGGGGGGACCCTTCTGTCTCCTCTTCAGACCCCTGCCCACTCACTCGGTCCTGCTCCTCTGACCCACCAGCTTCTGGAAGTCTTCTTGAAGTAGCACCTTTAAGAGGTGCTGAGTGCCAGTGCTTTTCCCTTTCTTCAGTTTTCTAGAGCAACACAGGGCCCTCAGTTCCTGGAATATGAAGCCACTGTATCTAGACGGCAGAAAGCCACCGGCGTCTCCTACTAAAGACATACTAGGTGTAGTGTGGTGTTGCACCTACCGAACCTAGTGGGAACTAAACTTCCTAAGATTGGAGAAAGGGTGTGCTAGGTCCTTGACAATCAATCTGCAAAGTTCAGTAGAACTTACCTGTCTATACAATATTATATGTGCCTATATGTTAGTGATGGTTTTTTAATTAGACCGTACTCAGATTAGCCGGTAAACCGGTGCAAGCTTGAATCCCAACCGCTGCACAGCAATGTGAGAAGCCGGGTCAGTATATGGTGCTCACTTATGTGAGTGTAGCACCCTGCACTAACCCGGGTGATCCTTATGGTGATTTTAGGGGTTTAGATAACCATAGAAAGCTCTCTAAGTGGTAGCTGTGGCGAGCAGCCTTCAGGCTTATTCTAGGAGGAGTGCAAAGCAGCTCGGTTCACCAGTATCTAATCTTTTAGTATAGGCTAAATGAAAAAGAACCCACACAGTGTACTTATAAAAATAGATATTTATTACAATCACTCACTAACACATTACAATATCTCCTACTCAGGGATATAACTACAATGCACACAATACTTTAGACATAGAACAGCAAGTATCACCAATACACAGTGGTCCCCAGAGGGAGAGCAGACCTTATATCAAAATAGTGGGATATGAACCACGATCTAGGTTGAGACTGGACCCAGGAGATGTAGAAGAGTCGGGGACCCAAGGAACCACCGCAGGTGAGAGTCTAGGAACTCCACAACGGTCGTGTGCAAAGAGTATACACGACTTCGTACTCAATACTACTCAAAGGGTACTTCCCGGTTTCAGTCTTACCACCGGAGGATGAAAAAAGTGTCGGCTGGAACCCAAATGTGAGTTTGAGTCGAAGAGTACCTGAAAGCAGAGGGGACAGAGTCTATGCCACCCAGGGGTGACCAGGAGGCATGGAAGATGAAGGCCACTCGAGTTCAAGGATGCTGGTAAAAAGATGATGAGGAGCTTCAAGCACTGCTGCACTGAGTCGGTAGCTCTGCTCGAGCTACCGTGACGCTGAAGACGACAGAGTCCGTCCCTTCCAACCAACCGCAGCGGCGCCGATCAGTTATAGCGGGGACAGCCTTGTTGACAGAACCTTTCGAAGCGTCCAACTCTGTTGGCACGAGTCAGTCGGGACAATGGATGCGGTTACCTTGCGGTGAAGCGATGCAACGATGCGGTGCACAGGGGTTCGGTTGTAGAGACCCCGACGAGGGATACTGGCCTCAACTTGATGCGAGGACAGCTCAGGCCTCGAGGGAGAAGAGAACTACCACCTGTGTTGCTGAGCCTTGTGGAGTCTGTGGGAGCCCAAGATCGTCAAACCGGTCAGCTGTGTTGTGGTGCCTGTGGATGCAGGGAAGTGACTCCTTCACTAAAAGGGAGATTCCTTCCGTTGTCTGTGATGTCCATAGGCCTTGGGAGGACCAGTACGGAGCACGGGCACAGACATTGCAGCGAGCTTGCAGGAAGAGGAGGCCAGGAGCAGCAGGGATCTTCCCAGATGCGGTCTCGGTGCCCAGAGGGAAGTTCAGCAGTGTCCAGAGTACCCATACGATCGAAGTAGAAGTGGAGTGGGATCTGAATCGAATTCCACAGGTAAGCCCTTAAGTACCCTCAAGAGAGGGTTAAGATGATTCAGGGGTCCCTCCCAGAGGAGGGACTGGACAGATAGGAGGATACTTCCATGTCCTTTGTCCAGTTTTGCACCTTAACAGGAATCAATGGCTCCCTGAGCTGGTTTGAACTGGAGTATGCAAGGAGAGCACCAAATGTGCCCTTGTAGCAAACTATGTGGCGCTGGCAAGCGCCCCCACCCCGGTCTAATACACTAAATCCTGTCTGGGAGGGGGTCCTACCTCCCTGTGACAGGAAACCTATTGTTCTACCTTCCCCTGCTCAGGCTTGGCCCAGCAGCAGGAGGGCAGAATTGTGTCTGGGGGCAGCAGCAGCCCTAGGTTGCTGTCAGGCTCTGTAAGATCCGTTCCTAGAGGGCTTCTTGGAGGGACACTGGATATGGTGTTGGGATATGATTCCAACATGTTTGATACCAAACATGCCCAGGTTCGTTCCAGCCAATTTAGAGATGGTGATCGCGTAATGACGCATGGCATCTCTATATCGTGATGGCTGATTCACTTACAAAGTCTGGAGAATGGACTCTGGGGTTTGTAAGGGTGGTCTGCTCATGCAGGGCCACCCTCACATTTGGAACCGAGCACCCTGCCTTTGGGACTGAAAGGCCTGCTAAAGGGAAGACTTATAGGTTTCAAGTGCAGTGATGGTAGATATAAGGACACTTGTATCTTTCATGAAAGGTGCATGCACCAACTCACACAGGCTGCAATGGCAGGCCTGTCGTCAGAGTTTGGAGGGTCCCATATGGGTAGCATAACATATGCTGCAGACCATGGGGGACCTCTGGTGTACCTAGGCCCTAGGTACCTTAGTACCACATACTAGGGACTTACTAGTGTACACCAGCAGCCAATTAGGAATGTACCAAGATACTCACCATGGACAATTTAGGGAGGAAGCACAGTAACTAGTCAGAAAAACAATATGTCATTAGCAAAAAGTGGGGGTAACCATGAAAGCAAGCAGATCCTACTTTCCTACAGGATGCTAAGAAGAATATTTGGGAAATATAAGAGGGCCTTTGAGAGAAAGGTGTGAGCAGAAGATTAGACTAGAAGATATGTGAAAGCAAGATTTGAGAAGGGACTGTAAGAGAGACAACAGTGAAACGAGTGTCAGAAAGAGTAGCGTGTGTGTTAAGCTTTAAGGAAGTAAGAACGATAGAGCAAGGAGGTTCCAAAGGATGAACAGAAATGGGTGGACGAATGAAAAGTGAAAGGTGAAAAAAAGTGAGAGTGGACGGTATGTGAGATAGAGAAAAAAAGTGTCACGTTGACAAGAGTAAGTTTGAGGCTCATGAAATTAAGAAAAGGAAGGGGATGGATAAAAAAATCAAGAGAGTAGTTGTGAGAAGAGAGGACAGTATGACAGTATGAAACACATGAGGGAAGGAGCATTTTTTGTGAAGAGAATAGTAGGTGAATGCTTAGTGTTAGCAATTGGGTTTCTGGTTGTTAGAGGTATGCACCCTGTCCAAACAGGAACCACAATACTAGTCATGGTAAGTCAGAAACACACTTTAAATTAATCTGTGCTCTTCCTCTGGTAGCTTGGCACATGGCAGAGAGCAGTGACGCTTAACTTAAGAGGCAATGTGTAAAGTATTTTTGCAAAACTTCAAACAGTAACACAGTGAAAGCCCCACAAAAAGATTCCACTCCAGTTCAGAAATGTAGCTTATATTTTTATGAGTCAAACAAGACCAAAAGGACAAAAATCCAATAAGTAGAAGTCAAGATATAAATTTTCAAGAATAAGCTGTTTTGTAGTGCTTAGAAACAAATAGCGCCAAACAGGGGGTCTCTGGTCATGCTTGAACAGGTCACATCCAAAAGTTTAGGCCAACAGCAATGGAACACGGGTTGGATCAGAGACCAGTCTTGGCCCACTGAACAGTACCTTTGATTTGTCAACATCGAGGGCAATGTGGGGAGCAAAGGAGGCGATACGTTTGGTTCCAAGATGTGCACCGCCAATGATGCATTGAGAGTCACGATGCGAAGAGCATTGGGTGATGCATTATTGTCAAACTGCTGGCCTGTATGTGATACAAGCAGCACGAAGTAATGTGACAGCCCGAGCCGCGCAAAGTCGGGGATGCGTTAGAAACTGGAGAGGATGAGTCGCGCAGACAGCAGTATGGTGTCCACTGGCTGTGCAGCAGCGGTGATGCGTTGGCATTGAGGGAAATGCACCAGTTCCGATAGGTGCAACGTCGTAGATGCGTAGGTTTTGAAATATTCAGTACTTTAAACTCACTTCCAAGGGCCCTGGACTGGATTGGCACCACTTGGCAGAGCAGGACTCACAGCAGACAGAGTCCAGGTGCTGTCTGCATGTTGAAGAGAGAAGTCTGTGATATCACTGAGACTTCAGAAAACAGGAGGCAAGCCAGCAAGCCCTTGCACATACGTAGGTCCTGGAATATAGAGATGCAAGTCCAGTCCCTCTCATTCCCAGACAAGAGGGCATCAGGCAGCTGGCCAACACAACAAAGCCATTTAGCAAAGTGGCAGTATCTCCAGCAACACAGCAGTCCTTCTTCCTGGTAGAATGCTCTCAGTTCTAGAAGTGTTCTGTTTTGGTAGTGTCAGAGGTCCAGTACTTATACCCAGACAGGACACAGCCTTTTCAGGTGTAAGTATCAGCTCATACTAAACCATCCTGCCAGGATGACCTATCAGGGCGTGGATGACCCATAGGTCAAACCTAAACTCCCTTTGTGTGTGGCTGTCAGAAAGCCTGCTGTCACCCACCCCAGACGTGCATTCCAGAGACAGGCAAAAGGCACCAAATGGTTATAGTGCAAGAATGCCAACTTTATAAAAGTGGTATTTTCAGAATTGCAATTTAAAATCCAACTTCACCATAAGTTGTGCTCTTAAATTGTGATTCCAGAGACACCAAATTTGGAGGTTCCTTCTCTTCCCCCTGGGAACTTACACTTATAAAAATGTAATAGGGCAATCCCAATGTTATCCCATTGGAGAGATAGGCCTTGCAGTAGTGACAAATTAATTGTACGAGTATTTCACTACAGGGACATGTGAAACTTAAAGGTACATGTCCTAATTATTAAATATGCTGCATCATGCCCCTGGGCTGCCCAGGCCTACCTTAGAGATGACCTATGTGTAACAAAAATGAAGGTTTGGGCCTGGCAAGTAGGTTAACTTGCAAGGTCAACATTGCAGTTTAAAGCTGAAGACACAGCCTCTGCAGTGGCAGGTCTGAGACGTGTTTAAAATGCTACTTAAAGGGCTGGCACAATCAGTGCTGCAGGCGCACTGGTAGAATTTAATTTACAGGCCCTGGGCACATTTAGTGCACTTTACTAGGAACAGATAGGTAAATTAAATATGCCAATTGTGGATGAGCCAATGTTGCCATGTTTTAAGTATGGAGCACATGCACTTTAGCCCAGATTCCTAAAGATTCTTAAAGCCAGAGAAAATGAAGTCAGCAACAACAGTAAAAATCAGAGGTCTGAAGGTAAAAGTCAGGAGAAACCATGCCAAGGATGCCAGGTCTAGCACATGCACCCCCAGCAGAAAGTGGGAAGAACTACTCAACCACTTGGGAGTTCTTTTCACTAAGGTGGAAGAAGCTGGAGAGACCATCAGCATTGGTGTGGTCTGTTCCAGGTTGGTGTTCACTGTAAAGTCCATTCCTGTAGGGAGATGGACCACCTCAACAGTTTGAGATTCTCACCCCTCATTTGCATTAGGCATCTGAGGGGTCTGTGGTCTATCTGAACTCAGAAGTGAGTATGGCCTTAGCTTCTTCTGCGCCTAGACCACAGCAAAAGCTTCCCTCTCTATTGCGCTCCACCTCTATTCCTTGGGAAGTAACCTCCTACTAATTAAAGGCTACTGGTTGATCTAGGCCCTCTTCATGTAACTGTGAGAGCACGGCCCCAATGCAATGCTCTGAGGCATCTGTCTATCCAATTAATTCATGGAAGAAGAAAGGGGCCCTGAGCATGGGTGACATGCACATGGTTTCTTTCAGGGTGTAAAAAGCTTTCTGTCACACGTCTGTCCAGATCACCTGACGTGGCTGCTTCTCGGAAGTCAGCTTTGTCAAGGGAGCAACAATGGTGCTATATCCCTTTACGAATCTCCTGTAATAACCAGTGAGGCCTAAGAAGGCTCTCACTTCTGTCTAGGTCTTGGGGGGTTCCCAAGTCAGAATTGTTTCGATTTTGGCCTGGAGGGACTGCATCTTGCCACCTCTTACTTGGTGCTCCAAGTAGACCACTGAACCCTGCCCTCTCTGCAGAGCCCAAAGCACTTCCTGGAGGTGGCACAGGTGGTCCTTCCAGCTAGAACTGAAGACCACAATGTCATCTAGGTAGGCAGCACTGAAGTTCTTCAACTCAGCTGGGATCTGGTTGACCAACCTCTGGAAGGTGGTAAGGGAGTTCTTTAACCCATAGGACATGACCCAGAACTGGAACTGCCACTCTGGTGTAGAGAAAAAAGACCTCTCCTTTACCCCTCCGTTAAAACAATCTGCCAGTTCCTAGACATTATATGAAACATGCTGAGGAACTTGGCAGCTCCAAGCTGATCGATTTGCTCAGTAGGTAGTTATAGTTAAGACAATGTTTCTTTAGAAAAAGCATTTTTTGACTTGCATATATTTTGGTGCAGTTTGATGAATTTTCACGAAAGTTTCCCAAAACAGTATCATAGTGAGTCTTGTTGTGCATGGAAAGTTTCGGGGTGATCCGCTAAGCGAGGGCCGAGAAAAAAGGGGTCAATAAAATATGATTTCCCATGTTAATTCCCATAGGAGCTTTGAAAATGACTACAACCCTAACCGCAGGATGGAATTGCAACAAATTTGGCAAGAAGGTAGATTTTGGTTCGCAGATCAAGCTTTCAGCTATCAAGTGTAAATCAATTCAGTAGTTGTTTAGAAATTTAAGGGAAGAAAATAAGGATATCTGAATGGAGTCTAAGCACAGATCTCATGGTGAGCTCTGATTGGCTGCCAACACTTCAACCAGGAAGTGTTGGCAGCCATCTTTGGACTTGGCTCCATGGACGAGTCTACCATCCAGCTAATTAATAAGGCGTCCCATTAGCTGAGCAAACATGCTAGGTTTAACATTGGAGATTATGGGCACATCCTGATGGCTAGGCGGGTCTCTTGGATTGGGCGCTCTAGGAAAATATTTGATGGTGACTGTGTGGTAATCATGCTTAGAATTCCCGAATTGGCCCGTAAGATCTTACACCATACCTCTCAATCATTTTTCTTAGATTCAGGTATAAAGCCATTGCCATTGTTTTTTTTTATAGACCCCCCACCAGTCACAAACCCCCTAGAAACTGTATAAATCCAGAAGAGGGTGTTCCTTCCCTTGGAGGGATATTGATGTGACTCACCCGTTTTGCTCCCCTGAGGGACCTTAATGAGATAGATTGACAGCAAGAGGGTGTGGGTAAGGCTGTAGATTGCTATATGTCCGTTGAGAATGGTGAGAGGAAACAGGCGGAAACATAGATCCCCACTGTAGCCCTAAGCGTCATATTAGTAGAGAGTTTGGCACCCTGGGGGGGGCCTTCGGCCGCACTATATACTCAGACACGGGTCAGTGGGGCTAACTTAAATATTATTTCCTGGAACGTGGCAGGTCTTGCTTCAAAGTTCTCAGATGGCCAGTGGCTCGACTTTATTAGGCATTTTCACATAATTTGTTTACAGGAAATGTGGGAGTGCGAAAATATCTTCTTCCTCGAGGGATATAAAACGTTCTTCTGTCCGGCAGAGGGCTTTAAAACTGGGCGTTCAAGGGGGGGGGCTTAATTATATTTGTAGACCTGAAGATCCATGGTATTATGAAGCCCTTGGTATGGGATTCCCTAGTCATCCAAGGGTTTACATTAACGAGCAAATCGTACAGATTTGCTCTTATTAACTTTTATATTGCAAAACGGCAACATCATGGGTCGGCAAGTATTGTAGAGTTAAGAGGGTATCTCGAGCAACTACAGGGGGTAGGTTTGTCGCAGATCCATTTAATCCTAGTGGGAGATTTCAATTGTCATTTATGCCCCAATATAGACATGAATTCCCAAGATCGGCCTATTTGCACAATTAGTGAGGGGCTGCATATGGAACGCACATCGGTAGGGCGGGAATTGAACGTTCTCCTTAACAACCATGGTTTAACATACACACTGGACCTGATTGTTACCCCTGTCAGGACTGGTCTGATTAGATCCCCTAGTGTTTTGAAATTGAGCCTGTTAGGAGTTAAGAGACACAAGTATACCTTTGCCAGACCTCGTAGAGTCATTCCCAGTAGATTCATTTCATTTTGGCTCCGTTGTCTGCTCTCATCTCCGCGGCGGAATTCCAAGATGGCCGCTTGAGATGATAACGCTGGTTGCCGGTCTAGTGTTTTGGCAATCTGTTCTACTCAGCTGTGCTCGTGCTCGCGCGAAGCACTACGCACTTCAACTGAATCTTTGGGGATATCGGCTGCGTGTGTTAGTTCGCAGCTGGTTTCCTAAGGAAGTTAAGGATTTCAGAAAGCAATATTCGTAGTTAGCGCTTGTTTCACAGTAGGTATACACTGTGAAAGAGGTGAGTCAAGTTCCTGGAGCCTTTTTAAGAGAAAAGTATCTACTGCGACTTAGTAGCTGAAGAGACTTATTCCCTGCTTACAGTATTCGCCTCTTATTGAGTTCGCCTCACAAGAAGGAGTGTAGTTGGATTATCCGACGATTCTATTTCAGGAATAGCTCCAAGTAGCTTGCGACATTGAGAGCTAGTTACCATTCATTTCCTGTTGGTACTCCAAGTGCTGACCTAGAGGTGAACCATTTTCTAAGAGACAGTTCCATTGAATGTACATAGTATTCAGAGAGAGTTTTGGAAAAGCAACAGTATTTTGAGACTTAGTCCTTGTCTATCAGAAATAACAGAATAAACTTTCAGTTCAAAGTATATGGCAGGGTTACAGTTCCAGTATAGAAAGGAGCCGTAGATATGGTTATATATATATATATATATAAGTGTACTTACCAACAACGCTTGGCGCATCGCTACAGTTGCGGCTAGAGATATCATCGGATCTGTAACAGCAACACCCTGCAAAAGAGAAGAAATGGAAAAGAGTAATTTACATAAAGAACAGGACTGGTTAATCCAGGTAATAGTTGGTGACTAGAGAAATAGAGAAGTTAGAGATTACATTCAGGTAGTTACTTTGTTATCTATTCACAGAGTCCTACTAAGTGAAGTCAATTTACCAGTAGGGACAAGCTGCAACGCAGACCAACACTTATACTCACAAGAGGGCAGCTAGCCACAAATAAAGGACAGGTACTTTCAGAGAAGGGTCTTAGATTTGGGTTGGGGCTTGGTTAATTGTGGTTACATAACATTCTTTGTTTTAGGAATCAACTCGGAGCAAGACGAGAGTTCCAGTCCTGAAGAAGAGTAGCGGTGGCTGTCTCTCTTTTTATCCCAATCCCCTTTCCCCCTCTTGGCTGCTCGTGAACTTGTTCGCAGCAGTGGAGTAGGGGATTGTGGAATTATTCATCTGCTCCTGCGGAAAATCAAGGTTCTGGTTCAGGTACTTGACAGATTGAAGTGCCCGACTCAAAACTTCCGCCCGAGCAGTATGACGGAGGAAATTGATGTGAAGGCCTTGGCCACAATTCTTGATGGTATACAAAAATAATTGAGTGACACTATGTCCGAGAATAAATCTCTTAGAGAGGAGGTTAGAAAATCTAGTCAGGAGGCCCAATTTTTCCGTCAAAGATTCGAAGAAATTTCAGCTAGTGCCATTTCCGGGTCTAAGGAAAGTAAGTCACAGACGTTCACTCCTGCCCCTTCTGCGGCTGAGTTGACCACGCAGGTCATTCATGCTATTTCACCTACTATTCCATTGGCAGCTCCCGAAAGGTTTAGTGGGGATCCACATAAGGCCCAAATTTTCCTCACCCAATGTTCCCTACACTTTCTTTGTAGACCTATATTTTTTAAGGAGGATCAATCCAAGGTGGCTTTCATGTTGTCCTACCTGAGTGGTGACGCCGCAGCCTGGTCCATGCCGTTGGTTAATAATAATGATCACATCTTATATGAGTTTGAGGACTTCAAGAGAGAATTTCTGCGCATTTTCGATCGAAGGTCAATCTCTCAAACCACTGATAATGAGCTTTTAGATCTGAAGCAAGGCAATCGGGAATTGGTTGCTTATTTGGCACAATTCAATAAGTTAATTGTAGAAACCAACTGGCCCGATGCTAAGCGGGCTGCCATTTTCTATAGAGGAATAAAGGACGAATTGAAGGATGGTTTGGCGCAGATACCCAAGCGGCCCACAGATGTGTCAGAACTAATTGATCTAGTCTTACAAATTGATCAACGTCAGAGTGAGAGAAGGAGTGAACGTAAAAAAGAAGTGAAGTATTTCCCTCCACGTTTTGATCGAGTTAGGTCGGATAACTCAAAGATTAAAGATGCTTCCTCTGAGGAAGAGCCAATGCAAATCAGCTCAGTTCGTGGGCCTTTATCCAAGGAAGAAAGAGAAAAGAGATGGACTGGCAAGCTCTGCATGTATTGTGGTAACTCTGGACATTTTGTCAGAGAATGTCCTAAGAAACCAAGGAATAATGCTTGGGTAAAAGACAGGCTCCACCAGTAAAGGGAGTTGCTCTGGTGGAAGCTAGTGATAAGTCAACTCTAGATTCACAATCAATTGCAAATACCTTACAGCCATCAGCTCCTCATCTAATTATTTCAGGGTTGATAAAATTTGGAGATTCTGAAGTGGATGAGATTTCGGTAATGATAGATTCAGGAGCAACCGGCAATTTTTGTGATATTCGGTTTGCCAGATCCTTAGGAATCGAACTTGTCAAAAAAGAAAGGCCAGAATCTGTTCGAGCCGTCGATGGAACAAATTTGTCCTCCGGTCCCATTGTGCATGAAACTGAGGACATATTGTTAAAGGGGCCAAGTAGCCATGTCAGCATTTTGAGGTTCAGTCTTATCGACGCGCCACAGTTCCAGCTCATTTTGGGTTTACCCTGGCTTACAGAACATAATCCCAGGATAGATTGGGCTAAGAGATCCATTGACATGGATTCGGACTATTGCAAAGGGCATTGCCATGAGTGGAGTGTCGATTTTCCTCCCGTTTCTTCACCATTGCTCTTGTCCAGTCAGGCTAAGTCAATTTGTGTTATGGAAACTCAAGAGATCCCGCTGGAGTATCAAGATTTGGCCTCAGTTTTCGATGAACAGGAAGCTAATAAGTTACCTCCGCACCGGGAATACGACTGTAAAACGAATTGGAGGCTGGCGCTTCGTTGCCGTGCAGTAGAATCTATGCACTTTCAGAAAAAGAAAATCAGCATTTAAAGGAGTACTTAGACCAGTATCTTGCAAATGGGTTTATCCGTCCTTCACAGTCACCAGTCTCCTCTCCACTCTTTTTTATTCCTAGGAAGGATGGAGAGTTGAGGACATGTATTGATTATCGAGCCTTAAACCTAGTCACGAAGAAGAACAGATATCCCTTGCCCTTAATCTCCGAATTGCTCGATCAAGTCAAAGGAGCCAAGGTGTACACGAAATTAGATCTCCGGGGAGCCTACCATTTAGTGCGCATGGCAGAAGGCGAAGAGTGGAAGACTGCGTTTCGCACTCGATTGGGGTTGTTTGAGTACCAGGTCATGCCCTTTGGCTTGTGTAATGCTCCAGCCGCATTCCAACATTTTGTAAATGACATTTTGAGAGAGTTCCTAGATCGTTTTGCTGTCATGTACATCGACGATATTCTTATTTTTTCAGCCAACATGAAAGAACACATTCAACATGTGCGAGCCATCCTGAGTAAGTTGCTTGAAAACCAACTTTTTGTTAAATTGGAGAAATGTGTTTTTCATTCCACCCAAGTGGAATTTTTGGGATTCGTTTTGTCTCCGGAGGGAGTGTCTATGGATGATGCTAAGGTAAGGGTCATTAGAGATTGGCCCTCTCCAAGTAACGTGAAGGAGGTGCAGAGTTTCCTTGGCTTTGCCAATTTTTACAGGCGATTCATTCTGAGTTTCTCGGAGAAGGTTTCCCCTCTTAATCGCCTTTTGAGGAAGGGGGTCAAGTTTGAGTGGTCTGTCGAAACGGAAGCAGCTTTTCAGGAACTAAAGAAGATCTTTATCACAGCTCCAGTCCTACTACATCCCAATCCTGAGGAGCCGTTTTTTGTTGAAGCTGATGCCTCCAATTTGGCCATAGGTGGAATTCTTTCACAAAGACACCGTAGCACAGGCCAGCTTCACCCAGTGGCATTCAGATCTCGAAAATTGACACCTGCCGAGATGAATTATTCGATTGCTGATAAGGAGTTATTAGCAGTGAAGGACGCTTTTCAAGAATGGAGACACTATTTGTTAGGTGCCAGACATGAGGTAACTGTTTTCACTGACCATCGAAATCTTCAATTTTTAAAATCGGCTCGTACTCTTACTCCCAGACAGCTGAGATGGTCTTTATTTTTTGCAGACTTCAACTTTGTTTTGACCTATAAGCCTGGCTCTGCTAATGGTAAGGCTGATGCCTTGTCTCGTCTTGATACGGGAGAGACGGAAAGGGTGATGGAGAAAGGACTGATCATTCCCAAAGAGAAGATAATTGGTGTAATCCTTTTCCCCGAATTTGAAGACAAATTAAGTAAATCCTTCGCCAATTTTGAAATCAGTGGTTGGGCCAAAGAAGGTACAGGAAGAGAAGTAAGAAATGGAAGGCCTCATTTTAAAGGAAAACTCTATGTGCCTAATGAGGAGCTTCAAATGATGGTGATTCGACATTTTCATGATGATCTACTGGCAGGTCACAAGGGTGTTAAGAAGACCTTGGAATTGATTCAAAGAGAATTCTGGTGGCCGACAATGGAGACTCAGGTGGGACAATATGTTGCCTCTTGTGTGCAGTGCATTAAGGGGAAGTCTGTTAGCATGGCTCCACAAGGGTTGTTGCAGCCTTTGCCCCCAGCCCCTTATCCGTGGCATACTGTTTCCATGGATTTCATTGTGGAACTTCCTTCTAGTCAAGGTTTCTCAACCATCTGGGTGGTAGTAGATCATTTCACAAAGATGAGTCATTTTGTTCCCTTGAAATCTATTCCTAACTCTACTCAATTATCTGCTCTTTTCACACAACATGTAGTTAAGGCGCATGGCATTCCCAAGGTAGTCATTTCTGATCGGGGCCCTCAGTTCATCTCCCATTTTTGGAGGGCTTTCCTCAAGAGATTAGACGTGGATTCTCGTCTGTCTACTAGCTTCCATCCAGAAACTGATGGTCAGACGGAAAGAGTAAATCAGGAGTTAGAGCAATATCTGCGTCTTTTCCTGATGGAACATGAAGGGGAGTGGCCAAATTTCATCTGGGCAGCAGAATTCGCTTACAATAATGCCAAACATTCCTGCACTGGGTTTTCTCCATTCTACCTCAATTCTGGTAGGCATCCTAATACATTTGTGGGGAGACAGGTTAGCGATGTTCCTGCAGTCGAGGTAGTGGTTCAAGAACTAAAGAAGGCTTATCAGGCAGCTACTAACAATTTGATTAAGGCAAAGAGCTCTTACAAGAAACAGGCTGACAAGAAGAGACGCTCTAATCCCATTTATGAGTCTGGCGACAAGGTGTGGATTTCAACTCGAAATATGCACCTGAAGGGGAATCGAAAGTTTCAACCTAGGTTCATAGGTCCTTTTCAGGTAGAAAGAATGGTTAATCCAGTGAGTGTGAAGATTCGTCTTCCTCCTAGATTAAGAATCCATTCAGTTTTTCATGTTTCTCTTTTAAAGAAGAATCCTCCCGACTTGAGGTTAAACGATCCACCAACTTCTGTTCAGATTCAGTCTGAAGAGGAATTTGAGGTAAAACGGATTTTGGATTCATGATTCAAGAAAGGGAAGTTGTTTTACCTGGTGGATTGGAAGGGTTTTGGTCCAGAAGAGAGAACCTGGGAACCTAAGACTAATTTGCATGCACCCAGATTGGTTCGAGAATTTCATAGCACACACCCTAATAAGCCCAAAGAGGTTGGGGAAAGAGTTTTGGTGGGGGGTACTGTCAGGACTGGTCTGATTAGATCCCCTAGTGTTTTGAAATTGAGCCTGTTAGGAGTTAAGAGACACAAGTACACCTTTGCCAGACCTCGTAGAGTCATTCCCAGTAGATTCATTTCATTTTGGCTCCGTTGTCTGCTCTCATCTCGGCGGCGGAATTCCAAGATGGCCGCTCGAGATGATAACGCTGGTTGCCAGTCTAGTGTTTTGGCAATCTGTTCTACTCAGCTGTGCTCGCGCTCGCTCGCGCGAAGCACTACGCACTTCAACTGAATCTTTGGGGATATCGGCTGCGTGTGTTAGTTCGCGGCTGGTTTCCTGAGGAAGTTAAGGATTTCGGAAAGCAATATTCGTAGTTAGCGCTTGTTTCACAGTAGGTATTCACTGTGAAAGAGGTGAGTCAAGTTCCTGGAGCCTTTTTAAGAGAAAAGTATCTACTGCGACTTAGTAGCTGAAGAGACTTATTCCCTGCTTACAGTATTCGCCTCTTATTGAGTTCGCCTCACAAGAAGGAGTGTAGTTGGATTATCCGACGATTCTATTTCAGGAATAGCTCCAAGTAGCTTGCGACATTGAGAGCTAGTTACCATTCATTTCCTGTTGGTTCTCCAAGTGCTGACCTAGAGGTGAACCATTTTCTAAGAGACAGTTCCATTGAATGTACATAGTATTCAGAGAGAGTTTTGGAAAAGCAACAGTATTTTGAGACTTAGTCCTTGTCTATCAGAAATAACAGAATAAACTTTCAGTTCAAAGTATATGGCAGGGTTCCAGTTCCAGTATAGAAAGGAGCCGTAGATATGGTTATATATATATATATATAAGTGTACTTACCAACAACGCTTAGCGCATCGCTACAGTTGCGGCTAGAGATATCATCGGATCTGTAACAGCAACACCCTGCAAAAGAGAAGAAACGGAAAAGAGTAATTTACATAAAGAACAAGACTGGTTAATCCAGGTAATAGGTGGTGACTAGAGAAATAGAGAAGTTAGAGATTACATTCAGGTAGTTACTTTGTTATCTATTCACAGAGTCCTACTAAGTGAAGTCAACTTACCAGTAGGGACAAGCTGCAACGCAGACCAACACTTATACTCACAAGAGGGCAGCTAGCCACAAATAAAGGACAGGTACTTTCAGAGAAGGGTCTTATATTTGGGTTGGGGCTTGGTTAATTGTGGTTACATAACATTCTTTGTTTTAGGAATCAACTCGGAGCAAGACGAGAGTTCCAGTCCTGAAGAAGAGTAGCGGTGGCTGTCTCTCTTTTTATCCCAATCCCCTTTCCCCCTCTTAGCTGCTCGTGAACTTGTTCGCAGCAGTGGAGTAGGGGATTGTGGAATTATTCATCTGCTCCTGCGGAAAATCAAGGTTCTGGTTCAGGTACTTGACAACCCCTTTGGGTTCTCTTCTCCCACCAACCTATAAAGGCAGGGGTTGCTCAACAATTTTTGCATCTACACCTCTGAGGAGGGTTATTTCTCTATGCCACATCCTTCACAGTCAATTCAATGACCACAACCCGCTGATGCTGACGCTCGAAGCTCCAGGACGCCAGTTTGCACAGGGCAGTACAAATGGGGGCACAATTTCTGCCACGGACCAAGGAAGGCGTTTGAGGAGGTCACAAGTGGTTGTTACTGATTTTAATAGATCCTTGTTCAGTAACAACCAGCAAGAGATTCTGACCTTTTTAGACCCGCAAGCCTCGCGGGAAGAAACCACTAAGGCATTCATTGCCCTTGCAAACTCAATTGATGCATTGCTAACAGTCCCGGCAGCCAACCCCCATGTGGCAGGCCCAAGATGGTTTGACAGCGAGTGCTCCCGGGCTCTTAGAGACCTGAAGATGGTCTTGAAGCAGACTCCGCAAGATAGAGATCGGGTGGCAGCCAGAAGTAGCATCTACAAGCAGGTGGCTAAGAGGCGTAAACACCAACTGCAAAAATTAGCCTGGGAAGATCTAGTAGAGGCATGTAATAAAAGGAATAGCACTAGTTTCTGGAGGGTAATCAATAATCCCTGTTTCTCAGACCCAGATAAACCAGGGTTAAGTCATAACATTCCCTCAGATATATGGAAGGATCACTTTGAGGCAGTATACAATCATGGCCCTAGTGAGTCAAACCCACAGAACCCAATTCCTCTCCACAGGTCGGATCCCAATAGATTCACCCTGCCTGAGGTCAGAACGGGAATCGAAGGATTATGCTGAAACAAGGCCTCGGGACCCAATGGGATTCCTCCTGACCTCTTTTGTCATAATTTGGAGGTATGGACTCCAGTTTTAGTTAGGGTCTTAAACGCGTCAGTATCATCATTTATCCCCTCTTCTTGGTCCTCTGCCATCATCGTTCCGATCTTTAAGAAAGGAGATAGGAATAGCCCATACTGTTATCACCCCATATCTCTTATAGACACCACAGTGAAAGTCCTTGGGCGGGTTATCCTTAACAGGCTGTCAGACGAGGCAGACGCCAATCGAATAATCTTGGAGATGCAGTATGGGTTCCGGGTTGGAAAATCCACCACAGACCAATGTCTTAACCTTTACCTTTTAACTGCTAAATATACTTTAGCTGAACCAGGTGCGTTGTTCCTGGGTTTCATGGATCTTACTGGGGCTTTTGACCGGGTGAACCGCAGCAAGCTATGGAATTTGCTTGGGGACTTGCGGGTTGACGTGGTAATAATTAATGTGTTAATATCCCTCCATTCTAACACCACTGCTGTAATTAGATATACCCAGAAAGGGAATACCACCGATCATTTTAAATGTTCAAGCGGGGTTAGGCAGGGATGTATTTTAGCCCCTTTTCTGTTTACATTGTATATTAATGGTCTAGATGCATCCTTGATGGCCTTACAGGCCGATACCCCTAGGATAGGTGCGAGACTGGTCCCCGTTCTATTGTATGCGGACGACGCGGTCCTCCTCTCGGGTACACTGAGGGGCTTGCAGATCTTACTTGAGTGGTTCATATCTTTTATGAAGGAAATGGATCTGTCACCGAACCTATGCAAGTCATATGTTATGGAAATCGGTAAACAGGGCACCAGACATAACTCTTACAAACTTTGCACACATAGTTTAGCGAAAGTCCCTGCTTTCTCCTATCTGGGCATCTTCTTCAACGAGAAACTTAACTTTAAAAACCTACAGGAGGGGAAGCTTGTAAAAATGGTGAGATCAACGGGAGCAATTGCAAACTATGCCAACAGATTGGGCACTTGGTCCCCCGAGATAATTTTTAAACTTTATAACTCTTTCTGTATTTCCAAAACTCTATACGGCAGCAAGGTTTGGAGGTATACAGTGGTTAGTAAACTCCAAACTGAAAAAAACAAATATTTTAGACACATTTTGAAAGTCCCACCGAGCACTCCCTCATACTCTATACACGAGGAACTAGGGAACAGGTACATTATGGACATGGTTGTGGTTAAACCATTGTTATGTTGTGTAAAGATCTGGTCAAATGAAGAGGCAGGTTTTAACAGACTTGTAATTCAGGACTGCCTCTCCCTTGACCACGCACTTAAAATACCCTGGTTAAAATACATTAAGAATACCCTCACTGCCTTAGGAAGAGTGTTGGAAATGGCCCTTTTTGCAGGGTCACCCCTAAACGTTTTGCCTACCTCCTGTATTTTTGCTGACCTGTTTTTGTTGGTTTTATGGCTCTGGGCACTTTATCACTGCTGATCAGTGCTAAAGTGCATATGCTCTCCCTTTGTAAATATGTCTATGTGAATTGGTACATCCATGGTTGGCTTATTTGGTTTATCTGTTAGTCCCTAGTAGAGTGGCCTGTGTGTGCCCAGGGCTGGTAAACCAAATGCTGCTGGTGGGCATGCAGCGCTGGTTTGCGCCACCCACAGAAGCAGCTTGTAAAGTGTGTCTCAGACCTGCCACTGCAGAGTCTGTGTGCAGTCCAGAACTGCCATCTTGGCTGTGAAGTGCACCCACTTCCCAGCCCCTGAACCTTCCCTTGGCATCATGTAAGTCACCCCTATGGTAGGGTGCATTGTATGTGTAAGGTAGGACATGCCTTGGTGTGTGTAGCATGTCCTGGTAGTGAATTACACCCAATTTCGTTTTTCAGTACTGTAAGGCTACCTGTTCCTCATAGGCCAGAATGGGCAGTTTGACTATTACATGCTATAGTCCTAACTGATCCCAGGAACATGGTAGAAAAACGAATTTAGTATTCCTGAGCTCAGAATATTAAAATACACCTTTTAGTGAAGTTTATTTTTATATTCTGTGTTTGAAAATACCACTTTTAGAAAGTAGGTATTTTCTTGCCTAAACCTTCCAGTGTGCTCTGCTGTTATGTGTATTGGCTGTCTGGTTTTGGAGGGACAGGGCAGTCTGAGTCAGACCTGGGTTGAATAGAGAGATCTGCATTTAGAGTATGGGGAGGGGTGGCTCCTTGACCTGAATAGGGCTGTGCCTGGCAAGGTGAATGTTGGCTCCACCTCCTACTGTGTGTCTGATAGCAGACCCCCTCTTTCTGAAAGGAAGGATGCAGCCTGGTAAACAAAGTGCTCCAGGACTGAGCAGAACTGGTACTGGCTGGGTTCAGTGACTTGTAGCTTCTGAGAACAATGACTTTTGGGGTATAAATATCTGTGCTCAAACCCCTACAATTGGTATTGCCCCTGGATCTGAAGAGGAACCTCTGCCCGTGCCACTGGAGGAATCTGCAGGAAATGACTGTCCTTGTGCTTGTGTGTTGTTCCTTGCACTGGCCTGCAGCAGTGACCACTGGGCCTTGAAGAAGAGGGAAAAGGACTTATGAGAGAACTTTTATTTTTGTTACAGCAATTACCCAAGGGCTAGGAAAAGAGCTAGCCTCCTGCTGGAGTCTCAGGCACATCAGACTCCACCACCAACCTCCTGCTTCCTCCCTGCGAGGATTGCTATCTGCTGATGAGGCTCCTGTGAGTTCCAGGGCCTCTAGTTTGCTTCAGAGAAAATAGTGCTGGAAATCGACGCTAACGCACATTTGCGAGCCGCTGCAGTCGAGAGCGCTGGGAAAAATCATCGCGCTGCTGACGCTGAGTGCTTGCAACATGAAACCATCGCTAACGCCCCTTTGCGAGCCGCTGCAGCCGAGATGCGCTGGAAAAATCATTGCGCTGCTGTCGCCGCGCGCTCGCAACCCCTAAAGAAATCCACGCTTCAAGACATCGCATTGCGGACACCGTGCGTCCGCCATTTTGATCGCATCGCACCGGATTTCGTTGCTCCCTCGCGGAGCGTCTTTTCTTCGCATCGCAACACAATCGCACAACGCAACAGGATCGTCGCATCGACTTCTCCTTCGCGGCAAGAAAGTCATCGCATCGGCGGCCTAGCGTGCAGAAGTTGGTCGCATCGTCTCCGCACGCATCAGCAGATCGGCGCATCATCCTCCCTTGCGGCAAGGATTTAACGCATCGCCGGCCTCGCGTGAGGAAAATCATCGCTACCACTTCTTTGCGACATGTTGTTGGTTTTGCTACTAAATCCAGGTACTTTGTGAGAGAAAGGGTCGCAGAGACCACTGCTTTGAATTGGAACCTTATTTTTGCAACCTTTGAACTATTTTTTGACAGCCCTTCAACAGCAATCTATTTTTGACAGTATTGTGGCTTTTACAGTTATTGGTCTTGTGATAAGTCTATATATATATAAAGATGCTTATTTTTTATAACTACTTGTGTGGTGTCCCTTTGTAGTGTTCCTCACTGTGTTACTGTGTATGGTCATAAATGCTTCACACACTGCCTCTGAGATAAGCCTACCTGCTCGTGCTACATTACCACAGGGTTGAGCAGGGGTATCAAGGAGGGTAGCCCTCGCACTCTGACTTAGGAAGAAGGGTCCCTACTTGGACAGTGGCCAGCCATTGCCAACTAGAGACCCCCATTTCTAACATTGATGGGCAGCGGTGAGGATCTGGACTTGCATTTTTGATCGCATACAGTAAATATAGTGTACACTACTAGTGAGTGCAGACCATAACGTACTGCATACATTTTTGAGAGTTTTGATTCTATTTTTGATTGATATTGCCCGTGATTGTTACAATGGGCAAGCCTATTTTTTATTAATATTGCCCATGATTGTTACAATGGGCAAGCCTATTTTTTATTGATATTGTCCGTGATTGTTACAATGGGCAAGCCTATTTTTTATTGATATTGCCGGTGATTTTTTACCCGCATACATTTTCTTGAGAAGTATTCTTCTATCTTTTATTGATATTGCCCGTGATTGTTACAACGGGCACGCCTATTTTTTTTTATTGATATTGCCAGTTATTGCTACAATGGGTCTTGCTGAAATGAGACCTACCTTTTATATAGATGATCTGTTGACCTACAGTCTAGAGGAGCTAAGGATGTTCTGTGAGGAGAGGGGCTTAGCAGTGAGTAGGAAGGAGACTCAGCTATCCCTGCAGACATCCCTGAGACTTTGGCAACAAGACAGATGGAGATTCTTGGAGTCCCAGTACACCTACCAAGAGGGTAGTTGGTCTGAGGGTGGCTCTAGAGAGTCTGAAGAGGAGGAAGAAAGTGTTATGGAATATCTCATAGATAGGGAATTCCTTGCTGAGTCTAGTGCCTATGGCAGTGCCCGATTCCCCTCATGGTCCCCAGAGGAGTTGGTGGACAGGCGGGAGGGTCCCATAGGTAGGGAGTCCCTTGCTGGGTCTAGTGCACAGGGTAGTGCCCAATTCCCTTCATGGTCCACAGAGGAGTTGGACAGACAAAGGGAGAGGGAGCACCAGCTGGAATTAGAGAGGCTCCAAATAGAGATTGCCCAGCTGGAGGCACACCTAGCGCAGATAGCAAGAAAGGAGAAGTTAGCTCGGGAGGGTAGGTTATCCCCTGAGCGCAGTTTATATTGTCTGGATTCACCAGTGAGGGTGGGGTCCAGTGGTGGCAGCAACATTTAGATATATAGTGATGACAGTGTAGTACACCCACCCAGAGATGTGGCACCTGACTTGAAGGAGGGGGTTGATCTACACCAGGGGATTCAAGGATATGAGGTAGCTCCATTAATGTGCAGTGTCCCTGAGGTGGATTGGGGAACTAGCGCAGGGGCCCATAGTACTAGTGAAAGGAGGGATACTCTACCGACTCTGGATGAGAGGTGCAGGGAGAGGGGTTCCCCCGTGGTTGAAGTCCTGGTGTATGAGTGTGAGGACCGCCCAGAAGAGTGTGGGTTGAGTGATAGAGACAGTCAGTTAATGTCTCGCCCATTTCAAGAGAGTGGTGTGGGGTACGTGTGCGAGACACTGGATTGTGAGGTAAAGGTTAGCACCTGCGTGGAACTGTGTAATCAAATTGTGGGAGAGCATATTGTGAGTTCCTATTTTCCAGAGCTAAACCAACATGTGTTAGAGTGCGAGTTCTCTGATCCTAGGGAACTTGCGCAGGAGGCAGACCTCTGGGTGAGTACCAGAGGCTCTGTAGAGGTATTGGGGAATGACCCTAAGAGGAGTGGTTCAGATGTTTTCCAACCCAGAGTGGTGGGAAAGGTTAGGAGTGTTACAGCTGGGTCCCCTTGTTGTGAGGAGGTTGTATGGCCTCACATCCTGTCTCATGGGAGCAGGAGTGAGACTGGGATAGGTCCCGAAGTGCCCCAACCTCAGTCTCCAGGACTGGATGGTTCCATGAGGGAACACCAGGTAGGGAGCCTAGTCTGTCCGGATGGACCGTCCGTTGTGGGGGGTCTCCCTGTGTTAGGTGAGCTGGGAATGACTGTAATCAGACCTCCAGCAGTTCTAGTGTCTGGCAGTACCGCCCCAGTTGGGAGGGTGCAGAAGGGCAGAGTGAGGGGTGAGGGGGGAAAGAGTCTCCAGTGGAAGAACCAGTGGGTCAGTGGCCAGCCAGAAGGGCTGAGCCTCATAGGATTGGCCATGGTGACGCCACTTCTGTCCTGGGGCTTCTTCACGCACTGTCAGAGGGACAGGAGGTCGTGAGCTCTGTGCCAGGCAGACTGTCACACGACACGCTAGGTATGTGTCACCCTCAGGAAGCCCTGGTTGGCCAGGCAGTTGTTCAACCACAGGGGTTGGTCCCTGGGATGGTAAGTCAGGTCCAGGTGTTGTCTGACCTGGAGGCAGGGACAACTGTAAGCAGTGTCCCAGCCATTTTTTTCTTCTAAGAGCACCACTCCAGGTGGGAGGGTGCAGTATGCTGGAAGGGGGTGCAGAGGGAGGGAGTCCTCGCCTCTGACCCCGGTGCAACCTAAGGGTTTTTTCAGGTTGGTAGATCAGTTGCAGGGTCCAAGCCCTGAACTGGTAGAGGGGTGGGCTTTCCTTGGGGGGAATTGGTGTACTCCCCCAGAAGTCCTGGGTTGCCAGGCACAGGTCCAGCCTAAGGGTACAGACCCTGGGTTAGGGGGCCAGGTTCAGGGTGTCCCCCTGACCTGGAGGAAGGGGCAACTGCTAACGGTGCCGCTACCAGTTTGTGTTATGGGGGCACCTCTCCAGGTGGGAGGGTGCCAGGCCCCAGTAAAGGGGGCGGGGAGAGGGCAGCCTCACCCCTGACCTCCGCCCAGTCTAAGGGTACAGACCCTATGCTGGGATACCAGTTGCAGGATAGAACCCCTGAACTGGTGGGCGAGTTAGGCAGGACACCTGCCGCAGGGGCCCTGACAATTCTGGAAGGGGGTACCGCTCCAGGTGGGAGGGTACCGAGCCCCAAAGAGGAGGACCGGGTGTGGGGGAGCCCACCCCAGTCTCTGGCCCCGCCGCTGGGTACAGGCCCAAGGCTGGTGGGTCAGTGTCAGGGTGCGTCACCTGACCTGACAGGAGGGAGAGTAGACAAAAGGTGCCAGACACCTGGGGTTACTGCCCCTCACTCTCTGATGCCACAAAAGTTTGACAGCCCTGAGAGGTATAGGGCTTGGATTTTATCACTGACTACTGTCGGTGGCTACTGGGGCTTGTTGTTTATCTGTTGGGACACACCTGGGGGCCAGTTAAGGTTAGGTGCTGCCCGGGTGGTGTCCACAGGTGAGGGGAAGAGTTCCCCATGGGTTGTCTTGGTGGGCCCTGAGAGTGTGGACAGAGGGATCCCCCAGGGTTCAGATTGGCGTAGAACTGGAAAGTGCGCCTGCAGTTGCGGGCCAGTTCTGTGTTCTATCGCCCAAAGCAGGGAAGCCCATCAAGGTAGTGATTGGTCTCCCCTGCGTTTTGGCTGGAAGGGGGTTGTGTTGGAAATGGCCCTTTTTGCAGGGTCACCCTAAACTTTTGCCTACCTCCTGTATTTTTGCTGACCTGTTTTTGTTGGTTTTATGGCTCTGGGCACTTTATCACTGCTGATCAGTGCTAAAGTGCATATGCTCTCCCTTTGTAAATATGTCTATGTGAATTGGTACATCCATGATTGGCTTATTTGGTTTATCTGTTAGTCCCTAGTAGAGTGGCCTGTGTGTGCCCAGGGCTGGTAAACCAAATGCTGCTGGTGGGCATGCAGCGCTGGTTTGCGCCACCCACAGAAGCAGCTTGTAAAGTGTGTCTCAGACCTGCCACTGCAGAGTCTGTGTGCAGTCCAGAACTGCCATCTTGGCTGTGAAGTGCACCCACTTCCCAGCCCCTGAACCTTCCCTTGGCATCATGTAAGTCACCCCTATGGTAGGGTGCATTGTATGTGTAAGGTAGGGCATGCCTTGGTGTGTGTAGCATGTCCTGGTAGTGAATTACACCCAATTTCGTTTTTCAGTACTGTAAGGCTACCTGTTCCTCATAGGCCAGAATGGGCAGTTTGACTATTACATGCTATAGTCCTAACTGATCCCAGGAACATGGTAGAAAAACGAATTTAGTATTCCTGAGCTCAGAATATTAAAATACACCTTTTAGTGAAGTTTATTTTTATATTCTGTGTTTGAAAATACCACTTTTAGAAAGTAGGTATTTTCTTGCCTAAACCTTCCAGTGTGCTCTGCTGTTATGTGTATTGGCTGTCTGGTTTTGGAGGGACAGGGCAGTCTGAGTCAGACCTGGGTTGAATAGAGAGATCTGCATTTAGAGTATGGGGAGGGGTGGCTCCTTGACCTGAATAGGGCTGTGCCTGGCAAGGTGAATGTTGGCTCCACCTCCTACTTTGTGTCTGATAGCAGACCCCCTCTTTCTGAAAGGAAGGATGCAGCCTGGTAAACAAAGTGCTCCAGGACTGAGCAGAACTGGTACTGGCTGGGTTCAGTGACTTGTAGCTTCTGAGAACAATGACTTTTGGGGTATAAATATCTGTGCTCAAACCCCTACAATTGGTATTGCCCCTGGATCTGAAGAGGAACCTCTGCCCGTGCCACTGGAGGAATCTGCAGGAAATGACTGTCCTTGTGCTTGTGTGTTGTTCCTTGCACTGGCCTGCAGCAGTGACCACTGGGCCTTGAAGAAGAGGGAAAAGGACTTTTGAGAGAACTTTTATTTTTGTTACAGCAATTACCCAAGGGCTAAGAAAAGAGCTAGCCTCCTGCTGGAGTCTCAGGCACATCAGACTCCACCACCAACCTCCTGCTTCCTCCCTGCGAGGATTGCTATCTGCTGATGAGGCTCTTGTGAGTTCCAGGGCCTCTAGTTTGCTTCAGAGAAAAGAGTTCTGGAAATCGACGCTAACGCACATTTGCGAGCCGCTGCAGTCGAGAGCGCTGGGAAAAATCATCGCGCTGCTGCCGCTGAGTGCTCGCAACACGAAACCATCGCTAACGCCCCTTTGCGAGCCGCTGCAGCCGAGACGCGCTGGAAAAATCATCGTGCTGCTGTCGCTGCGCGCTCGCAACCCCTAAAGAAATCATCGCTTCAAGACATCGCATTGCGGACGCCGTGCGTCCGCCATTTTGATCGCATCGCACCGGATTTCGTCGCTCCCTCGCGGAGCGTCTTTTCTTCGCATCGCAACACAATCGCACAACGCAACAGGATCGTCGCATCGACTTCTCCCTCGCGCCAAGAAAGTCATCGCATCGACGGCCTAGCGTGCAGAAGTTGGTCGCATCGTCTCCGCACGCATCAGCAGATCGGCGCATCATCCTCCCTTGCGGCAAGGATTTAACGCATCGCCGGCCTCGCGTGAGGAAAATCATCGCTACCACTTCTTTGCGACATTTTGTTGGTTTTGCTACTAAATCCAGGTACTTTGTGAGAGAAAGGGTCGCAGAGACCACTGCTTTGAATTGGAACCTTATTTTTGCAACCTTTGAACTATTTTTTGACAGCCCTTCAACAGCAATCCTATTTTTGACAGTATTGTGGCTTTTACAGTTATTGGTCTTGTGATAAGTCTATATATATATAAAGATGCTTATTTTTTATAACTACTTGTGTGGTGTCCCTTTGTAGTGTTCCTCACTGTGTTACTGTGTATGGTCATAAATGCTTCACACACTGCCTCTGAGATAAGCCTACCTGCTCGTGCTACGTTACCACAGGGTTGAGCAGGGGTATCAAGGAGGGTAGCCCTCTCACTCTGACTTAGGAAGAAGGGTCCCTACTTGGACAGTGGCCAGCCATTGCCAACTAGAGACCCCCATTTCTAACAAAGAGCAGATATGTTTTCTACATATGACAACATAAAGCCGCGGGATAAGAACATCATTAAGAGCTATTTTTTAAACATGTGGCAGCTCACCGCGAGGCACAGGAAATCAGAAAACCTTTGGTAAGAGCACACACTTTGATAAAATCTGTGCAAATAATGGAGCCCTACTTATCTGTATTAACAGGTGCGCACGATAGATTTTTAATCACTCGTTTTAGACTGAATCAAATTCATCATCTACTGGCTTCCCCCTCTGGTTTTGTTTTACATACAGAAGACAGAGGTGCCTGTGGCTGCGATCCAAGGTCTCCACAGGATACCCTTAATTTTATCTTCTTTTATAAATATTTCTCGCATCCTAGAAGAGTGTTTCTCAAAGGGCTTTTAAAAGAACTGGGATTTAGGCAGGTCTGTGTTGCCTTATTTTTTTTACAGCTTTTACCTAATGTTAACACCATTTTTTGTGTCAGCCATATTTAAAGATCTGCTCTAAGGTTGAGATGCACTAGAGGTGATTAATGGTTACTTCCCCCCTGTGTATTTGCACATTGTTATGCTGCCACAAATGTAATGTACCCTTGCTGCTTCTTGTGGTCCATTTATGCATTACCCTGAGTCTGTCAACTTCTGCTTGCGGCTCTTCAGCTTTTGTTTTATTGTTTTAGCTGTCTGTTGGATAGTATGTAAATTTGTATATATGGCCATAGTGTAGTTAACGAGTGGATTTGTTGTGCTGATTTTTATCTTTTTAAAAAACTGTCTCTTTTATGGCTGTATTGACTGCCGAATAAAGATTATTATTATTATCATCATTATATTATAGAAAAAGCATTTTTTGACTTGCATATATTTTGGTGCAGTATGATGAATTTTCACGAAATGTTCCCAAAACAGTATCATAGTGAGTCTTGTTGTGCATGCAACATTTTGGGGTGATCCGTCAAGCGAGGACCGAGAAAAAGGGGGGGGTAAAAAAATATGATTTCCCATGTTAATTCCCATAGGAGCTTTGAAAACAACTACAGCCCAAACCGCAGGCCGGAATTGCATCAAATTTGGAAGGAAGGTAGATTTTGGTTTGCAGATCAAGCTTTCAGTTATCAAGTGCAAATCAATTCAGTAGTTGTTTAGAAATTTAACGGTAAGCAAATAAGGATATCTGAACTGAGCCTAAGCACAGATCTCATGGTGAGCTCTGATTGGCTATATATGAAAAAACACTTAGGAAACATGATAATTGGTGGACTGACAATTATGCAATAAACCATATGAAAACACCCAACAAGTATTTCTTATCAAAAAATTCACTTTTTATTTTTATTTTCCCATATATAAATGTGAGTTCATTCTTTTTTTCTCAATTTTTAGATTATTTTAGATTAAAGTAGCATATATTAAAAAAAGAAGAAAACATGAAATTATTATCCAAAAAATCAATTTTGTAATTTCATTATTTTAGCCTTCACACAATTTTTTTAGGTATAGAAAAATGCTGATCTATGTAATTCAGACACACATATGCACTCATACTTGTCTATCTAGTATTGCCACTTTTATCAAATGGCTGTGATTCTTCAATATATACATTATTAATGATACAACATGATGGGTTAGACTGGTCAAACCAATTAAACTGTATTCTAAATTATATTTTTTATCAGTTCTTCTCTCTATATTGCCAGTACAATTTATTCAAAGCATTGTGATCTTTTATATATCTGAAAATACATAGGGTAAACAAAAGCATTCCTATATGCCATGGCTAAGAAAATAGAATCCTACGCACGTTTCAGCATGACGCCTTCATCAGGTAGCCATGTATGATTTAAAGTCTTTTTGTGGTCTGTACAGCTAATGAATAAAGCTGTTTTTTTCTCTCTTTCTTCTAAAAAGGCTTGAAACTTCAGACCTTATTCTTCTTAAATTACTTCTCCATAAAAAAAGGGGGGGTTTGTTTCAATATCTCTCAGTTGATTGTAGAACGACGATGATTCCCCGTAGTTTTAAAATTGCATAGCATGTACTGTAACCGCGAGCCTTCTCCAAAGCTGGGGGTCGCTTGGTTAAAAAGTCTATATGAGTCCGTGCTGCTTGCGTGCATCCGTCGCCATCTGTCTGGAGGCTCGTCTGAGCTGCTCTCAGCGTGCGCGTTGGTACGTTTCAAATGCGGGGAACCCGAAAGCTCTGATTGGCTGCCAACACTTCAACCAGGAAGTGTTGGCAGCCATCTTTGGACTTGGCTTCTGCCGAGTCCCACAAAAAAAATAAAAAAAAATAAAAGGGGGCATGTTAGGAATACCCTGACCCCCAAGGTGTGATGGTGGGGTCCTCCTGTGACCCCGATAGGTACAAAAATCACTTTAAAAAAATTGCAATGAAACTGCAACAGAGGCAAGAATCTGTGACAAAAATAAAAAACAAAAAACAACCACATGCATCTGTGCTTGTTTAAATACAGCCCTGGGTGGACTAGGTCCCGGGGCATATTTAAAAAAAGAAGGGGATGCATGGGGCCCCTTCCTAAGGCTCATTGAGCCACGGGGACCTCCACCTCCCCGGGGCTTTATGGATAAAAAGGAGGGGGTGCATGGGGCCCCCCTCCGTGGGCTCTTTAAGCCCGGGAACCCACCACCTCCCCGGGGCTAAAGAAAGATTGATGGGGGTCATGTGGACCCCCCAAATCCAGGGGACCACCACCTCCACGGGGCTAACTAACACCTAATGGGAGCCCACAGACCCTCCTAGCCCCTGGGGAAAACCACCTCCCAAATATTTAACAAAAAAGAGAGAGAGGCCATGCAGCCCCCTCCTCCAGGGCCTTGTATGGCCCAATGGCACATACACCTCCCTGGGGCGGTCCCTTGCAGATCAAAGGAGGGGGCACCCCCCCCGCCTGAAGCTAATAATTTCTCTGGGGACTGCCATCCTCCAGGGTTGGCTCCTGCTATGTCCCGGGCTGCCCATCCCCGGAATATAGCTGTTTGCTCTGACTTAAGGGGAGATCAGAGCAAACATGAACTCTAACGTAGCAAGTGAGAGCTGTGAAACCGTTCCAGCTTGCTGAGAGCAGAGTTTTTGTCTGTTTTCCTGCCCGCTGTCAAGCGGGCAGGGAAACAGATGAAAGGATTGCTCTGGCAGGGAGCTGCATGTTTAGCAGCTCAATGTCTGTGAGAGCAATGTCAGCTCCCGCAGGAGGAAGGAAGCCGGCTGGGACCGGGGGGCCTTGAGGCACCACACGCGGTACTGGAGGAAAAGATGAGAAAGAGGCAAAATAAAGGTCAGAAACTAGCAGAAAGAAGCATAATAAAGGTTAGAAATTAGCAGAAAGAGACAGAATAAAGGTCAGAAATGAGCAGAAAGAGGCAAGATAAAATTCAGAACCAAGCAGAAAGAGGCAGAATAAAGGTCAGAAGCAAGCAGAAAGATGCAGAATAAAGGTCAGCAATGAGCAGAATGAGGCAAAATAAAGGTGATAAACGAGCATAAAGAGGCAGAATGGAGGTGAGAAATGAGCAGAAAGTGGAAGAATAAAGGTCAGAAACGAGCAGAAAGAAGCAACCTAAAGGTGAGAAACTAGTAGAAAGAGGCAGATAAAGGTTAGCAACGAGCAGAAAGAGGCAAATTAAAGGTGAGAAATGAGCAGAAAGAGGCAGAACAAAGGTCAGCAATGAGCAGAAAGAGGTCAAATAAAGGTGTGAAACAAGCAGAAGGAGGCAGAATAAAAATCAGAAACGAGCGGAAGGAGGCAAAATAAAGGTGAGAAACGAGCTGAAAGAGGCAAAATAAAGGTCAGAAATGAGCAGAAAGAGGCATTATAAAGGTGAGAAACGAGCAGAGAGTGGCAGCACATAGGTCAGAAACAAGCAGAAAGAGGCAGAATAGAGGTCAGAAAGACACAGAATAAAGATCAGCAATGAGCAGAAAGAGGCAAAATAAAGGTGATAAACGAGCAGAAAGAGGCAGAATGGAAGTGAGAAATGAGCAGAAAGAGGCACATTAAAGGTCAGAAACGAGCAGAAAGAGGTAAAGTAAAGGTCAGCAACAAGCAGATAGAAGCAACCTAAAGGTGAAAAACTAGGGCAAATAAAGGTTAGCAACGAGCAGAAAGAGGCAAATTAAAGGTGAGGAATGAGCAGAAAGAGGCAGAACAAAGGTCAGCAATGAGCAGAAAGAGGTCAAATAAAGGTGTGAAACAAGCAGAAGGAGGCAGAATAAAGATCAGAAACGAGCGGAAGGAGGCAAAATAAAGGTGAGAAACGTGCTGAAAGAGGCAAAATAAAGGTCAGAAATGAGCAGAAAGAGGCATTATAAAGGTGAGAAACGAGCAAAGAGTGGCAGCAAATAGGTCAGAAACAAGCAGAAAGAGGCAGAATAGAGGTCAGAAACTAGCAGCAAGAAGCAGAATAAAGCTCAGAAACAAGCAGATAGAGGCAAAATAGAGTTCCGAAAGAAGAAGAAAGAGGCAAAATAAATGTCAGAAATTAGCAGAAAGAGGCACAATAAAGGTCAGCAATGAGCAGAAAGAGGCAAACTAAAGGTCAGAAGTGAGCAGAAAAAGGCAGAATACTAGGGGTGGGTGGTAAACTGCGCTCTGCCAGCTGAATTTGTGGAGTTTTGCCAATCCAGACTTGCTTGGAATGCAGAGTTTGGAAAAACTTTGGCAGAGAGTAATTTACTGGCATGCTCACACCTAGTTTTCATCGCCCAACCAGTAGTGCGCCAGTATGCGCATTTGCAGAGTGGTTCAGAAAGGGGGCAGGACCTCCGACAAGGTTTCAGCAAATCCTCTGTGGGGGACCTAATTTTGGCAATAATAGGGGTTGTTGGCCCCCAATGACCCTCAACAGCCAAGGGGACTTCAACTACCAACCAGTAGTGTCCAAATAGGCCCCTTTGCAGAGTGGTTGAGAAAGGGGGTGGGGCATCCGATGAGGTCTCAGCAATCCTGCTGTGGGGAACTTACTTGAGACAACAATGGGGGTTGTTGGCCCTCAACGACCCTCAGCAGCCAAGGGGAGTTCATCCACTTACCAGTATCGCGCCAGTAGGTGTGTTTGCAGAGTGGTAGAGAAATGGAGCGGACCTCCAACAAGGTCTCAGCAACGCCTCTGTGGGTCTTACTTGTGGCAACAATACGGTTCTTGGCCCCCAACGACTCTCTGTAGCCAAGGAGACTTCAACCCGCAACCAGTATTGCGCCAGGAGGTGTCTTTACAGAGTGGTTTAGAAAGGGGGCAGGACTTCCAACGAGGTCTCAACAATCTTGCTGTGGGGGATTTACTTGTGGCAAAAATAGGGGTTCTTGGCCCCAATGACCCCCAGCAGGCAAGGGGAGCTCATCCCCCAACCAGTAGTGTGCCAGGAGGTGCGTTTGCAGAGTGGTTGAGAAAAGGTCAGGGCCTCCAACAAGGTCTCAGCAATCCCACTGTGGGGGACATACTTGAGTCAGTGGCTGTATGGCTGAGTGGGTGTCTGAACGGCTGTATGAGTGAGTGACTGGGTGTGTAAGTGGCTATATGGGTGAGTGAGTGGCTGTTTCAGTGAATGTTTGGTTAAGTGAGTTGATGTGTCATTGGATGTATGGGAGAGTGAGTGTCTGTGAGATTGGCTCTATGGGTGAGTGAGTGGCTGTGTGAGTGGTTGTATGGATGGCATTTAAATGGTTGTGTAGGTGGGTGTGGAAGTGAATGTTAATTCACGACGGTGCAGTGGTATGGTTATAGGTAAAATGGCGCTCCAAGAATGAGTAGCACTTACACTCTATTTAGATTTCTGAGAAATTTATATGGACGGTGCTGAAAGGTGAGAAGAACCGCCAGTCTCCCCAAACACGTGGTCGAAACCAACATAAACATAAACACAATCCTCAGCACACGTCTATTAAATAATATGCAATTATCCAATTTGTTTTAGTCAAGCATAAATGATACAGAGAACTTTTCGAGCTTGGTTTCTTTTCTTTATTCTCTTTGTTCTTGCATCAGCCAACACGTGTTTCGTCGCACAAAGGAATTTTGTCCCGCGACTTTCTCAAGGCTGTATATACAAAACAAACACAAGCCCTTTGTAAAATTACACAAAACAGGTGTATTTAATACACCCATCAAACCTCACCCGTGTGCATAGCGGTATTCTATACGAATTTCTGCGGCAAGCACAGGGATCTTTGCCCAAGAGACCGTGCTCATTCCAAAGCATGAGAAATAATAGATTGTTAAACGTAGGCCATCAGAATCTCGCCCCGTATATTAAGTGGTGATGGAGAAAACCAATAAAAAGGTCCTGATTGTCGGTATCTATCTGCGTGCACCCGGTGTGTGTGCACTGATCAATACGTGTCAAGATTAAAAAAACACGATCACCTCCTGTGTCACACACACTTGAGGACCTAGTGCCAATTACTAGGTGACGGTGAGACGAGAAAAATCAGTGCAATAAGTGTGGTGGCTTTAAAATAAATCCCAAATCACTCCTCACAAGTAAAACATCAGAAATACCTTACAAGAGTCCAAAATGTTCCCTGAAACAATGCTACGACTTCGCTTGCACAGGGAGGACAAAAATTGAGACAAGAAGGTTTGAGAGAGAAATTTATTAAGTTAGAAAGGCTCAGAAAGAGCGAGATGTCTAAATGGTGGGACGCAGCAACCTTGAAACAGTACATTAAAGTAAAAAGAATCCCCAGGGGTCTTAGGTCTCAGATAATACCTACGTACGATGACCTTGAAACAGATCTGTTACTAGCATGGGAAAGAGAATTGACAGACAATTCCAATAGATTAATGGGGATTTTAATTGAAAATTGTGAAAGAAAGGTCAGACAGTTACAGAAAGAAATAGACTTGTTGGAGCTTGAGATTAAACAAATGAATTTAGCAGAGGCAACTGAAAAGAACTTCACCATTTTGAATGACGTATTACAACGCCATCTAGCAGACATTAAACAAAGGAAGACGAGAAAGCTAAAGCGAGATGAGCACAACTATGAAAATGGCAGGATTTTCACTTTTGCGAAAAAATATGATTACTTAATGCCAAAAGATAGTCTACTTAGAACAAAGGAAGGACAGTCAGTTAGTTCTAGTTCTACATCTCTGGACACCGTCCACACTAGTGAAAGTGAAATAGAAAGAGGAGAGGGCTCTAATAATGCTACGAACACTGAAAATCGTTTTTACAAGAAGTTCAAAGGATAAAAAAGGGAACAGGGAGCAAAGCAGACGCCCGCACAGGCAGTAAGACAAGAAGGGGAAAGAGAGGGGTGCAGGGAGAAGAGAGACCTGGAATGAGAACCAGGTCGTGGAACCTGAAAAAATGAATGATGTTAATGTAGATAACCTGACCAATAAATGTTTCTCTGATGATACCATATCTCTATTATCGAAGGGCATGAGTTTCTGTCCAAGCAGTATTGGTGATATGTGTGAACTTAAAATAGACTTGTTTAAATTTGTTAGGAGGCTGAAAATCAAGAAACATTTTCTGACAATAGATTGTGGCAATAAAAATATGCAACCAAAACGTGGGGTTTTCGCCTCTAGTGAAATTTCAATTCAAGAAATTTTGGACACGAGATTACTTTTGTCACTTACTGATTGTGAGGATGAGATAATAACTACAGATATGATTATGCGGGACTTGAATGTGGTCAGCAACCCTAGCATTTCCAGTAGCCTAAGGGAGAAATCCAAGTGGACACCAACTCTTTTGGCAGGCAACAATATAGACATCTTTCATAAATTGGTATTATCTGATTTAGACAAACACATGGATAGAAAGAAACAGACCATCAAAATGAAAGACAATTTGACATATAGAGAACGTGATGCACTTAAATGTCTTATGCAGGATCAAGACATCATGATCCGTGAAGCAGATAAGGGGGAACATAGTCATAATGCAGAACACAGATTATGAACGTGATATTTTATCACAATTGAATGATCAGGAATGCTATGAACCTCTTCCTAACAACTCCATCTGGACTCTAATAGATCACATAAACAAACATCTAAGACGATGGCATGAATGTGGGTTACTGGATGATGATGAAGTTACTTACCTTAGAGTTGACCGTCCTAGATACCCATGCATCTACACGCTTCCTAAATTACACAAAGACCTTCCCTTTCCGCCAGGCAGACCCATCATTTCAGGAAATGATGGGCCAACCGAAAGATTATCAGAGTATGTTGACACATTTCTGAAACCTATGGTGGGCAATCTAGCATCTTACATCCGGGACACGAATCATGTTCTGGGAATACTCTCTGATCTTATTTGGGAGGATAGTATGACCTTGGTCACCCTAGACGTGACAGCCCTATACATGAGCATTAGGAGAGAAACAGGCCTGTGCGCTATTAGAAAAATTCTAAACACAAGATCAGCAAGCGCATGGGACCATACAGAGATGTTAATCGAAATGATTGAGCTGATTCTGGATAATAACATCTTTTTGTTTAAAGACGAATGGTACAGGCAGAAGCAGGGGGTTGCCATGGGTTCCAGACTCTCTCCTTCGTATGCCAATCTGTTTATGGGTTGGTTCGAGGAGATGAGGATCTGGGGCCCAATGGGATCAGAGTGGAATGACTCTATTTTATATTGGGGTCGTTATATTGATGATTGCTTAATGATATGGACAGGCACCACCAGCAAACTCTTAGCATTTGTCGAATACCTAAATGGTAATGATTGCAACATCAGGTTTACTTTTGAGCACAGCACAAGTAAAATTGCGTTCTTAGATGTGAAACTATACACAAGTCGCAATAAGATTCAAAGCAAACTATTCCGCAAGAAAACAGCATGTAATGCATTACTTCATGCTTCTAGTGCTCATCCAGCTCACCAGATTAGGTCCATTCCAATTGGTGAATTTGTTCGGGTGAGACGCAATTGTAGTGAAGAAAAAGAATATGAGGAGTGCAAAAAAGGAGTGTTGGCCCGCTTCCGAAAAAGAGGTTACAATAATGAGACTTTGGCCAGAGCGGAGAAGAGAATCAAAAAATTAAGAGACAAGACACTCTTAGAGAACGTACCAAAGATACACAGAGAGATGATAAAGTGCGGATGATAACAGGGTATAATACACTATCAGTGGTTATGATGCAGAGTCTACACAGGCACTGGCACATTCTAAAAGCAGACAGATCCCTGGGGGTTTCTGTGTCAGAGAGACCCGACATCACATACCGACGAGGGATTTCCTTGAGAAATCTACTCAGCCCTAGTTACCCCAGAGCGCTAACAACAGAAAATTGGTTAACCCAACGAATGAAAGGGTTCTATGGATGTGGACACTGTACTGTTTGTAAATGGGCTTGGAACAACAAGACAGATTTCAGAGGCCCAGGGAACAAGACATACAAGATATTGACTAACATAAACTGTTTGACCAAATTTGTGGTTTATGTCATTGAATGCAAATGCAATAAAAAGTATGTAGGGAGCACAATAAGAACATTACGTGAAAGGATTGCAGAACATATGATGGCAGTGAAACAGAGTGATGAAAGGTATCCCATCTCTGCACACATCATGCATTGCCCCTTACAGAATACCAACAAACAGTTTTCATTTTATGGTATAGAACATACTCAGAGACACCCCAGGGAGGAAACAGAGAGCTAGCCTTACGGAAGAGGGAAGCACTCTGGATCATGAGATTACGGTGCACTGATATAGGAATTAACATTGGTCCAGAGTTACATTACTTTCTGGGTAAATGAACAACTTGATGTACATAATGTTGATTAATTTAGAAACTGATATAGAAACTGAACATTAATCAGAGTTACATTACTTTCTGTGTAAATGAACAACTTGATGTACTCAATGTTGATTAATGTAGAAACTGTATGACCTTTCATTAACCACGGTTTTTCCTTTCTTTTGCCTTTTTAATATTTACTTTATGCAACAATTCTGTTAATAACTGTTCTTTGAGTGAATATGGATTTGTTTATCTATTTAGTATGCACCACTCTACTAATTATAACATACATGGGAATGGAGACCTCCAATATCTCAAACTCACACGAGAATGACTGTGGATACATTTGGATACATCTACATAAAGGATGTAATTGAGTAAGATAGTTCACTATCAAACAGACACAAAATTAACGCAAATGAACTGACTACAGAATATTTTTACCTAACAGATGTGGGATCTGTTAGATATATCTATTTTGATACACTTGGGTGTTCACTGAACTAATAGGAAAACACGTGTATATGGAATAGATGGCTTAAAGATGGCGCCCGTTTTGCGAGGCAGGAACGATATACAAGAAGGGAGTAGTACGAAAGGACGCGGACGGTTTTTCTTTCATACAATTTTAGGAAATATAATCGGCGTTTTAGAATATGTTTGATATCTAACTTATGGTCAGTCCAGTGTTGATTATAAATAGCAATCCGGCTGTTTTTAGCACATTAGGAGCACGTTACAAGATGGCTCCCAAAGCTGAGAAGGGGATCTGGTCCCTTTTCTCTGTTTATGTCACGTGTGAGTTGGAAGGTTTTAAAATGGTGGATCATAGAGACCGGCATTCTCGCACTCGAGAACATGGCGCTGATGTGGGGACCTACACGTCCTTCTTAAGGTAAGCAGAGGCACTGGATTGTAGTAGCCTAGCGTTCAAATAGTGAAATGAGGTAATGGTGGAAGTTTTGATTAGAATGTGTGACACAGCAGATTTAGAAGAATCTGGAGCACCTGGTTAAGTTTACTAAGAGTTTTAAGCTTAAGTGAGGCGTGTGGGGGAATACCCGGCGGGAACATAGATATTTTGGAATAGCGTGGTGATTACTGTAGAGACGTGCTATATGTTATTAGTTACAGGTTTACATAGCATAATATCATAAGCGTTGAAATGTAATTTTTTCATAATACCCAGCGCGAACACAGATAGCTTTAAATAGCGTGCTGAATACTGCTGATTTATGCTGTGTGCTTTTATATACTGCTGTACACGGCGCCAAGATACAGGAAGTTTGCTTTTACTTAGCCGATACGTGATTACATATGAGGTTTAAGACATCCCTATCTTTCTTGAGTGCTCTAGGTTTGGCTCATGACGAAGATCCACGGTTAAATGCGACGTGGACATCGGAACATAGATTTTAATTTTCCAGTGGGATGGAATTATCACCACTGATAAAGTAGGTAGCCTTAATACTTCAATGTACTGGATATCTAGTGAACCGGTCTACTCTTAATAGTGCATACTAAAATAAGTTTTGGGTTTTTTCAGGGAACATTTTGGACTCTTGTAAGGTATTTCTGATGTTTTACTTATGAGGAGTGATTTGGGATTTATTTTAAAGCCACCACACTTATTGCACTGATTTTGCTCGTCTCACCGTCACCTAGTAATTGGCACTAGGTCCTCAAGTGTGTGTGACACAGGAGGTGATCGTGTTTTTTAATCTTGACACGTATTGATCAGTGCACACACACCGGGTGCACGCAGATAGATACCGACAATCAGGACCTTTTTATTGGTTTTCTCCATCACCACTTAATATACGGGGCGAGATTCTGATGGCCTACGTTTAACAATCTATTATTTCTCATGCTTTGGAATGAGCATGGTCTCTTGGGCAAAGATCCCTGTGCTTGCCGCAGAAATTCGTATAGAATACCGCTATGCACACGGGTGAGGTTTGATGGGTGTATTAAATACACCTGTTTTGTGTAATTTTACAAAGGGCTTTTGTTTGTTTTGTATATACAGCCTTGAGAAAGTCGCGGGACAAAATTCCTTTGTGCGACGAAACACGTGTTGGCTGATGCAAGAACAAAGAGAATAAAGAAAAGAAACCAAGCTCGAAAATTTCTCTGTATCATTTATGCTTGACTAAAACAAATTGGATAATTGCATATTACTTAAAAGACGTGTGCTGAGGATTGTGTTTATGTGGAAGTGAATGTGTGAGTCATTGTAAGGGTGAGTGAGTGGCTTGGTTGAGAGATGGTATGGGTGAGTGAGTGGGTGTGTGAGTGGCTGTATAGGTGAATAACTGGGTGAGTCAGTAGCTGTGTGGGTGAGTGTGTGGCTGTGTGATTGACTGGTTCTATGATCAGATAACTATAACTGCTGAATTTCACTGGTTGTATATGTGTGAAATCAGAGCCGAACTATAATGTCCCTGTAACCTTCTTTTTCAGTGAATGTCTAAGGTTTTTTTGAACTCTATTTCCTACCTATAACGTCCCTGTAACCTTTGTTTTTTTCAGTGAATTTTTAAGGTTTTTTAATGTATAGTCAATCAGATGGCTCCTAGTTCAGTTGCTTCTAGAAAATGCTGCTCCTTACAGGTGATTACACAGACGTCCACCCAAGATAACACCGGAACAGAGCTTATCCTGCATTTTCCTATGGTAGACGCAAACTCAAATGATCTTACCTCTTTAATCCCTAAAAGATCAAACCAACAGTTTATGAACCTTCCCCCAGCAGCATGCCCCTTTGTTTTAATTTTAGTTAATGTCCCCTTACTTCGATCCAACCAAAATGAGACTACATCCCAGCTTTTGCATAAGGCTCGGCATTGGATGACACACAACTCGAAAGGTGGCCATCCTATCCAAAATCATTTAAATATGGCCAGAAGAACACCCTGGATTGGGTCAGATCCGAAATCAATGAAAAATGATTGTGTGATCCTCAGTTTTGATAACCAACAGATATATAGAGAGTTATTGGGGTGCTTACTGCTCGCACCCTCATTCCAAACCCAGATTTATTCTGTCCAATTGGGCTTCCTTTATAGGCCTCCTGTAACATGTAATTACATCACACATGAGCAGAGTTACCCTTTAATGAATCGTGGGTATAAATCAAGCCTGAGGGCATTTAAAACTGTCCCCCTCTCAAATAGGTTTTCACTGTTGGAAGATATGGAGGCCTGTGATTGACTTTTCAATCCCCCGGATCATCCATTTTCTTGGATTGGTTCGGATTATGTAAACCAAATAAAGTCTCCATTGAAGCCTTTTGTGAGGGGACCGTTTCCTTTTGTAGATTTAGAAGGTATTGTTACACCTATATTAAATCCAACTATACCCCCTATACTTGACTTGGAGAGGGCTCCCTTGCAGGAGCCTCTGGGGCTTAGAGTGTTTCTCTCAAGGAACATAGTTGGTTACGAAAATAAAAAATATAATCAGCTTTGTGTTAACGAGTTCATGATCGCAGATATTATCTGTTTTCAGGAGACTTGGGCTGACCAGACTGTCCATGTAAATGGCTAGCAATCCTTTGCTACACAAGCTCTCCCCTCAGTTTCGGGAACAGCAAAAGGGGGCTTACTCACCCTTATTGCAAATACGATTTCTTTAGGTAAGGTGACCTTTACAAATAACTTACCATACTTTCATATCATTTTAGCCGAAGGGCATGGGAAAACTGATTTATTACTGACTAACTTGTATAATAACAATTTTTCAAAACCCACACAAGTAACATATGAGTTGGATGAAATATTGGAAACTCTGATGCTACATCACCCACGACTGAATTTTTTCATTTGGGCTGGTGATTTTATTGTGCATTGCTGCACCAAAATTAGCCAACGTATTTGTGGGATAACAGATTGCAATGATTTACAGCTAGTCCATTTTAATTATCATAATTATGGAAATGTTTTAAATAGATTATTATTAACCTGGATTTAGTAATAATGAATCCATGTCAATCCTCCACATGCTATCCTCTCCCAACTTTCCAACGTACTGGGGCCTCGTCGACAATTAATTTTATTATCATTTATGCAAATTAAAAAAATTACATTAGGTACCCATTGGCCAAATGACAGAATTTAGTGTCCAAGCTTTTCTTCTGTTTTCCTTTGTTTGGCCTCTTTCAGTTAAGTCAAACCTTCTTTTCGCCCCAAAACCTATTCTCACTAGAAAAAAACGGTTTTACACTGAAGTGGGAGAAAATAGATCCTACTATTTTTCTCCCAAAAGTTGTAAAGGAAGTGTTAACTGAGATTCAATCCTGTTTGGTGCTCAAAACTAATAGCCTACAAGTCCTAACAGAGTTTAGTAAAATCCTAACATCAATCAAGATGAATCTCATACGTCCTGCCACATGCAATACCCGTCTACCACTTAAATGGGTTGAGGAAAATTGCTCGAAGGCTTCTAAATAACTTAAATTTGTCCTTAAGAAATACCCTAGAAACGAAGTACTGTTAAGAAAATTACCAGCGGACTATAAGTCGGCAAGGGAGGTGAGAAAGAAACAGCTAAGAGAGGAAGCATGGGACAATTTGCGCGAGGTCTCCAGGAGTAAAGATAGCAAGGCTTTTTGGAGGGTGACAAATGCTCCTTTTTGAGAGGAGCAAGGAGTTCCTTCCCTTGATCTCCATATAGATGAATCCACATGGTTGTCTCATTTCCAGAATATTTTTCATGTAAAGAGGGATAGAAATACAACAGATTTGGAGGATATCCCTTTGGTCCAACTGCAGATGGAATTTACCTTAGAGGAAGTCCAGCTTGCACTCTCCCAGTGCCCGCTTTAAAGGCAGCTGGACCAGTTGACGTCCCACTGGACTTTTTTCTCTTGCATAAATCCTCGTGGGCCCCCCTACTGACTCAAGTATTTAATGCTGCTGCCAAAGTGGGTTCCCCGTTATTTTGGAAACAATCATTGGTTATCCACATTTAGAAGAAGGGAGATCCGGCAAACTCTACAAATTACCGTCCAATTTCGGTATTGGATAGTACTGCTAAAGTAAGTGGAGATTGGTTTTAAACAAATTAGAGGATTGGGCTCTCGAAAACAATGTCTTAGCAGAGATTCAATATGGTTTTTGAAAAGGGAGGGCACAGTCGATCAGGGCCTAAATTTAGCCCTGATCGTAGCGGAATATGTGGATGCTAAAAAGGATCAGTTTTACATGGCCTTTACGACTTATCTGCAGCCTTCGACTGCGTGAGCCACACTAAATTATGGGCTCTCATGGAGTCAATGGGCATGGACAAGTCCATAATTGTTTTTATTAGAGAGCTGTATTGAGAGGCAGGGGCTGTTATTAGGTTTGAGAAACCGGGGGAATGCACGAAATCTTTTAGAATTGAGAAGGGGGTCCGCCAGGGGTGTGTCCTTGCCTGCTTTCTTTTTTCGTTATAAACCAACAACCTTAATGAAGTCTTGACTGAAGAATGTAGGGATGTTCCATCTGCAGGTGGTTTACCCCTGCCCACTCTGCTTTATGCAGATGATGCAGTCCTGATGGCCAGAACACCATTGGCCTTACAGCAATTGATTGGTACATATTCTAGCTATATGGCAGATTTGGGGCTGTTTGTTAACAAAATGAAATCTTATATTATGGTAGCTGGAGCAGGAAAGAAAAAGCCAATATCCTTTCGATTAGATGGGGGCTTTCTGGAGTGTGCAGAGAGTTTTATGTACTTGGGAATTTTCTTTGACTCTAAACTAAATTGGGCGGCTATGGTAGAGAATAGAATAAACATGTTGAAAAGAAGCCTAGCAGCGCTGTGGAAGTTTTCTTCCTATTTATGTAAAAAGCCATGTAGGGAAATAGTAGCAATCTATCTGGCAAAATCAGTACCCCTAGAATCCTACGGTGCTGAAATATGGGGTACAGCTCAAGTGGGTGCCCTGCAGTCTGTGGAAGATAAATTTGTAAAAAGATTGCTGTCAGTACAATCTGCGTGTTCGAACCTGATTGCTCACAGAGAACTCGGTCTTCCTTTTATAACCGATTCCATTAAACTGGCTCCGCTCCTTTTTTGCTTGCGAATTTGGAAAAGGAATTCGGTAGTAATAAATCAAGTAGTGTTAAAAGACATAATGAACCTTGACCGAGCTACGAGCATTCCATGGCTAGTATACGTGAAACAGTCCTTCGCAGATTTGGGCTTAACATTTCGATACGATTCACCCACTAATTGTCTGAATTTTTCCAAATCTAAGCTAAGAGATGCTTTCTTCACTAAATTTGAATATGATTGACAGCAACAAAACCAATGTAAAACTACGGTTTTAACCTACCAGACCCTACCTAGAGCGGCTACAGGTCATGATTCATATCTCTCATTTGTCTCTAACAATATGCATCGTTATTTATTGACTAGGATGAGATTGAACTTTTTTCCCCTGATGGTAGGTTACCCAGCTCAAGTGCATGCGATAAATCATTTACCCCCATGTCCCTGTGATGATCGATCTCCACAATCTATGGCTCACATTTTATTCTTCTGTTTTTTTAAAAGTGGGTAGGACATTTTTTCAATTCCAATGTTGAGAAACCTGAGCCTATCTTCATATTCTTCAGCCCTTGTAGTAATTAATATGTTGGAAACTCCGTTTGTCTGTTTTACAATGGCGAACTGTCTACTTTCAGTTCTACGGACCAGGAAGAATTCATCTGAGAGGGGTGTTGTATTAGTTGAATGAATTGCTGTAAGGATTTTTAACATCTCACTCATCATTGTATGATTTTGTTTTTTTTAATATAGGCTTTGGCACAATGGTTTTCCCTTTTAAATAAGAAATCAATTTACTGAGTTTTAATATTTATTTGTATATTCTATACTGTGATACTTTTAAAATGTGTGCTTTTATGCATTTTTCAAATGCGAATAAAGTTTTGTTTGAGTTTAAGTTTGAGTAATAAAAGTAGTATACTTATAGAGGAAATACATGTTAAAGGTTGTTTTTATTTTGTGGAGTGGCGATGCCGCCGTGACGCAAGAGCGACGGCATTGCGAATCTCATGTGACACAGAAACAAATGGATTTGATAGATTAAACACCTTTCTATCATTAATACAGAAAGGTCCCACCCTTTTCTCCATCTTTTTTGGAGTGTTTATGTTTTTTCACACCTATCTATTTTATTTGACTCACAAAGATAGCATCTGCTGCCCTACCAGCTGGACACAACAATGGGAATTCCTCCCATGAAGATGAGTCAAGTCTAGTCAAGTTCCTTTATTTGATCTTACATAGGGATCACAAAAGTGCACAGTACAAACAATACAGTAAGTTCATAATAAAAATATTAAAAATGAGCACAAATACAAATAAAAGAAGATACAATTATGATACAGAGAGGCATCTTTATCCTAATGCAAGGGCAAACACGAACTCTAACGTAGCAAGTGAGAGCTGTGAAACCGCTCCAGCTTGCTGAGAGCAGAGTTTTTGTCTGTTTTCCTGCCCGCTGTCAAGCGGGCAGGGAAACAGATGAATGGATTGCTCTGACAGGGAGCTGCATGTTTAGCAGCTCAATGTCTGTGAGAGCAATGTCAGCTCCCGCAGGAGGAGGAGAGCCGGCTGGGACCGGGGGGCCTTGAGGCACCACACGCCCTACTGGGGGGAAAGATGAGAAAGAGGCAAAATGAAGGTCCGAAACTAGCAGAAAGAAGCATAATAAAGGTTAGAAATGAGCAGAAAGAGACAGAATAAAGGTCAGAATGAGCAGAAAGAGGCATTATAAAGGTGAGAAACGAGCAGAGAGTTGCAGCAAATAGGTCAGAAACACGCAGAAAGAGGCAGGATAGAGGTCAGAAACAAGCAGAGGGACGCAGAATAAAGGTCAGCAATGAGCAAAAAGAGGCAAAATAAAGGTGATAAACGAGCAGAAAGAGGCAGAATGGAGGTAAGAAATGAGCAGAAAGAGGAAGAATAAAGGTCAGAAACGAGCAGAAAGAGGTAAAGTAAAGGTCAGCAACAAGCAGAAAGAAGCAGCCTAAAGGTGAGAAACTAGTAGAAAGAGGCAAATAAAGGTTAGCAACGAGCAGAAAGAGGCAAATTAAAGGTGAGAAATGAGCAGAAATAGGTCGAACAAAGGTCAGCAATAAGCAGAAAGAGGTCAAATAAAGGTGTGAAACAAACAGAAGGAGGCAGGATAAAGATCAGAAACGAGCGGAAGGGGGCAAAATAAAGGAGAGAAACGAGCTGAAAGAGGCAAAATAAAGGTAAGAAAGGAGCAGAAAGAGGCATTATAAAGGTGAGAAACGAGCAGAGAGTGGCAGTAAATAGGTCAGAAACAAGCAGAAAGAGGCAGAATAAAGCTCAGAAACAAGCAGATAGAGGCAAAATAGAGTTCCGAAAGTAGAAGAAAGAGGCAAAATAAATGTCAGAAACAAACAGAAAGGTCAGCAATGAGCAGAAAGAGGCAAACTAAATGTCAGAAGTGAGCAGAAAAAGGCAGAAAACTAGGGGTGGGTGGTAAACTGCGCTCTGCCAGCTGAATTTGTGGAGTTTTGCCACTCCAGACTTGCTTGGAATGCAGAGTTTGGCAAAACTTTGGCAGAGAGTAGTTTACCGGCATGCTCACACCTAGATTTCATCACCCAACCAGTAGTGCGCCAGTATGCGCATTTGCAGAGTGGTTGAGAAAGGGGGCAGGACCTCCGATGAGGTTTCAGCAAATCCTCTGTGGGGGACCTAATTTTGGCAATAATAGGGGTTACTTGGCCCCCAATGTCCCTCAGCAGCCAAGGGGACTTCAACCACCAACCAGTAGTGTTCCAATAGGCCCCTTTGCAGAGTGGTTGAGAAAGGGGGTGGGACATCCGATGAGGTCTCAGCAATCCCACTGTGGGGAACTTACTTGAGACAACAATGGGGGTTCTTGGCCCCCAACGACCCTCAGCAGCCATGGGAAGTTCATCCACTTACCAGTATTGCGCCAGTAGGTGTGTTTGCAGAGTGGTAGAGAAATGGAGCAGACCTCCAACAAGGTCTCAGCAACGCCTCTGTGGGTCTTACTTGTGGCAACAATACGGGTTCTTGGCCCCCAACGACTCTCAGCAGCCAAGGAGACTTCAACCCGCAACCAATATTGCGCCAGGAGGTGTCTTTACAGAGTGGTTGAGAAAGGGGGCAGGACTTCCAACGAGGTCTCAACAATCTTGCTGTGGGGGATTTACTTGTGACAACAATAGGGGTTCTTGGCCCCAATGACCCCCAGCAGGCAAGGGGAACTCACCCCCCCCACCAGTAGTGTGCCAGGAGGTGCGTTTGCAGAGTGGTTGAGAAAAGGTCAGGGCCTCCAACAAGGTCTCAGAAATCCCACTGTGGGGGACTTACTTGTGTCAGTGGCTGTATGGGTGAGTGTGTGTCTGAATGGCTGCATGAGTGAGTGACTGGGTGTGTAAGTGGCTATATGGGTGAGTAAGTGGCTGTTTGAGTGAATGTTTGGTTAAGTGAGTTGATGTGTCATTGGATGTATGGGAGAGTGAGTGTCTGTGAGATTGGCTCAATGGGTGAGTGAGTGGCTGTGTGAGTGGTTGTATGGATGTGTGAATGGGCATGTAAATGGTTGTGATGGTGGGCGTGGAAGTGAATGTGTGAGTCATTGTAAGGGTGAGTGAGTGGCTTGGTTGAGAGATGGTATGGGTGAGTGAGTGGGTGTGTGAGTGGCTGTATAGGTGAATAACTGTGTGAGTCAGTAGCTGTGTGGGTGAGTGTGTAGCTTTGTGATTGACTGGTAATATGATCAGATAACTATAACTGCTGAATTTCACTGGTTGTATATGTGTGAAATCAGAGCCGAACTATAAAGTCCCTGTAACCTTTTCTTTTCAGTGAATGTCTAAGGTTTTTTTTTAACTCTATTTCCTACCTATAACGTCCCTGTAACCTTTGGTTTTTTTCAGTGAATTTCTAAGGTTTTTTAATTTAATGTATAGTCAATCAGATGGCTCCTAGTTCAGTTGTTTCTAGAAGCTGCTCCTTACAGGTGATTACACAGGCATCCACCCAAGATAACACTGGAACGGAGCTTATCCTGCATTTTCCTATGGTAGACGCCAACTCAAATGATCTTACCTCTTTAATTCCTAAAAGTTCGAACCAACAATTTATGAACCTTCCCCCAGCAGCATGCCCCTTTGTTTTAATTTTAGTTAATGTCCCCTTACTTCGATCCAACCAATATGAAACTACATCCCAGCTTTTGGCTAAGGCTCGGCATT
>CAWUFW010007720.1:970000-974704 GCA_963921515.1 Calotriton arnoldi | reverse complement strand
GTGCAAGCGTTTCAGTTGCATGTGCTAGGGTGGGGGTAAACAAGTGGCAATGGACAGTGGGAGGAGGGGGAGATTGGGGGTAAACAAGTGACCACGGATAACGGGGAGGGAGGGAGGGAGAGGGTAAACAAGTGACAACGGGAGGGAGGGCGAGGGTAAACAAGTGACAACGGGAGGAAGGGTGGGGGTAAACAAGTGGCAATGGACAGTGGGAGGGAGGGAGAGATTGGGGGTAAACAAGTGAACAGGGATAACGGGAGGGCGGGCGTAAACAAGTGACAACGGGAGGGAGGGCGGGGGTAAACAAGTGGCAATGGACAGTGGGAGGGAGGGGGAGACTGGGGGTAAACAAGTGACCACGGATAACGGGAGGGAGGGTGGGGGTAAACAAGTGACAACGGGAGGGAGGGTGGGGGTAAACAAGTAGCAATGGACAGCGGGAGGGAAGGGGAGATCGGGGGTAAACAAGTGACCAGGGATAACGGGAGGGAGGGAGGGCGGGGGTAAACAAGTGACAACGGGAGGGAGGGTGGGGGTAAACAAGTGGCAATGGACAGTGGGAGGGAGGGGGAGATTGGGGGTAAACAAGTGACCATGGATAACAGGAAGGAGAGAGGGCGGGGGTAAACAAGTGACAACGGGAGGGAGGGTGGGAGTAAACAAGTGGCAATGGACAGTGGGAGGGAGGGGAGATCAGGGGTAAACAAGTGACCACGGACCACGGGAGAGAGTATGTGAGGCGGGGGTTAACAAGTGACCACGGATAACAGGGAGGAGGGCGGGGGTAAACAAGTGGCAATAGACAGTGGGAGGGAGGGGAGATTGGGGGTAAACAAGTGACCACGGATAACAGGAGGGGAGAGAGGGCGGGGGTAAACAAGTGACAACGGGAGGGAGGGTGGGGGGTAAACAAGTGGCAATGGACAGTGGGAGGGAGGGGAGATTGGGGGTAAACAAGTGACCATGGATAACAGGAAGGAGAGAGGCGGGGGTAAACAAGTGACAACGGGAGGGAGGGTGGGGGTAAACAAGTGGCAATGGACAGTGGGAGGGAGGGGGAGATCGGGGGTAAACAAGTGACCACGGACCACGGGAGAGAGTATGTGAGGCGGGGGTTAACAAGTGACCACGGATAACAGGAGGGAGGGCGGGGGTAAACAAGTGGCAATAGACAGTGGGAGGGAGGGGGAGATTGGGGGTAAACAAGTGACCACGGATAACAGGAGGGAGAGAGGGGCGGGGGTAAACAAGTGACAACGGGAGGGAGGGTGGGGAGTAAACAAGTGGCAATGGACAGTGGGAGGGAGGGGGAGATTGGGGGTAAACAAGTGACCATGGATAACAGGAAGGAGAGAGGGCGGGGGTAAACAAGTGACAACGGGAGGGAGGGTGTGGGTAAACAAGTGGCAATGGACAGTGGGAGGGAGGGGGAGATCGGGGGTAAACAAGTGACCACGGAAGAGAGTATGTGAGGCGGGGGTAAACAAGTGGCAATAGACAGTGGGAGGGAGGGGGAGATTGGGGGTAAACAAGTGACCACGGATAACGGGAGGGAGGGAGGGCGGGGGTAAACAAGTGACAACGGGAGGGAGGGTGGGGGTAAACAAGTGGCAATGGACAGTGGGAGGGAGGGAGAGATTGGGGGTAAACAAGTGACCACGGATAACGGGAGGAGGAGGGCGGGGGTAAACAAGTGACAACGGGAGGGAGGGTGGGGTAACCAAGTGGCAATGGACAGTGGGAGGGAGGGGGAGATTGGGGTAAACAAGTGACCACGGACAACGGGAGGGAGGGTGGGGGTAAACAAGTGACAATGGACAGTGGGAGGAGGAGGGAGGAGGTTGGGGGTAAACAAGTGACCACGGACCACGGGAGGAGTGTGTGAGGCGGGGGTAAACAAGTGACAACGGGAGGGAGGGTGGGGGTAAACAAGTGGCAATGGACGGAGGGAGGGGGAGATTGGGGGTAAAGAAGTGACCACTGATAACGGGAGGGAGGGTGGGGGTAAAAAAGTGACAACAATGGTAAAGAAGTGGCAATGGACAGTGGGAGGGAGGGAGAGATCGGGGGTAAAGAAGTGACCAGGGATAACGGGAGAGAGTATGTGAGGCGGGGGTTAACAAGTGACCACGGATAACGGGAGGGAGGGTGGGGGTAAACAAGTGGCAATGGACAGTGGGAGGGAGGGGGAGATTGGGGGTAAACAAGTGACCACGGACCACAGGAGGGAGTGTGTGAGGCGGGGGTTAACAAGTGACCACGGATAACGGGAGGGAGGGCGGGGGTAAACAAGTGACAACGGGAGGGCGGGGGTAAACATGTGGCAATAGACAGTGGGAGGAGGGGAGATTGGGGGTAAACAAGTGACCACTGGATAACAGGAGGAGAGAGGGCGGGGGTAAACAAGTGACAACGGGAGGGAGGGTGGGGGTAAACAAGTGGCAATGGACAGTGGGAGGGAGGGGAGATTGGGGGTAAACAAGTGACCACGGATAACAGGAGGGAGAGAGGGGCGGGGGTAAACAAGTGACAACGGGAGGGAGGGTGGGGGGTAAACAAGTGGCAATGGACAGTGGGAGGGAGGGGAGATTGGGGGTAAACAAGTGACCACGGATAACTGGAGGGAGGGGTAAACAAGTGACAACGGGAGGGAGGGTGGGGGTAAACAAGTGGCAATGGACAGTGGGAGGGAGGGGAGATTGGGGGTAAACAAGTGACCACGGACCACAGGAGGGAGTGTGTGAGGCGGGTTTAACAAGTGACCACGGATAACGGGAGGGAGGGCGGGGGTAAACAAGTGACAACGGGATGGAGGGTGGGGTAAACAAGTGGCAATGGACAGTGGGAGGGAGGGGAGATTGGGAGTAAACAAGTGACCACGGATAACGGGAGGGAGGGAGGAAGGGTGGGGGTAAACAAGTGGCAATGGACAGTGGGCGGGAGGGGAGATCGGGGGTAAACAAGTGACCACGGGAGGGAGGGCGGGGGTAAACAAGTGACAACGGGAAGGAGGGTGGGGGTAAACAAGTGGCAATGGACAGTGGGAGGGAGGGGGAGATCGGGGGTAAACAAGTGACCACGGACCACGGGAGAGAGTATGTGAGGCGGGGGTTAACAAGTGACCACGGATAACGGGAGGGAGGGCGGGGGTAAACAAGTGGCAATAGACAGTGGGAGGGAGGGGGAGATTGGGGTTAAACAAGTGACCACGGATAACAGGAAGGAGAGAGGGCGGGGGTAAACAAGTGACAACGGGAGGGAGGGTGGGGGTAAACAAGTGGCAATGGACAGTGGGAGGGAGGGGGAGATTGGGGGTAAACAAGTGACCACGGATAACAGGAAGGAGAGAGGCGGGGGTAAACAAGTGACAACGGGAGGGAGGGTGGGGGTAAACAAGTGGCAATGGACAGTGGGAGGGAGGGGAGATCGGGGGTAAACAAGTGACCACGGGAGGGCGAGGGTAAACAAGTGGCAATAGACAGTGGGAGGGAGGGGAGATTGGGGTTAAACAAGTGACCACGGATAACAGGAGGGAGAGAGGGCGCGGGTAAACAAGTGCCAACGGGAGGCGGGTGGGGGTAAACAAGTGGCAATGGACAGTGGGAGGAGGGGAGATTGGGGGTAAAGAAGTGACCAGGGATAACGGAAGGGAGGGAGGGCAGGGGTAAACAAGTGACAACAGGAGGGAGGGTGGGGTAAACAAGTGGCAATGGACAGTGGGAGGAGGGGAGATTGGGGGTAAAGAAGTGACCACTGATAACGGGAGGGAGGGTGGGGGTAAAAAAGTGACAACAATGGTAAAGAAGTGGCAATGGACAGTGGGAGGAGGGAGAGATCGGGGGTAAAGAAGTGACCAGGGATAACGGGAGAGAGTATGTGAGGCGGGGTTAACAAGTGACCACGGATAACGGGAGGGAGGGCGGGGGTAAACAAGTGACAACGGGAGGGCGGGGGTAAACAAGTGGCAATAGACAGTGGGAGGGAGGGGGAGATTGGGGGTAAACAAGTGACCACGGATAACAGGAGGGAGAGAGGGCGGGGGTAAACAAGTGACAACGGGAGGGAGGGTGGGGGTAAACAAGTGGCAATGGACAGTGGGAGGGAGGGGAGATTGGGGGTAAACAAGTGACCACGGATAACAGGAGGGAGAGAGGGCGGGGGTAAACAAGTGACAACAGGAGGGAGGGTGGGGGTAAACAAGTGGCAATGGACAGTGGGAGGGAGGGAGATTGGGGGTAAACAAGTGACCACGGATAACTGGAGGAGGGGTAAACAAGTGACAACGGGAGGAGGGTGGGGGTAAACAAGTGGCAATGGACAGTGGGAGGGAGGGGGAGATTGGGGGTAAACAAGTGACCACGGACCACAGGAGGGAGTGTGTGAGGCGGGGGTTAACAAGTGACCACGGATAACGGGATGGAGGGTGGGGTAAACAAGTGGCAATGGACAGTGGGAGGGAGGGGGAGATTGGGGGTAAACAAGTGACCACGGATAACAGGAGGGAGAGAGGGCGGGGGTAAACAAGTGACAACGGGAGGGAGGGTGGGGGTAAACAAGTGGAAATGGACAGTGGGAGGGAGGGGGAGATTGGGGGTAAAGAAGTGACCAGGGATAACGGAAGGGAGGGAGGGCAGGGGTAAACAAGTGACAACGGGAGGGAGGGTGGGGTAAACAAGTGGCAATGGACAGTGGGAGGGAGGGAGA
>CAWUFW010007720.1:962500-965000 GCA_963921515.1 Calotriton arnoldi | reverse complement strand
TGGATGAGTGTGTGCTTGTATCAGTGATTGTATAAGAGCGTAACAATGTGCTACTATTTGTATGAGTAAGTGAGCTGGTGTGTGTATAACTGTATAGGTGAGTAAATGGCAGTGTGTTTAATTATTTGCATGACTGACTAGGTGTGTGAGTATCTCTATGGATGAGTGGCGTTGTTTGAGTGTCTATATAGGAGTAAGAGTGCATATGATAGTCCTGTACTGAGTGACCGTAAGTATGAGTGACTGTACGGGTGAGTGAGTGGATGTGTGTGTGTAGACCTAAGAATCAGTGAGTGGGTATGTAGTTATTGGTGTTGGAGTGTCTATGGTTTTGCGAATGGCAGTCTGTAATTTAGATTGGGTGTATCAAAGGTTATATTAGGGTGTGAGGAGGTGCATCAGATTATCACGTGGATGATGTCATCAGTGATGTCATTTGAGATGTCATCAGTGATGTCATCAGTGATGTCACTGACCATGTCATGAGTGATGTAATATGTGACGTCATCAGCAGTGCATTGCGGGCGCGAGTTATAGTTAGCTGAACTAACTATAGCGAGGAATTTCACGGGTTTTGTACGAGTGCAATGTCCAAGTAACTATAACTGTCCCTAAAACCTATGGTTTTTCAGTGAATTTCAAAGGTTTTTTAAATGCTAATTTGTAACTATAACGTGTCTGAAACCTATGGTTTTTCAGTGAATTTCAAAGGTTTTTAAATGCTAATTTCTAACTATAACGTGCCTGAAACCTACGGTTTTTTCAGTGAATTTCAAAGGTTTTGTAAATGACAATTTTTAAATGTATTAATTGTGATATTAATTTTTTTCATACTGATTTACTACATTTTTAGAAACAATTTTTTTACATATTTTATTTTTTAAATTACATTGTAATTACATTATACATTACATTACAAAAAATACTTTCTCAGAATGAATTACTTTAGTTTAAATACTTTGCAGATAGGCAATAGACTTTTAAGTACAGTAGTTACAGTTGTTGCAATGGGCAACACATTTTCAAACACAATGCAACATTCAGCTCAATGTGAATTTCTAGTTAAATGCAATTAGTTACTTTATGGATTACTTTTGTAACCACAGGACTGGATCCTAGATTCAGTCCTGGTACATCTCCTGTAAACAGTTGAGTAAAAGCGTTTTGGTTACAGTCGTGATTTTTAAGGAATATTATTGTATTTTAAAAGTTGACACTTAGAAACTTTTTCTCATAGAATCACCAATGTTATCCTATGGAAGGAAATTCACTTAGCAGGTAAAAACTGTTATCGTTACTTTTTCTTACTCAGTGTTGGATCCTGGATCCAGCACTGGTGCATCTCCTGTAAACAGTTGAAAGAATGCGTTTAAGTCATACAGGCGATTTTTAAGGAATATTTGTAGTTTGTGAAAATCAACACTTTGAAACTTTTTGCTGAAAACCAGTCAATGTTAGCCTATGAAGGAAATTCAAGTTACCGGTAAGTACGGTTAAAATTACTTTTCAGGACCAGTACTGGGCTGAAAGATGCAGCACTGAGGTCTCTCCTGATAACAGGTGAGTAAATCGGAATTCGTATTTCGGCTGATTTTACAGGAATATTTGTATGTTTCAAAACTCAACACTTAGAAACTTTTCAGCAAAAGCAGGCAATGATATCCTATGGAAAGAAATTCAAGTTACTGGTAAGTACGGTTAAAATTACTTTTGAGGATCAGTACTGGGCTGAAAGATGCAGCACTGAGGTCTCTCCTGATAACAGGTGAGTAAATCGGAATTCGTATTTCGGCTGATTTTAGAGGAATATTTGCACAATGGTGAAGGGAGGGGGCGGGGCCTGAGGTGACATCTGTGCAAGCGCGCCCCGTTGCGCGTTTTAAGTTGGGGGATTAAGTCCCCTTGAATCCTGAGGGTCCCTAGGGGCCAACTAGCCCACCAGGAACCTCCAATATGCGCCAGGGGCTGCGTTGCAGAGACGTGTAGAGAGGCCACACCCCTTTTACACCTCTCTGCAACGCAGCTCTGTGCGCTTTCTGGATGTACCTGTTGGGCTAGTTAGCTCCAGAGACCCTCAGGGTGAAGAGATTTAATTCCCCATCTTAAACGCGCCACGAGGCCTGTTTCACACATGTCACCTGAAGCCCGCCCCTCCCTTCACCACTGTGCAAGCGCGCCCCGTGGCGCGTTTTAAGTTGAGGGATTAAGTCCCTTGAATCCTGAGGTCCCCGGAGTCCAACTAGCCCACCATATACCTCCAAAGCGCCACAGAGCTGCGTTGCAGAGAGGTGTAAAAGGGTGTGGCCTCTCTACACGTCTCTGCAACGCAGCCCCTGGCGCATATTGGAGGTTCCTGGTGGGCTAGTTGGCCCCATGGACCCCCAGTATTCAAGGGAATTCGTTCCCCCTCTGCAAACGCGCCAGGCGCGTTTGCAGAGTGGTGAAGGAAGGGGCGGGGCCTGCGGGCCCGATCGTTTAAAAAAAAAAAAAAATTTGTCCC